>CAUDMG010001869.1:20000-131843 GCA_958450375.1 Homarus gammarus
ACTGACAGTAGTTATGATGATGATAGTTCCTCCCGTGATGATTCAGAGATTGGTGATGAATCTAACAGTGACGACTTCTCAGGATTTGAACATGAATAAAAATGATTTTGACTGGTTTACTGGACATGATATTTAGAGATTTATATTTTATTTTTAGTGTTTGCTTACCAAAAATTGTAATTCGACTTATTTATACCGAGTTTTTTTTTTACATGTATTTTTTTTTTTTTTTTAAATAAAGATTTTTTGTTTTATTTAGACGTTTATATACATGTTTACATTTGCTTACCTTCTACTGTTGGAAAATATTTCCCGTCGTTGTTGTGTCGACAAAAACACGAGGAAGAATGTAAACACTACAGCCTGCTAGACGTGTAGGTGACCAGGTGTATAAAATGGGTGCTGTATTAAAGATTTCACCTTCTTATAAAGATTTTTTTTTAAATTGATGAAAATGACGACTGATAAGCAGTTCTATGTGATGATATTCAAAGAGGTTTGTGTACTTGTGCCAAAAGGGCTGTATATCAAGCAACGGTTTCACTGGTGTAGGTAGTAGGCAGCTAATGTACCAAACAGGGAGGTACTACCGTCTGGGAAGATATTGGAAGCATATTGTATTGTCGAATGGTAGACCCTGCTGCCATATGTGACAAGTCCCAGGTTGATGATCTGACTCTCTGCAGGGTCTCAATTGTTTCTCTTACTTTGACAAATCAACATACATACAGGTATATTGTTTCTCACGCTTGATATTTTTTTTTTAATTTTTGTATTTCTTTATGGTTCTTTATTATTATTATTATTATTATTATTATTATTATTATTATTATTAATATTATTATAATTATTAAATTTTCTCCCCCTAGGACCCGACGTGGGTCAATGACCTGTGCCCAGGTGCGTCTTTCACGATGCATTGTCTTCCAAGCCGAAAAATACGGTAATTAAAAATCGTGATAATATATAAAAGAAATGAAAAAAAGAAGAAAAAAAGAAGAAAAAAAGACTACAGTGGTCCCTCAGTTAACGAGCACAATTCGTTCTAGAAGGTTGCTCGTTAACCGAAAAATTTGTTAACCGAAAACATTGTTTCAATGGGTTTTTGGGTAATTGGTTCCAGCTCACCGAAAATTGCCTAAAGTCAACAAAAAAGGTAGTAAAGTACACTTACTTTGAGGTGTGTATGTAGAAGGCTCCTGGATGATGATGATGATGGGAATTAGAATGGGGGTGGAGGAGAAGGGAGAAAAGAAGGCATAGGGGTGGAAGAGAAGTCACCCCATGCTGCCATTTCACCCATAAAATTTTAGTTCACTTGGTGTAATTCAAGATTATTTTCTTTAAATCAACACTGCATTATATATTGTCAATATGTAAGATAAATTTCAAAATGACCAATAATTTGACTGGAAACACAGAAAAAAGTCGTTTATGTTGAAGAGAGTCTGACCCAAGATGTTACCTCCACTGAAAAGACACAGAGACTGATGCCTGTATGGTGTGTTGGCAGGCTGTTTGGCGTGCTAAAAACTAGTTTCCCTGTACTTAAATTATGTTAAATAATTGTTAAAATTACTAAAAGTTTTAATATAAGACTTTTAAAATTATTGATTAGTACAAACTTCTTGATATTTACTAAAATAGTAAGGAATTTAAGCCCTAGAACCGATTACTGTATTGGCGGACTAATACTACAGCTGGTGAGCAGCCAAATGTAGGCGAAAACATGTTGGGAAAAATTTGTAAGGAATTCGTTAATCGAGGGAATGCTCATTAACCGAAGTTAAGAATCTTATAGAAGGTAATTCGTTAACCGAGGCGCTCGTTAACCGAGGGATCACTGTATTACCATTTGGCCAGTGCATGCCCAGTACTTGCCAACAGTGCGTAACAGAGACGTGACCGATCGCCCAAGCGGCTACCGAGCCGATCAGTGGTGAAGAGGATAAAGGTAAAAGTTGTCACTATTATGAGCCGTGATGGAAGCTGTTACCTCCCTCCATCACTTTCTTGTGATAGCTCCTACACATGTAATAAATGTGTAATCCTTTTATGTTTTTGACCTCATGATAATTATTTTATATTTTGTGCACATTTTGTTTGTTTGATTGTGTATACATGTAACTGAATGAAAAAAATTAAAATGAATTTGTTTATAAACCGAAAATTACATGTTGATAAATATCCATGACATACCTAGCTCCTATCTCAGCCTGGTAGGGAGAGTGCTTTGGGGATGTGATTGCCCCAGCTGATTCCCAGGGAAACTTTTGCATCTGGAAATAGTGGAGTCAATTTTGGTAATTCGTGTAAGCGAATTTTTGTATCAAGCATTCGCATCTCGAGGGATACCTGTAAATATTTCTTTGTGTAAGAGAGAGAAAGAGAGAGAGTAGGCTGAGGTGACGCTTGAGGGCAGCCACACATGACACAGCCAGCGTCTATGCAAATGGCGCTGTTGTTGGCTGTGTTAAACTTAGGTTTAGCTTTTCCTGCATATTTTCATGTAGATAGTAATTTATTAATGTTTTTAATGTATTTGGTAGTAAATTACAGTACAGTAGTTGTGTAATATTTATCATTAGTTAGGTAGGTTTTTTCTTTTGTGAACAGATTTTGTGTTTTTGGGGTATTATTGTCATTGGGGAACCAAACCATATTTTTCCCATATGAAAATTCACCTAATGAATGTTTTTTTTGGAATACTTGCTCTGTGATTTATACAGTAAGTCCAATTGTTGCTTGAGGAGAACTATTTTAGAAGTATAAATGAAGATTCCAAATTTATTTTTTAGTGACACTACAGTGGATGAGTTGATGGTTCTGGGGAAACATATTCAATACACTGCCACGCTGTTAGAAAAATACCATACACATATATTGACAATGGCGTTAAAAGCCAGGAGCAGATGACGCACACATATACCTGTGATCAAGGAGTTTACAGCAGATGGCCACTTCAGATGACATCAGCCCTGTTCATGAAAGGTGTATTTTCAATGTTGTGAGTTAGAGGCATTTCATAAGTGATAAAAATGTGGTGAACAGTGAAGAAATACAACTTGTAAGTCCCAATGTTTACGCTATCATCTGACCCACTCAGACGTCACAGCATACACATGCAGACAATAGCTATTCTAGAGATTTAAATGTGCCCCTAATAAACCTACGTGACTCATAAACTCTACATGAAGATATGGGTCAGTATAGAAGTGATGACAGTCTAGATTTTGGTTTGAGAATGCTTGCTGCTGAGTAAACATGACAACTTTTAACTTGGTGGTGCACACATTAACCAGTAATATCTCTCACTCGTCATTATTTCCTAGAGTGTACAAGCAAGAACTTAATTGTTAGAAGTATGGTCAAAGTGTACATAGGATGGTAACTGGCTGTGAGGAAGGACACAGTACAAGTACTTCTACATACTTGTATTTTTATTTAATTTTTTTACTCTTTTTTTTTCTACGGGGATTAGCCCACCCAGGCACAGGTCACTGACCCACATCGGGGCCTAGGGAGCAAAAATGTAATAATAATAATAATAATAATTATTATTATAATTATTCATAATAAATTAAATTTCTAATAAAATAAAAACAGAATTGAAAATAATAATAATAATAAAGAACCATAAAGAAATACAAAAATGAAAAAAAAGAGATCAAAAGTGAGAAACAATATGTATGTTGTGTTCTCAATAGTAAGAGAAGCAATTGAGACCCTGCAATTGTGTGTAAATGAGGCAGAAAGTCAGATCAGCAACCTGGGACAGCTATTACCAGATACAGTTATACTGTGGTTAGTAATACAGTTGTACCCCGCGTGCAGTGAAAACCGCGTTAAGTGAACAACAGAACATATGGGATTAATTCCAATACAGACTGGCCTGACCCCCAAACTCTACTTTTTGACGACACGCAACTATGTTCTAGTAAAAATAACATCTTAATTTTATGATGGTACATGCACACAATTAATACTTAAGAGAAATAGAGAAATACAGTCGCCAAGTTAATGTCCATTCAAATAATGGACTCGACTCCCTCCCCCTCTTCTCACACTACACTGCTGGCTCTTCCCTCTCTGAGAAATTTTTTGGGGAAAACCACTAGATTTTAATAAATAATACCTCAAACTAAAGTTAGGCTAATATAATTGACATTGCTGGATTCCTTGTAAGACCAGGAATATTTTGAATATAAATGTCATATATTTTGCACAAAAGATAACATATTTACTCAGAGTAAACATTATATCTGAAATTTGTATGTCTAATGCAAAATCTATGATGTTTATATTCAAAATGATCATCAAATTGTAAGAATTCCAGCAATGTAAATTATATTCTGGCCGGGTAATTTGTATGAATTTTATGAGCTAAAAAAAAAAAAAAAAAAAAATATACTTCACCGCGTATATGAGAAGATGAACCGCGTTAAGTGAAAGTTCGGTTCTGGCGAGGCACCGCGTATATGAGAAATCACGTTAAGTGAAACCGCGTTAAGCGGGGTACAACTGTATATATATATTATACATTCTCAAATGCTTTATTGTGTTAGATTATAAGCATAAGAAATGGAAATTAGTTAATACTGTACAAGTAAATCTCACCAACATATGCAACTTGCTATTTTTTCGTTGATGCCCATTTTCTCAAACAGTAAAATCTCAATAATACAAGTAGATATGTTCTTTGGAATCTGCTTGTATGGCGAAAACTCATATAACGGAGGGAATAATTCATGTGTTAAATAGGGATGCTTTCCCAAGCACCGAGTATATAGATGACAGTAGATAAATGTGATTCAGTATGAGCGGACAAACTGGGATAGCAGATTCCAACACTGGAGAAGTGAGAGGGTGGCTGGAGGGAGGATGGTAGGGGAGGAGTGCGTGGCCTGACTGAGTGGCTCACAAACCTGTCTATGTGCATCAACCGCCAGTCAGGCTACTGGGCCAAGCTGTGAGGTGTTATAATTTTTCAACTCATATTTTCGAGTAGATACAGTGGGGTATGCTATAACGAATCTAATTGGTTCTAGAACCTTGTTTGTTATAGCATTCGTTCGTTATAGGATTAATCCGTTCCAGGCCCCCAAATACAACCACTTAACACTGAAAAATGTAATATAAAATTGTAAAAAATTTTAAAAAGTGCATAAATATGCATCTAAACCCCTGAAATAAATAATATCATTAATACTTGTAATAAAAAACCCAATAAATTAGAAAAAAAAAAAAAAATCATTGTAGGAGTTTCGTTCGTCATAGCATTCTCAATTTTATAGGTAAAACCGTTCGTTATAGGAATATTCATAGTAGAATCCATTCGTTATAGCATACCCCACTGAATACGTAACTTTCTTCATTTATTTTTACTCGGTCACATGCACACACCATCCTGAATACATGGAGTACAACGGCGATTTAAAGCGACACCCACAACTAGGACACCTCATCAATTTAAAGCGAATCATAACTATTTTACACGAGTCAAATCTGGCCTGGATTACCCCGGGGGTTAGGTTACAATTTCCAATTTCAAGCTCAAAATTTTCATAATGGGTCATAAGCGCGCCACCCCCGCCATCCTACCTCTCTGTCTTCAGTTGCCCCGTGGGGCGTGGGTATTGTCCGAGTAACACCTGCCTCTCTGTGTGTCAATTAAGCGTGTTTAAACCTCTCTCATTCTCATTCATAATCCCCAAGCACAAGCCAACTCTGTACTGTAGTACATGTATTCAAATATGCTAAATAATAACTAAAAAAAATTTGTCCAGTGCAAACTATAGCATATTTATATTCAAATTAATCAATGTCTTACAAAAATCCCATCGTTTTATTCTCCCAGGTCAGTTCAGTGACATTTTACAAGAGAAAAACTTAATCACTCTGAAGGGCTAATAAATAAATACTTCACTAGACCTCCCAGTTCCAGCTGTCACCCCCCTCCCCCATACTCCCAGCCAGGGTGAAGGTAGTTTTAGGCTCAAAGATTTTATCTTATGAAATGTCGCTGACGAAACTTAGCAGAATATAACTTGCGTTGCTGCACTCCCTCTTTTCCGACCTGTTAACTCTATAACCAACTCTTCACCTGACAAAGCCAATCTCTTTGGCACCTTATTCTCCTCTAACTCCACCTCAGACAATTCCAACTCTATCCCTCCTATTCCTGCTTCTCCTATTGAACCTATGTACTTTCCTATAATCTCCACTCGTAGGGTTGCTGGTGGGTTATCCAGGTTGGATGTGAGTAAGGCGCATTGACAGGATGGAATACCCCCTCGTGTTCTGAGGGAGTGTGCTGAAGCTCTAGCCCCTGTACTTGCTCGTCTCTTTTGCCTCTGCCTCAAAACCCAAACTTTTCCTTCTTCTTGGAAGCATTCCTCGGTTCAGCCCATCCCAAAGAAGGGTGACCATTCTAATCCCTCTAACTCTCGCCCCATTGCCCTAACTTCATCACTCTCTAAGATTTTCGAAACTAGCTTAAAAACTCATTTTTTCCATCACCTTGAAGGCTTATCTCTTTTGTCGGATCAACAGTGGTGTTTCACAGGGTTTTGTTCTTTCGCCAACTCTCTTCCTTCTTTTTATCAATGCTTTACTTCACACTATGACAAATTCTATCCATCCTTACTCTGATAATTCTACTCTTCACTCTTCTTCACATTTTTCCCTTCCCCCTGACTATCAAACTAGATCTGTTTCTAGAGCTGATATCATTTCTTCTATCAAGGCGGATCTGTGCAGCATCTCCTAATGGGGAGGTAGAAACTTGGTTTAATTCAATAGCAATAAAACAGAGTATTTACCAATTACTTTTTCCAAATTAGATGATCTCCCACCAATCATATTTCAGGATGCAATCATTCTGCCAAACTGTGGAATGCTCTGCCTTCTTCTGTTTCCATACTCATACAAGCCGTCTCACTTTAAAAAGCTGGTTTTCCGGCATCTTCGTGGTTTAGATTTAAGTAATCTTTTTCTTTTCTATTTTTATTTATTTTTTTTCCCCTTCCCTTAGACCCCGTTGTGGGTCTATGACCTGTGCCCGGGTGGGCTGTTCCCGTAAAAAAAAATCCTTTAGTGTAGCACATTTGAATACAAAGTGAGTACAATAATATGTTGCTCAAAATTATGGCTTTTTCACAGGAAAAAGTCTGTAGTAAAAACTAACCCCAGTGGTCACTGCACTCGCTTCTCATATCATTGAACAATATTGCTCGTATAGCAAATATAAGGTGCAAATTCCTTAACCACGTATCATCAAATTTTCGTATAAAGAATGCCGATTGCTTTTATCCTCTTCACCAAAGATCGGCTCGTTAGCCGCTTTGGCGATCGGTCACATCTCTGTTACGCACTGTTGGCAAGTACTGGGCATGCACCGGCTCCTGAATGTACCTGAACCTGCTCCAGTGTTGATCAAGTCTGGTCTTGAAAGGGCTCACACTCGGTGCCATCACAACACTTTCCGGCAGATTGTTCCAAGAGTTCACAAATCTCACTCGGAAAAAGTTACCCCTCACAGTTTTCTGGACTTGCGGCTTCTTCATATAACGTGTTTGAGGCTCTACAGCAGGGGTGTCAAACATGCGGCCCGACACACTCTTGCATGCGGCCCGCGGTCCATTTGCTGCTCCAGCCTTACCTTGAGGAGCTAAAACTAAATAGCGAGTGTATCGCCCAGGTGAATAAAATAGTCTGCTGTTTCCTAGAACAAAATACTCAATCAACATCACCAATGAAAGAACAATAAGAATAGAGATAGTTTTAACGGTTAATTGTGGTTGTAAGCGTGTCACTGTATGAGTCAAGCATTTGCAAACATAAGCCTCAAGAAATACAGTTGCAGAAAGAATTGGTGAATTATCAGAGAATATTAACAGTCAACTCGGACAAACTTAAGTCCTTTACTGCATTTTCAGTTGCAATTGATGAAAGTACCGATGTAAGTGATGTAGCACAACTTGCAGTTTTATATGTGGTGTGGATGAAAATATGCAGGTAACAGAAGAATTTGTGAAACTGGTACCAATGAAAGGAACAACAACAGGCGATGACATATTTGTGGTTTTGTTAGGGCTCTGGATAAATTAGGTGTTGACTGGGCACAAACTGAGTTTGGTTACAGATGGAGCACCGCAAATGGTGGGTAGAAAAGCTGGCATGGCAACAAAATTAAAGGAAAAACTAATAGCTGTGAACCCGAACCATCAAATTTATAATATGCATTGTATTATACATAAAGAAGTGTTGTGTAGTAAAACATTAAAGGTGGATATGTCATGGATGATGTTATAAAGACGGTGAACTTCATACGCTCGCGAGGTCTGAACCACAGACAGTTCAAGTGCTTATTGGAGGAAAATGAGAACACACACGGACTGCCATATCACACTGATGTTCGCTGGTTAAGTCGGGGAGTCGTACTGAAGCGATTTTATGAATTGCGCAGTGAAATACAGATGTTTATGGAACAGAAAGGAAGGGATTTGCATGAACTGAAAGATAATGAATGGGTTCAAGATCTAACTTTGATGGTGGATATTACAGAACAATTAAATTACTTGAATACAAAGATGCAAGGATGCAATAAATTGGTGACAGACTTTTATGACTGCATTCGTGCCTTTGAGATGAAACTTCAGCTTTTTGAATGGCAACTATCAGAGAGTAATCTTTCTCACTTTCCGACCTTGAAGTCCCTGCAAGGCACACCTGAGTTTCATGCTGATATCAACACAAAAAAGTACTGCATCAAGATTTCCAAATTAATGAATGAGTTCCAAGAAAGATTATTTCATTTTTCGGGACCCATTCTCTGTTGGTGTTAATGAGGTACCAGAACATCTTCAGTTAGAATTAATTGAGCTCCAGTGTGATTCTGTGTTGAGGAACAACTTTTCGAGCGTTGATGTTGGCACATTTTATCAGTATTTTGGACTAAATTATCCCAGGATTAAATGTTTTGCCTCAAAGATTGTCAATGTTCGGAAGTACATATGTCTGTGAACAACTCTTTTCTGTGATGAACTTGAACAAATCTCGGCTTCGGTCTCAATTTACTGTTGCGCACCTTAATTCAATACTGAAGGTTGCTATAGCTCAGTCGTTAGTGCCAAACTTTGATGCACTGGTCCATACCAAGAGGTGCCAATTATCAGGAAGCAGCAGTAGCAAACAATAAGATTGATCAAGGTAAGTAAACACTTGATTTGTTTGTTTCTAAGGGTTTCGCACGAGCGCAGACTAAATCCACCTTTCTTATTTTGTCGTACTACTCACTTAAGAGGTGATTGTGAATTGTTCATAATTATGTTACTTGGCCCACATACTGTGTACTCATATTAAATCTGGCCTGACTTGGCAAATGAGTTTGACACCCCTGCTCTACAGTAAAGGTAGTTCTGCTATAATGCGATAGTTGTGTTCTTGTAAAACATCGTGTTATAGAAATTCGTGTAATAGAAATAACAGGGCTTATGGAGAAAATAGGGTGAGGTGCAGATTACTCCAAATCGAAAAAAAATTTCGCAGTTAGCCTAACAAAAAGGATAGCACAGTCTAAATAAATGTTACATTCATATCTAATAATGAAATCATACAGTAAATGTTACACTTTACCTTGAAAAAATATGAATATCACTTGATGGGGGAGAAGGTTGATGTTGAGGCTGAGGAGTCATGAAACATCAAGCTTTTCTTCAAGTGTTATAGCTTTTCTTTTACGATCACCAGAACGCTTCCCGGAGGTATTCTTCTTTTCTATAGTCACAAAATTGAAGAAACAGTAATCAGAATTCACCGAGGAAGCTTAAAACCTTCACATGTGTTTCAAACTGAACGTGTGGAGTAAACAGAGCGCGGGGGTCTAAAACGGTATGTATTTTGTTTTTCTCTCTTATTTAAAATTTTACATGTACAGTAGTACCCCAATTTACGCGGTCAATTGAACCCACAGGGTACCGCGGAAAGTGAAATCCGCGTAAATGGAACAACAGAACATATGGGATTAATTCCAATAGAGACTGGCCCGACCCCCAAACTCCACTTTTTCCGACACAATACCTATGTTGTAGTAAAAATAACATCTAAATTTTATGATGGTATGCTCACACAATTAATATTTAAGAGAAATACAGTCGCCAGGTTAATGTCCATTCAAATAATAGACTCCAATCCCCCCCCCCTTCTTCCCAGCTCACTGGCCCCTACCTCTCTGAGAAATGATTGGGTGAAACACTAGATTTTAACGTTTAGTAATAAATAATATCTCAGACTAAAGTTAGGATAATATAATTGACATTTCTGGATTCCTTGCAGGTCAGGGAATATTTTGAATGTAAACTTCATATATTTTGCACAAAAGATAAAATACAGTACTTGCTTTGTGTAAACCAAATTATTACATTAGATCTAAAATTTGTATGTCTAATGCAAAATCCATGATGTTTATATTCAAAATGATCATCATATTGTAAGAATTCCAGCAATGTAAATTATATTCTGGTCCAGTAATTTGTATGAATTTTATGAGCTAAAACAAATATCTTAAGTTAATAAAAAAAAAATATTCTTCACGACACTACCTGTCAATCAAAGTACCCCAACTTGCCTCCCCCCTCTTCAAACCGCGCCAGATGGTCGGTCGGTCCCAACCCTCCCCTCCCACCCCCACCTTCCCTCCCTACCAGAGAAATGTTGGGTGAAAAAACTAATTTTAACTTTTAGTAACAAATAATACCTCAGACTAAAGTTAGGATAATATAATTGACATTGCTGGATTCCTTGTAAAACCAGGAACATTTTGAATATAAATGTCATATATTTTGCACAAAAGATAACATATTTACTCAGAGTAAACATTAGATCTAAAAATTTGAATGTCTAATGCAAAATCTATGATGTTTATATTCAAAATGATCATCAAATTGTAAGAATTCCAGCAATGTAAATTATTTTCTGGCCGGGTAATGTGTATGAATTTCATAAGCTAAATAAAAAAAAAAAAATATACTTCACGCGCATATGGGTAGATGAACCGGAAAGTGAAAGTTCGGTTCTGGCGAGGCACCGCGTATATGAGAAATCTCGTAAAGTGAAACCGCGTAAAGCGGGGTAATACTGTACTGCATAGGTATACTGTATACACAAATATTACACAAATTATTTCTGGAATTGTCCACAAACAAAACACACAAATCAATTGAACATGTGATGTCAAACGTGAACTGTAAACACTGTATAACCCTGCGCCAAGCCACAACACTGTACAGTACACTTTAAATGCTACATATTTAGTTTTTCTTTTATTTAAATTTTTACAATTTACGTATACAGTTAACCCTCACTTTACGCGGTCCCGCCTTCCCACGTTTACGCGGCGTCTTGCCAGAACCTCACGAGCTCACATTACGCGGCACGTGAACCCCATTACGCGGAGAGTGTCCGGCGCGACGCTATTTTTAGATTCGCCCCACCCGCCCGCCTGCCTGCCTGTGCTCCTCGCCTCTCCCTCCTCCTCCCTCCGCTTTGGCAAGCGGCGCGGTAAGGTTGCGCAGTGTGTGTCTTTGTTGCGTTATCACTGACGTCATATGACGTATCAGACCTGTGATTGGCCATGCATCTCTACCTCCCTCTGCTGCTAGCTGTAATTGGCTTAAAGTATTATGACGTGTCCACCCGGGGGAGGGAGGAAAGACGACGCTTGACCTGGCCGCGGCAGTTTCATCCCTCAAGGCCACACCGTGTAAACGCGCATCCATTGTTCCGTAAAATGGCTTCCGCCGGACCACCACCCCCAGAGAGAAACCTTTCCTTACCTGAACCCAGCGGCACTAAGCCAAAGAAGACATGACGTTCCTTAAGCCACGAGGTGAAGTATACCATCATCCAAGAGTTGGAGAAAGGAACAAGGCAGGTTGATTTAGCGCGCCAGCATGGTGTGAATGAATCTATGATTCGAACAATAAAGAAGGATGCAGCCAAGATAAAGGAGCACATGAAGATCACAAAGTCTACAGGTGCTTCTATGATCAAGTATTTTCACAACCAGGTGCTTCCCAAGACAGAAAAATTACTTGTGAGGTACTTGGTGCGTCAGGCGCGACAGAACATGGCGGTCGACACGAGCTCTGTTAAGGATTATGCACGTGAACTGTACATCGCAGTGGCACGAAAGATGGGAATTACAGAGCCCAAACCCTTTAATGCTTCCTCTGGGTGGTTACAGAGGTTTAAGATCCGGAACAAGATCACCAATATAAACATTGGTGGTGAAGAAGCGAGTCCTGACCGTGCTGCGGCTCGGGAATTTCCTCCGTTTTTACGTGAGATTATGGAGGAAGGACAGTACAGTTGTTCCCCACTTAACGCGGTCAATAGAACCCAGAAGGTCCCATGTTAAGTGAAATCCGCGTTAAGTGAACAACAGAACATATGGGATTAATTCCAATAGAAACCAGCCCGACCCCCAAACTCCACTTTTTGAAGACACATAACTATGTTGTAGTAAAAATAACATCTTAATTTTATGATGGTACATGCACACAATTAATACTTAAGAGAAATAGAGAAGTACAGTCGCCAAGTTAATGTCCATTCAAATAATGGACTCAACTCCCTCCCCCTCTTCTCACACTACACTGCTGGCTCTTCCCTCTCTGAGAAATTTTTGGGGGAAAACCACTAAATTTTAATAAATAATACCTCAAACTAAAGTTAGGATAAACAATTGACATTGCTGGATTCCTTGTAAGACCAGGAATATTTTGAATATAAATGTCATATATTTTGCACAAAAGATGAACATATTTACTGGAGAAAACATTTTATCTAAAATTTGTATGTCTAATGCAAAATATATGATGTTTATATTCAAAATGATCACCAAATTATAAGAATTCCAGCAATGTAAATTATATTTTGGCCGGGTAATTTGTATGAATTTTATGAGCTAAAACAAATATCTTCAGTTAATAAAAAAAAATATATTCTTCAGGACACTATCTGTCAATCAAAGTACCCCACCTTGCCTCCCCCCTCTTCCAACCCTCCCCCCACCCCCCACCAATCGTCCCTTCAAGAGAAGAGTGGGTGAAAAAAATAAATTTTTACATTTTGTATTAAATAATACCTCAGATTAAAGTTAGGATAATATAATTGACATTTCTGGATTCCTTGTAAGACCAGGAATATTTTGAATATAAATGTCATATTTTGCACAAAAGATAACATATTTACTAGAGAAAACATTTTATCTAGAATTTGTATGTCTAATGCAAAATATATGATGTTTATATTCAAAATGATCACCAAATTATAAGAATTCCAGCAATGTAAATTATATTCTGACCGGGTAATTTGTATGAATTTTATGAGCTAAAACAAATATATTCAGTTAATAAAAAAAAAAAAAAAATATTCTTCACGGGGTAGCAGATGGTCGGTCGGTCCCTCCCTCCCCCCCCCCCCCCCCCCTCCCACCCCCCACCAACCGTCCCAAGGAGATGTGTGGGAAAACCACTAAATTTTAATAAATATTACCTCAAACTAAAGCTAGGATTATATAATTGACATTGCTGGATTCCTTGTAAGACCAGGAATATTTTGAATATAAATGTCATATATTTTGCACAAAAGATAACATATTTACTAGAGAAAACATTTTATCTAAAATTTGTATGTGTAATGCAAAATATATGATGTTTATATTCAAAATGATCACCAAATTATAAGAATTCCAGCAATGTAAATTATATTCTGGCCGGGTAATTTGTATGAATTTTATGAGCTAAAACAGGCAGTCAGGCAGGGTGGCGGGTGGGGCAAATCTAAAAATAGCGTCTCGAGCTGGACACTTGCCGCGTATATGTGGAAAAAATCCGTGTTAAGTGAAAGTTCAGCTCTGGCGAGGCACCGCGTATATGATAAAACGCGTTAAGTGAAACCGTGTTAGGCGGGGTAATACTGTACAGTGACGACCAGGTGTTTAACATGGACGAATCTGGTCTTTTCTGGAAAAAGCTACCTTCCAAGTCCTTCGTTGTAAAGAATGCCAGCAGGATTCGGGGCCGGAAGATGCAGAAGGAACGCATTACCGTCCTATTTACCACCAATGCCTCCGGTACCTGTAAGCTCAAGTTATCGGTGATCCACACAGCACGCAAGCTGCACGCCTACAAAACCATGGACATGACCAAGCTAAATGTCCACTGGCTGACCGCACGTAAGGCGTGGATGTTCTCTACACTGTCCCTCTCCTGGTTTGATGACTGTTTTGTTCCCGATGTAAAAAAATTCTGTGAGCGACAGAATGTGCCATTCAATATTTTGTTGCTGCTGGACAACGCACCAGGACACTCGCCCCTACTGTTAGATCGTCACCCCAACATAAAAGTGGTCTTCCTTCCTCCCAACACTACGTCTATATTACAGCCTATGGACCAAGAGTTAATCTGTAATATAAAAGCTGCATTCTCAACAAAAAAATTCCAGCTCTTGAACGACTGTACCAACACCAGGGAAGAGTTGCGTAACCTGAGTGACACCACCACCGATAGCAAGAGCGAAGAAGATGAGGATCAACAGTTGGAACAGCAAAAAATACTGTTCAAACAATTCTGGAGAGTATTTAACATCAAGAAAGCTGTGGACTTCTTGGTGGAGTCATGGGATCAGCTGTCTATTGCTACAATTCGTCACGCATGGAGACATGTGTTGCATGGAATACCAGGTGAGAGGAGGAGTCAATTTGTGACTGGTGAGGTTCAGAATGTTGCAGTAGCAGTGGACCTTGCCAGAGAAGCTGCGCAGACTGTTACAGTTCCAGGCTTCTCTGAGACCACCAACGACGACATCCTGGAGGTGATCAGAGATCCTAAAGTGACTGCCGACGAGGTGTTGGAAGAAGAACACGTCAGTGAAGAGGAGGAAGAAGGTGCGTCATTCTCCGAAGAACACAGTTTAAGTTATAGTGATATTAAGGGTGCCATGGAGTGTGCAGAGAAAATGAAGTCCTTACTTTCCCGCGACAATGACGATGACCGCTATGAAGTCTTCCATACCCGGCTGGTGCAGTCTATGGAGCCGTACATCAAGGTGTATCACGACAACATCAACACCAGCTGTCAGCAAAGCATAACAGATTTCTTCGCCCGCAACCCACCACAGCCAGCCCAAGCCAGTGATAGTGACAGTGAAGATGACTTTGAGGGATTTGTCAGGGAAGCCATGACAACTGTAAGTGACAGTGATGGTGATTCACCTAGTAATGGTGATTCACCTGAGGGCCAGTAATCTGCCCTCTGCCTCGGAACCAGCCTCCATCCCCGTATGCCGACCATCTCTTCTACTACCGTAAGTGTTCCACCTAACTTTTAGTTTTTCTAACCTAGCCTTTATTTTTCCTAACCTAACCTCTTCTATATTACTTGTTTTTTCATACCATCATGAAGTTAAGATACAATTTTTACTACAACATAGTTGTGTGTTGTCAAAAAGTGGAGTTTGGGGATCGGCCCGGACTCCATTTCAATTAATCCCATATGTTATGTTATTCACTTTACCCGTTTCCCACTTTATGCGGGACCCTCCGGGTTACATTAACCGCGTAAAGTGAGGGTTAACTGTATATATAAGTAAATTGTAATTTACATATTTTTCATATTATGCCACAGCGCCCACAAAACATAAGAAACGTTTGAGTCCCCCAGTAGAGATGTCCGTTCTCTATCCACTTCAGGATGTCTTCGTACTCCGTTTTCTTTTTGTGTACTCGCTCAGGGACTCAAATATTTCTGTATATAACACAGGATGATAAGGGAATTTGAAATTATGAGTGAATGAATTTATTATACAGTGATCAATTAACATAGTATTGATGTGTTTAAGTAGTAGTATTCACTCGCTCTAAACCACGAATTCCATTCATTCATACAGACGAGAGAGAGAGAGAGAGGAGCCAAGCGCTCTGTTTACATCACACACACATAAATATTACATAAATTATTTCTGCAATTCTTCACAAACAAAACACATAAATCAATTGAATATGTGATGTCGAACGTGAACTGTAAGCACTGTGTGTGATGTAAAGAGAGCGCCGGTGTAAAACGCTATGTAATTTGATTTTCTCTTTTATTTGAAATTTTACAATTTACATATAATATATAGGTATACTTTATACATAAATATTACATACATTATTTCTGCAATTGTTCACAAACAAATCACATAACTCAATTGAACATGTGATGTCGAACGTGAACTGTAAACACTGTGTGTGATGTAAAGAGAGGTCGGGTGTAAAACGCTATGTAATTTGATTTTATCTTTTATTTGAAATTTTACAATTTACATATAATATACAGTGAGTTCTGCTATAACGCGTGTTTTGATAACGCGAATTTGCTCTAACGCGATTTATGAATTAGGAACGATATTTGTATAACGCGAACGCTTGCTCGCTATAACGCGATTTTTGCTTACTATTTCTCCAATTTTGTGGTACAGTATTAACTGTGAATATAGTAAAGAAGAATATCAACAAGAAGCGTTCTGGTGATAGAATTCCCGGTGATGATCGTAAAAGAAAGGATATAACACTTGAAGAGAAGCTCGATTTTATCAACCTCAAAATCACCCTTCTCCCCCATCAAGTAAAGTGTTACATTTACTGTATGATTTCATTATTAGATATGAATGTAACATTTATTTAGACTGTGCTATCATTTGTGTTAGGCTAACTACTAAATTTTTTCGATTTCGAGTAATCTGCACCTAACCCTATTTTCTCCATAAGCCTTGTTATTTCTATTGCGCCATTTTCTATAACACGATATTTTACAAGAACACAATTATCGCGTTATAGCAGAACTACCTATATGGGTATACTGGATACATAAATATTACATACATTATTTCTGCAATTGTTCACAAACAAAACACATAACTCAATTGAACATGTGATGACGAACGTGAATTGTAAACACTGCATAACCCCGCGCCAAACCACAACATCCGTTTGAGTGGAATCGCGTTAGAGCAAACGCGTTCGCGTTTTACAAGTATTGTACTGTATTGTTCCTCTATTCATCAATCGCGTTAGAGCAAACGCGTTCGCGTTTTACAAATATTGTTCCTCTATTCATCAATCGCGTTCGAGCCAATTCGCGTTGTCAAAACACGCGTTATAGCAGAACTCACTGTATATGTGGATAATGACTGCAGAAAGTTAATCATTTTCTAATAATCAGTATGATGTAGGAGTATGGAAAAAATGCAAAAAAGTTGTATAATACAGTCGGCCCTTAACATACGCGGGTTTATAATACACGGATTTGCAAATACGCGGATTGGCCCGCCGGAGGAATGTTCTGTACATAGAAGTAATTGAAGTACATTCAAATCGCGCGCCATTCAACTCGCTCGCGGCACCAAACATGGGGCACCGCCAGCTCCCGCAACCTCACACACACACACATAGCTCTCCCTCACTCAGTCAGTCTCGCTGTAACCACACTTGTGTTGACATCAGCATTGTAGTTGCAAATATATTACATTTCTGTGAATGTATTATATCAAGCACAGTATGAATAGAATATCACTAATATAAGAGTATTTTAACCGAAAACTACTAAAAAAACGAGTACCATATCTTGAACATCGGAAGGTTAGGTAAAGTCTTTGTTTTCATGTAGTTTATCCTAATTTACATTGAAATGCATTACGTTTCAGCAAAACTACTATTTATTTCTGAGAATATGGAAATGTAATATTTTGCTGAAATGACATACGTATTACAGTGGAAAGTGACGAAAGCAATGACTCGCTTTCTTTCGTTCAAAAGATGTTACCATAATCGCTTTTCGAATGGTTTTCAGTTAAAAAACTGTTGTATTACAATAATAATCTATCCTAATTCACTTGTGATGCAACAGTTTTTTAACTAAAAACGATTACGGTAATAGGGTGTCATGCGGAGGCGAATTTTTTTTTTTTGAGTTTGAAAAATCGGCCCATGGTATTAATGATGTAGTTCTATGTGCAGAATCATGTGATATCTTCAGATTTGAAAAGTTTTCATTTTTTGCTAGGTAAATTTTAACTTGAAATCTTATGAAAATTCAGTATTCCCACCCTTTTACCAACACCACTAAATAGCTTATTTAAAGTAAAGTAAATGTATCAGGTTAATTTATAAGGATGAAAATGATCCAGAATAGTGAAACGAATGATCTTGACACATTTATTAAATTTGATATTCCTTTAGAAAACAAAATCATCAAATACAAAAACTGGTTTTACTACTACGACCCGGTGTTGCTGCACACCATAGAGAACATGTCTTTCTTGCTTCTGTTTCTACTCATCACCTCCCTGCTGACCACCTGAGCTCGGATGTAGCCTTCCCTCCTCTCCTGGCTGTACACGTGACTGCTGGCCTCGCTCACTTGCTGTACACAACGCTCTATACTCTGGGTGTGCGAGGGCCAGGCAGGGACATGCATGGGGTTGTCCAGGAAAGCTCTGACTTGAACATTGGTGAGGCTGCAGGTAAGAGGGGGCTCACTGCCAGCCTGGATGTTATCCAGATCTATAAGATCAGTGAGGGTCTTGGCACCTAGATTGACTTCAGGAGTCTTCCTGACCCTGAAGGAATCGTCACCAACTGATTCGTCATGCCCAGATCCTCTCATAAGTCTCATATCCAAGATCTTTTTGACTGCCACTCTTCTCTCCTCCTCATCCTTACTGCAGAGCATTGTCTGCAGAACTGCCTGGGGATGAGCATACCAGGAAGATCTCCTCACAGTCTGCTCCACAATCTGAACAACTTTCCTTGGCTGACTCCTCAGGAGCTCAAGCTGGAAGAGAACATGCCTCGGACCTTTGGAGAACGATGACTTGACCTTGGTGTTGAACCAATTTTGCAAGTAGACACTCACGATGAATTGGACAATAAGTCTCAGGTTGTGAAGCTGGTTCCCTTTCAGTTTATGATGAGAGACCCAAATTCTGCAGAACCTGAGAGCCGTTGTGAGCCACCTAGAATGTGAGACTGGACCTATCTGCAGGTAAGCAAGTCTATCTGGCATGACCCCAGTTTTGATGGCACTGCAAATCATGTAACCATAGTACTGGTCAGTACTGAGGTCGTCAATGACAGTATGTGCAAGCTCAACGAGTGGAGGGCCAACTGTGATTTTTTCAAAGCTCGGATTTATTTCTAATTCAGTGGCAGAGTCCAGCATCTTGCCAAGAGGACCAGACCATCCGTTGTTTGAAAGAGTCTTGCCATCCAGCTCCTGGATCAGATGTCTGAGTGGCAACTCGTTGGTGTGGAGGTCACAAACAATCCAGACCAGCTTCCTCCCAATCTTCCGCTCTATCCACTGTATGACCCCCCCTTGCCACCCTGTGTTCGTGTTGGTGCTGTCCCCTCCAATGGCCTGCAGGGTCTGGTCTACGTTCCTCTCTCTGAGCCAGTTCACAATGTTATCTGCCACTATCTCAGCTGGTTTCCTGATGTCATCTTTCTCTGGAGTGAAATGCCACAAATACTTCCCTCCTGGTTCACTGCAGCAGGAGTAGTGTTCCTCCTTCACCATGGCAGGGAACAACTTGTCAGAATCTCCAACTTTCATGAACACTTTAGTGTCATCCCATCTCCCATCAAAGAACAAACAATTGATTCCATTTTCTCTTATCCCCTTATCAAACTCCTCTTCTAGGTTACTGACAAGTTTCTCCTGAGCTCTCCTTACTTTGCTATGATCTATCACCAGGTGAACATCATCAGGTGTTATCAAAGCACCGTCAACCCAGGCAGCTGTTGCTATCTCTGCAGTTTCTTTGAGACCAGTGTGGTGTCGCATGCTGGCCAGAGCTATGCTCGGGATATCTTTCCTGTTTCGAATCTTATGCCTGGAAGGTTTGGGATCATTATTTTCTGGGTTAGGGACAAAGTCACCATTCTCCTGGTCAGCACTCGGATCAGCCATGGGGAAGTCATTAAACTCTGAATCAGCTTGACTCCAATCATCGGCCTTTTTTACCTCACCCTGGGCCTTCTCAAGTCTCTTTTCCTCGGCAACTCTTCTCCTCTTCTGTCTCTCTGTGGCAGCCTCCTGTCTCTTGTACTCCGGAATATCTTGGCTAGAAATCATGAGAGCCCCTATACTGCCAGTCTTCTCTCTCTGTGCTTTGACAAATGCCAGTTCGATCACAGGAATCTTCAGTTCACGCTTGCAAATACAGGAGATGTGGGCCTCGGATTTACAGTCACGATCGCATCCAAACTCAGGACAGAGAACAATTGGGCACTTGCAAGTAATTATGTCAAATAACTGGTCCAGTTGCTTGGCAAAGCTGTCCTTAACTGCAAGTTTTCCTCTCCCAAGAGAGATATCTCTTGCCTTTTCCCAACTGGCTAGCAGTCTCTCACTAATCTTCTTCTGACTTGTTATGACTGGAGGCTTGAACTGAGCGTTAGCCAGAGTGTACTGTGCCAAGACAGCTTTGGTCATATCACTGGCAATGTCTTTGTTTGTGTAAGTTCTTTGGTTCTTTTCACTGATTTGCCTGATTAAAACACCGTATCTCAAAGCATCTCTCAATGTAGGCAACTCCGACTTCAGGAGCTCGCTCCCAGACCCAAGATAGTGACTGAGATGGCTGGATTTTTGGTTCCTCGTCCTGACACAAGCAGTCATCGCAAATATTATCAACTTATAAATGCATCAGAATCTGAAACAGAAAAAAATATTGTTAGTTGGGTTGTTAAAGAATGAAGTCAGAAAGCAATGTTCACTATTTAATTGTAATGCACTAATGCAGCTGTACGTTAGATTTTCGATAAATTTCACGCTAAAATTTACCTAGCAAAAGGTTGCAAAATATTGAAACTGAAATTATTTTCTGTTTATATACACTAAAATCTACCAAAAAAGTGATGGGCCATTAGTTTTAGCTGATCTTCCCTCCTATGACACACCCTATTACGGTAACATCTTTTGAACGAAAGAAAGCGAAAGTCATTGTTTTCATCACGATTTTATCCCACTTTCCACTGTAATACGTACGTCATTTCAGCAAAAATATTACATTTCCATATTTATTTCCGAGAATATATTCATTCAGTCTCAGTTAAGGTAAAATATACTTGTGATGTGATATTTTAATGAAAATACGGTATCATAGTTTTCTTATGTTTCAAGTTTAATTAACAAAGATTTTATGTACAGTATCTATAATTACACTTTAATAAATGAATACTTTATGTTTTACATCGTCCTGTGCTACCATACCATGGATTTGGCTACTTTGGGCTTGCTGTGATGACGCAAGAGATCTGCCCTGGCAACTGTACCGACTCTCACAGCTGGTGGTGCGTTGGTGCATCGTTTCCATTGTTTGCTGGTAGTTACTGGTAAATATTTTTCAACCTAACGAAACTATTACCCTTTTAGAGGTCGACCCCCAATTTTTTGCCAAATAATTTGGTCTTAAAAACTCGAACTACATACAGGTATATAGGGTAAATAAGGACATGGGGGCCAGGTTTTTTTGGGAGGGGGGGGGGGGGCAGAGCAGAGCACATATACGCGGATTTTTAACATCCACTGCTATCTCTGTTATGTAACCCCCGCGTATGTTGAGGGCCGACTGTATAGTTCTCCATATACTCCTTCAGCTTGGAAAAACAATGCAGAGATTTAGGGATCTAACAATGGTTTGTTTACAAGAGAAACAGTTATTATGAGTTCATGTACCTAAAATTGGCTCTAGAAAATGTGGAAAGAAAAATTTCATACTTACATTTGTTATCATGATCAACAGTTATTTTTTTAAATTAAGAATATTTTATCCAAGTACCAGGTACTTTAATAGAATATAATAAATAAGCCAAAGCAAGCATACAAATGGTAGAACTTTAGATTAGTTCACCTCTTAATGATGAACATGGCAGGTTATTGAAAGAAACATCAGAAAGTTAATAATAAGCAACATAATGACCAAAGGTATCTAATATAACCTCACCTAACATAATGAAACCTTACCTACAAAAGGTAGCAGTTAAGGGTAAAATATTTGGCCCCAGCCTGTCCCTAGGACACCCCAGCATGTTCCCTGGCTATCCCCAGCCTATCTCTGATTGTTTCAAGCAAATCATCTGGCCTTGGCTGTCCCAAGGCCTTTCCTGACTTCAAAATTAAGAAAATTGGTGATGAAAGGTTTAATTTCCACTGTCAAAAGGTCTCATCTTTCAATGCCTCTATGGCACCCTTACGTCCCGGGCGAGGGTGTTACTGGCTGTACCCCCCCCCCCCCCCCACGCGGGGTAAAACGAGAAAAATTAACTTAAACAAAAATTATTTTTAACCTTTATAAATAATAAAGCAATTAAAAAGACACAAGGAAAACTATATATTCTCCCTCTAGAAACTTACGTGGCACCTCAGTGACAAGGCAAATAAGGGGAAAGATTTGTTTTTTACATCGCGTGCTTGCCGTTACAACACACACAAGGGTCATTTTCCTGCTTGCCTTGTTTCTGAGATGGCCAATAATACAGTAGAACATCGATATAATGCGAGATACCTTCCTGGAGTAGTCGCTTTAAACCGAATTCGCACTAAATCGAAGTGTTGTTTCAATGGAATAATTTAGTTTGGTACTTGAGAGAAACAAAATACTAAAAAGACTGAGAGTCTACCCAGATGGACCTCAGCCCATCTAGAATAAAATTAAGGGATGCGAAATGGTCTGTTTACTGGCTGGGAAGATGAGGGAGGTGAGGTGATATGTTTGACAGTTGATGCCAAGGTCTAGTGCTTGTTTATCTGTCCTTAAGAGTGACTAAGTTTTTCTCTTATAAAATGCCACTGAACTGACCTGGGAGAATATAATCAACATTGCTGGAATTCTTATAAGATAGTGATTAGTTTTAATATATACTGTACATGCTATACACCTTTTCACATATCCGTTGAGACATTGTTACATAACTATTTGACAAATTTCATAACCGAATGACAGACAAAACACATATCGAATGACAATCTAAAATAACTGTTCGTTCATGCTAACGGAAATGATTGACATAAGTTATGAAGTTGACAGACGTGAACAATAAACCGACAGTTTACATATTGTTTGAGAATGTAACAATTAGAGAATGACATACCACCAACAGTTATTTTCGATTGTCATTCGATATGTGTTTTGTCTGTCATTCGGTTATGAAATTTGTCAAATAGTTATGTAACAATGCCTCAATGGATATGTGAAAAGGTGTAGTTTGCATTAGACATACAAATTTTAGTTTTAACTAATTTTATTACAATGGGCTAAAATTTTTATCTCGTGCAAAATATACAGTATATGAGGTTTATATTCAAATTACAGGTGCTCCCCGACTTACGACGGGGTTAGGGACCCAAATCCAGGTCATAAGTCGGAATGGTCGTAAGTCCAACATAAATTAAAAAAAAAAAATTATAAAATTAAAAGAAAATCTACAATGAAATACAGTACAGTAAAAGTAATAAATAATGAGGAATGGATACAATGTGACTGAGAACTTACTATTAATGTAGTCAGCTGAATGCACACGGGGCCCCCATAATTTTCTATTTACAGGATACATGGAGACTATATTAATTGGAAGCAGAAGAGGAGACAGGGCTGGGTGGGTCATCAATGTCACTTTCTTCAGACAGGTTTATGTACTGTGGAAACTTGCTGGTTGAAGGTAGTGGGTCATCTTGAGGGAGTGAAGAGGCATCACTGGTGGGGCGTGAGGAGACAGCACTGGGGGACTTCTTAAAATAGATGTCCAATTTAGACTGCACAGTTTGCTTTTTCTTTTCATTATAAATTTCTCTGTAGCAAGCAAGTGCATCTTGGATCATTCTGTCAACTTTGGCATAGCGCTCATAATTTTGATCCATGCCATCAAACATTTCCATTCCTTTATTAATTGTAGCAAATGCCTCTGCCATTTGTTTCACTGAAAATTTTTTGGGGGGTGCAGGTTCTTCTACATTTTATCTCTCTTCTTCCTCTGCAATTTTCTGTGCATCTAGTTCAATAAGATCCTCGTTACTGAGCTCTTCTGCTACACTTTCAACCAACTGTCCAACATCTTCATTATCAATTTCTAACTCCAGCTGTTTACCTAACTCCACTACAGTGGGGTATTAGGGCGTGTCATAGGAGGGAAGATCAGCTAAAACTAATGGCCCATCACTTTTTTGGTAGATTTTAGTGTATATAAACAGAAAATAATTTCAGTTTCAATATTTTGCAACCTTTTGCTAGGTAAATTTTAGCTTGAAATTTATCGAAAATCCAACGTACAGCTGCATTAGTGCATTACAATTAAATTGTGAACATTGCTTTCTGACTTCATTCTTTAACAACCCAACTAACAATATTTTTTTCTGTTTCAGATTCTGATGCATTTATAAGTTGATAATATTTGCGATGGCTGCTTGTGTCAGGACGAGGAACCAAAAATCCAGCCATCTCAGTCACTATCTTGGGTCTGGGAGAGAGCTCCTGAAGTCGGAGTTGCCTACATTGAGAGATGCTTTGAGATACGGTGTTTTAATCAGGCAAATCAGTGAAAAGAACCAAAGAACTTACACAAACAAAGACATTGCCAGTGATATGACCAAAGCTGTCTTGGCACAGTACACTCTGGCTAACTCTCAGTTCAAGCCTCCAGTCATAACAAGTCAGAAGAAGATTAGTGAGAGACTGCTAGCCAGTTGGGAAAAGGCAAGAGATATCTCTCTTGGGAGAGGAAAACTTTCAGTTAAGGACAGCTTTGCCAAGCAACTGGACCAGTTATTTGACATAATTACTTGCAAGTGCCCAATTGTTCTCTGTCCTGAGTTTGGATGTGATCGTGACTGTAAATCCGAGGCCCACATCTCCTGTATTTGCAAGCGTGAACTGAAGATTCCTGTGATCGAACTGGCATTTGTGAAAGCACAGAGAGAGAAGACTGGCAGTATAGGGGCTCTCATGATTTCTAGCCAAGATATTCCGGAGTCCAAGAGACAGGAGGCTGCCACAGAGAGACAGAAGAGGAGAAGAGTTGCCGAGGAAAAGAGACTTGAAAGGCCCAGGGTGAGGTAAAAAAGGCCGATGATTGGAGTCAAGCTGATTCAGAGTTTAATGACTTCCCCATGGCTGATCCGAGTGCTGACCAGGAGAATGGTGACTTTGTCCCTAACCCAGAAAATAATGATCCCAAACCTTCCAGGCATAAGATTCGAAATAGGAAAGATATCCCGAGCATAGCTCTGGCCAGCATGCGACACCACACTGGTCTCAGAGAAACTGCAGAGATAGCAACAGCTGCCTGGATTGACGGTGGTTTGATAACACCTGATGATGTTCACCTGGTGATAGATCATAACAAAGTAAGGAGAGCTCAGGAGAAACTTGTCAGTAACCTAGAAGAGGAGTTTGATAAGGGGCTAAGAGAAAATGGAATCAATTGTTTGTTCTTTGATGGGAGAAGGGATGACACTAAAGTGTTCATGAAAGTTGGAGATTCTGACAAGTTGTTCCCTGCCATGGTGAAGGAGGAACACTACTCCTGCTGCAGTGAACCAGGAGGGAAGTATTTGTGGCATTTCACTCCAGAGAAAGATGACATCAGGAAACCAGCTGAGATAGTGGCAGATAACATTGTGAACTGGCTCAGAGAGAGGAACGTAGACCAGACCCTGCAGGCCATTGGAGTGGACAGCACCAACACGAACACAGGGTGGCAAGGGGGGGTCATACAGTGGATAGAGCGGAAACCACACGTCAATGAAGTTGTCAAATCCTCCAGTTTCCGTCTCCACCTCCTCCGCCGACTCAAGTCCCTCGGAGTTCCTGCACACGAGCTCCTCAGTGTTTACACAACATTCATACTTCCCAAACTCACCTATGCCTCCCCCACCTGGTCTTCCTCCCTAAATGCCACACAACGTAAACACCTAGAAAAAGTGCAAAAGAGGGCATGCAAGATTATTCTCTCCCCCTCCTACTCCACATATCAAGAAGCGCTCAACACACTGACCCTTTCGACTCTCACTGACCATCACCACGACCTCATCTGCAAATTTGGTAAGAAGCTTCTACACCATCCCCGACACCGGCTCCTACTACCACCTGAGATCCCTTGTCCGAGAATTGCTGTTCGACACCACAACCGCATCCAGCCCATACGTGCACGAACTGATCGCTATAAGAACAGCCCAGTCCCAACCATTGTAAAAATTATCAACAACTTGTAATACTGTAACACTGTCACTATGTTGAAATGAACTGTAGTTTGAGCTTTTCCCCATCTAAGTTATTATATGTCTTATTTGTGTCACTTATGTTACTTGTATATTATTTGTAATTCGTAACCCATTCCCCAAATATGTAACTGTATATTTTCAGCCTTCTGGCTGCCAAGCTCATTCAATAAACCGTTAATTATTATTATTATTATTATTATTATTAAGATTGGGAGGAAGCTGGTCTGGATTGTTTGTGACATCCACACCAACGAGTTGCCACTCAGACATCTGATCCAGGAGCTGGATGGCAAGACTCTTTCAAACAACAGATGGTCTGGTCCTCTTGGCAAGATGCTGGACTCTGCCACTGAGTTAGAAATAAATCCGAGCTTTGAAAAAATCACAGTTGGCCCTCCACTCGTTGAGCTTGCGCATACTGTCATTGACAACCTGAGTACTGACCAGTACTATGGTTACATGATTTGCAGTGCCATCAAAACTGGGGTCATGCCAGATAGACTTGCTTACCTGCAGATAGGTCCAGTCTCACATTCTAGGTGGCTCACAACGGCGCTCAGGTTCTGCAGAATTTGGGTCGCTCATCATAAACTGAAAGGGAACCAGCTTCACAACCTGAGACTTATTGTCCAATTCATCGTGAGTGTCTACTTGCCAAATTGGTTCAACACCAAGGTCAAGTCATCGTTCCCCGAAGGTCCGAGGCATGTTCTCTTCCAGCTTCAGCTCCTGAGGAGTCAGCCAAGGAAGGTTGTTCAGATTGTGGAGCAGACTGTGAGGAGATCTTCCTGGTATGCTCATCCCGAGGCAGTTCTGCAGACAATGCTCTGCAGTAAGGATGAGGAGGAGAGAAGAGTGGCAGTCAAAAAGATCTTGGATATGAGACTTATGAGAGGATCTGGGCATGACCAATCAGTTGGTGACGATTCCTTCAGGGTCAGGAAGACTCCTGAAGTCAATCTAGGTGCCAAGACCCTCACTGATCTCATAGATCTGGATAACATCCAGGCTGGCAGTGAGCCCCCTCTTACCTGCAGCCTCACCAATGTTCAAGTCAGAGCTTTCCTGGACAACCCCATGCATGTCCCTGCCTGGCCCTCGCACACCCAGAGTATAGAGCGTTGTGTACAGCAAGTGAGCGAGGCCAGCAGTCACGTGTACAGCCAGGAGAGGAGGGAAGGCTACATCCGAGCTCAGGTGGTCAGCAGGGAGGTGATGAGTAGAAACAGAAGCAAGAAAGACATGTTCTCTATGGTGTGCAGCAACACCGGGTCGTAGTAGTAAAACCGGTTTTTGTATTTGATGATTTTGTTTTCTAAAGGAATATTAAATTTAATAAATATGTGAAGATCATTCGTTTCACTATTCTGGATCATTTTCATCCTAATAAATTAACCTGATACATTTACTTTACTTTAAATAAGCTATTTAGTGGTGTTGGTAAAAGGGTGGGAATACTGAATTTTTATAAGATTTCAAGTTAAAATTTACCTAGCAAAAAATGAAAACTTTTCAAATCTGAAGATATCACATGATTCTGCACATAGAACTACATCATTAATACCATGGGCCGATTTTTCAAACTCAAAAAAAAAATAATTCGCCTCCGTATGACACACCCTAGTGGGGTATGCTATAACGAACGGATCCTTCTACGAATATTCCTATAACGAACGGTTTTACCTATAAAATTGAGAATGCTATAACGAACGCAACTCCTACAACGAACACGGATGAATACCGGACTATTTCGCCTGGCGCATGAATATTGTTGTACCGTGACCCACAACAAGAGCGTCAGGCGCCATCTTTGTCTCATTGTGTAACCAGTGCACCACTGTTATTGTTGAAATTTCGTCTTTTGAGTGGAAATTCGCGTTATTTGTATAACTTTTGTTATACAAGTATACAATTGTAACAATGAGTCGTCCAAAGTGAGTGAGAAAGCTGATAACCCTTGAAACTAAGAAAGAAATTATAAAGAAACGTGAGAATGGAAGAAGCATTGCGAAACTTAGTGATGAATATGGGATGGCTAAATCGACTATATGTACGATTTTGAAGAATAAAGAGGAGTTTAAAACTGTGCAAGTGGCTAAGGGAATCTTTAGACTTAGCAAAGCAAAGTGTAATGTGATTGAAGAGATGGAAAATTTACTCTTAGTGTGGATAAAGGAGAAAGAAATGGCAGGTGGTAACATTAGTGAAGCTATAATTTGTGAGAAGGCCAGACAATTGTTTGAGGACCTTAAAGCCAAGACTCCCAGTGGAAGTGATAGTGATGTGCCAGTGTTTAGGGGTACCTGCATGCTGAATAACACTAAGGTAAGATAAAGTACCATATTTTTTACATTTTCCACAGAATTTTTCAGTGTTAAGTGGTTGTATTTGGGGGCCTGGAATGGATTAATCCTATAACGAACGAATGCTATAACGAACGAGGTTCTGGAACTAATTACGTTCGTTATAGCATACCCCACTGTATCTTGTTACTAATATCCGAAATAACTTCATTTTCATTAAATCCTTTGAAACTGTTCATATATCTTTTCATGATTTTCTTCCATATTCCATTCATGCAATGTTTTGTAACCTGATCCCATGCTGCACTAATGTTCTTTATACATTACCCAACGTTGTACTCCTACCAAAACTCTCTGAGCGTTTTCTCACCTTCAGTAGCAGGAACAGCCTGAGCGAAGGTTGTACGTAAATAATAAGCTTTAAAGGCAGCAATAACGCCTTGATCCATGGGTTGGATGACAGAGGTAGTGTTAGGTGGAATGTACACTACCTTAACATCAGGGTGCATGTCGTCCAGGTGTGGTGGGTGTCCTGGAGCATTATCCAAAATCAGCAAAATCTTGAATGGAATCCGTTGTTGCAGACAATACTCTTTGGCTCGTGGAATGAAACAAGTCATGAACCAATCCTCAAACAGTGCTAAGGTCATCCAGGCTTTCTTATTATGGTACTGCGATAAAACACTGGCAGTGTGTGCTTGCTGACATGTTTAAAAGCCCTGGGGTTCTCAGAATGATAGATCATGAAAGGCTTTAGCTTGAAACCAGCAACATTCCCCCCCCCCCCCCCCCCCAACAGAAGTGTAATTCTGTCCTGGAATGCCCTGAACCCTGGCATTGTTTTTGCCTCTTTGTGGATGTATGTCCGCTCAGGCATGCGCTTCCACAATAATCCAGTCTCATCCACATTGAATATTTGCTCAGGCAAATAATTCCCTTCCACAATCACTTCATCTAACTCCTCCTTAAAAGCTTCGGCAGCACCAACATCAGCACTAGCTGCCTCTCCACTCACCTTAACATTGTGTAGACTGTAGTGTTTTTTAAATCTATCAAACCACCCATGACTTCCAGTAAAGGGTTGATCACATTCATCTCCTGCCTGCGCCTTCAGGCTTTGGAACAGGCTTCTTTCTTTAGCCTGTATGGTTAGAAGGCTTAAGGGTACACGCTTCTGTATCTGGTCTTCTATCCATATCACCAATAATTTTTCCATATCGTGAATAGGACCTTGTCTTCTCTTTGATATTATAGTTCCCTTTATAGGTGTTGTTCCTTTCACTACATCACGAATACGTTCCTTATCCTTCAGAATAGTGGATATGGTCGAGTGTGAGAAACCTAGGTCACGTGAGATTGTTGCTACAGTTTTTCCATTCTCATGCTGCATTATTATCTTCATTTTCATCTCAAAAGTACTTGCCTGTCTCCTTTTCTTTGGAGCACCACCAGCACTCTCACTTGTACACTTTCCAGTCATTATAAAGTCAATTAAATATGATAATAACGAAAGTTCACAGCGCTATCAGTATAGGATACGATAGCCAAACACCAACTAAGCGCTCCACTGAGTGAGTGTACCCACGCGGCAATCCAAGCCACTCCACGCTCTCGCCCGGGACAAATGCTTCGGTATAGAAAATGCGCTCGTCATTTGAAAATATTTTCTGTCACGACTGCCGCGGTCGTATGTCCCGCCGGTCGTAAGGTTAGAGCAAGTCGTAAGTACCGATGGACGTAAGTTGAAGCAGTCGTAAGTAGGGGAGTACCTGTATTTTGCACAAGACAAAATTTTAGTCATGTACTAATTATAATTAAGGTGTCCCTCGATTAATGAACGGTTCAATTAACAAAATTTCGGTGAATGAATTAGCTCCCATGAGGATTTTCAGTTCCATAAACGAACAAAATTCGTTTAACGACAGCCTTATGAGAAACGCACTTTGTTGTGTGCATCAGCTGATGGGCTAGTCTGCCAATACAGTAATTGGTTCTATGTTTTCATTCGTTTCCAGTGGAATAAATATAAAGGAAGTTGTGCTTTTGAATATTTTTGCATTTTTTTGTATTAAAATTATTGGTCATTCTGAAATTTAGTTAACATATTGATAATATATACAGTACAGGGAACAGTTTTTGTGTGCCCATCAGCTGATCTAATCACCCACCAACACTTCTCAGTTTAACTTTGTTTACAGTGGAGTGAACATCGAGTTTGTTCGTCTCTTGAATATTTTGCATTTTTACATTAAAATTATTGGTCATTCTGAAATTTAGCTTACATATTGATAATATACAGTGCAGAAATTATTATGAAACACGAAGAAGGCATTAGAACCAAAGCAGTCTGTAAAGAGTATGGCATGTCATCATCGACTACCTCTACAATCAGCTGTTTGATTTGTAAACAAAGCTGCCGGGAATACGACATACACACCTCAAAGTAAGTTAAAATACAGTACAGTGGAGTCTGCATTTGCGCGGTTTTTGTTTAAGCGTTTGGTCATTTACGCGGTGCCTTGCCAGAATGAAATGCTTTAATTACGCTGTAAATTTGGTCATTTACGCGGGAGAAGTATGATTTGTTTACTGTATTTACGGAAGATATTTGTTTTAGCTCATAAAATTCATACAAATTACCCGGCCAGAATATAATTTACATTGCTGGAATTCTTACAATTTGATGATCATTTTGAATATAAACATAATAGATTTTGCATTAGACATACAAATTTTAGATGTAATGTTTACTCTGAGTAAATATGTTATCTTTTGTGAAAAATATATGACATTTATATTCAAAATATTCCTGGTCTTACAAGGAATCCAGCAATGTCAATTATATTATCCTAACTTTAGTTTGAGGTATTATTTATTACTATACCTGGTTTTCCCCCAAAAATTTCTCAGAGGGAAGAGCCAGTGGAGTGTACTGTGAGAAGAGGGGGAGGGAGTGGAGTCCATTATTTGAATGGACATTAACTTGGCGACTGTATTTCTCTTAAGTATTAATTGTGTGCATGTACCATCATAAAATTAAGATGTTATTTTTACTAGAACATAGGTATTGTGTTGGAAAAAGTGGAGTTTGGGGGTCAGCTGGTCTCTATTTCATTTAATCCCATATGTTATGTTATTCACTTTACGCGTTTCTCACTTTCTGCGGTACCCTGTGGGTTACATTAACCGCGTAAAGTGAGGGTTGACTGTATATATGTATATATATATATATATATATATATGTATATATGTATATATGTATATATATATATATCTTGATAAAATCACACGGGAAAATGGAAACAACGGAGTACCTTAGCTTTCGTCTTTATTCAAGACATCTTCAGAGGCAACTGGATTACATGGACAGAGAGAGGCTTAAATATACAGGGTGACCTAAAAACATGAGGTCAGGTCAAAATGATGACATCCACTAATCCCCACACCAACACACACGTAGAGGAGCTTAAGAGAAGGGTGGTAACGTGACTAGTCAAGTCAGGTCAGAAAAAAGGGGACCCACAAAATAACTATTATACATCTAGATCAAAGGTTTTTAAAGCATTTTTAACCTTGGGCCACTGACAAATAAATTTATGTAACATATTATCAGTTTTGAACTGACCATCACTAAGGTTTATTGATTTTAATTCCTTAATCAAACTAGCTTCAACAAGATTTATCAAGATTTATCTTATCCACGTTTTCATTGTGGATTTTCATAAAATATATATATATATATATATATATATATATATATATATATATATATATATATATATATATATATATATATATATATATATATATATATATATATATATATATATATATATATATATATATATACAGTAAGTCCCCAAGTTACGTACATAATGGGGACCAAAAGGTTGTACGTAACTCGAAATGTACGTAACTCGAAAATCCCCCAACCATATAATGTTATCTGGTGGTAATTAATACAACTTACGTTTTTGTGTGCAGTCCTCGATCCACAGCGCAAGATATTTTTCCATTTCTTCCAGAACCTTCCCTCTTCTTTTAGTTATAATCGTAGATTGCATTGGCACTGCAGATTTCACATGTTCCTTGATCTTTTCTTTGCCCTTATCAATTGTATTAACAGTTGACCGACTCAGGTTAAATTTGCGGGCAACATTGGTCAACTTTTCACCACTGTCAAGCAGTTTTATTATGTCCATTTTTACCTCTAGTGAGATTGCTTGACGTTTCGTAGCACTCCCACTGGCTTCACCACTCTTACGCTTTACACCAGTCATTGCACACAGAGTAAAGTGTACAAAATAGGGCAGAAATTCACAGGAGAAGTATGCACAATGACCACACGTGTTCGCACAATGACCACACGTGTTGCTTTGGTGCGTCTAGCGTGTCGTCTGCATGGTCAGTGATAGTGGCGGCGCGGTGCGGCTGGCACGCAAACTATACGCTGGCCCGCCAAATTTAAAAATTGCTCGCCCTTTTAAGACAATATTTTTGCAATTAAAGACTTCAGAAACGATGTACGTATCGGCCGTTTGTACGTAAGTCGGATGTACGTAACTCGGGGACGAACTGTATACAGTGTATATATATATATATATATATATATATATATATATATATATATATATATATATATATATATATATATATATATATATTGTACCTCTCTAGTCTGGCAACCTCGGGACCTGACCGGTGCCGGACTATGGAAATTGCCGGACCATGGAAATTCACCTTTTTCCTGGATAGATAGTGACTTGTGATTATGCCTGGAAGCACTAGCACCACTTTCTCTGCGTCATGGTCTCTTTGAAGACATATTGAAGGGTTAAATGTCGTATAGTAGCTTCTCAAATTCCGCGAGTTTTTAATTCTTAACGTATTTTATTGGAACACAGAAAAAATAAATAAATAAAAATTTTGACGGCGGAAACTTGAATTTCGACGGGTTTGAACGGCCCGCCAACGTGCAGACGACGTGCATAATCGTGTAAACAGCGTCATTTCTCTTATGTACAAAAGATACATTATTGTTTATTACTGAATGTCTTTTTTATTGAATTTATGTTTATGTGTGCAAAATGATAAATAAAATTCATTAATAATACGTAGAATATTAAAACACACGAGGAAATGACACAGCATTGTTTTTGTTGATTACAAAACCAGTGACTGACTGGTTCTACATATAAAACTGAAGAAAATAAGACCTTGGTTGTAGCTGTAGTAAAATTAATATGGTTGTTTTAAGTAATATTATTTAATGTTAATAAATAGAACAATAGAAGTAGCTAACGATAATGGTAAAGAAAAAAGAGAGATCGCATATGTAAGTGCGCATGCGCACACGTGAAAACATATCGTCATTACTTTACATAAGAATATGAAAGCAACACTAATTTACTGTTCATATATATTTTAATTAATGTTTCTAAATTTGTTTTTATTGAATTAATGTGTGTGTGTGTGCAAAATTAACAATACAATTTATTAATAATGCTTGGAATATTAGAGGAGACGAGACGGCTGCCGGCATTGTTTATGTTAAAGCTTACGAAACCAGTGACTGATTGGTTCTACATATAAAACTGAAGAAAATAAGACCCTGAGTTTAGCTGTAGTAAAATTAATGTAAAAAATGAATATGGTTGCTTAAAGTACTTGTAATTTTATTTAATGTTAATAAATGGAACAATATAAGTAGCTAACCATTAATGGTAAAAAAAATGTGAGACTGCTCGTATGTAAGTGCGCACATGTGAAAATATATCGTCATTACTCTACATAAGAATATGAAAGCAACACTTATTTACTGCTCATATATATTGAAGGGTTAAATGTTTTACTATGTATAGACAAGCAGATTCAGATTTCAGATTTGCCCCCGAGGGGGCTAGTTTATTGGGCACCCCCTTACATCCTGTGCAAGGTGAAGCGCAGAAGCGTATACAGCGCCCAACAGGGAAGTATGAAAAGTTCATACTTGCCTTTATGACTCGTACATTAAGGGCATAAAAGCCCGAAGGGTTATAGGTTCTGTCAAGTTACATAAAGTGAGAGAATGATGAGTTTGTGGGGGGAAAGTTCCCGGTACATTTTATCTGTTTATGGCAAAGAGTGGCAGGTCCCTAATAATGTCAAATGCCAGGCCTGTGACTAGGAGCAGGGATATCTGGTCTGGGAGGGAAGAGGTGTTGGTAACGGCTGGGATAGACTTGCAGAGAGAGAGATTGAGTGCAGCTGAACTGCCGTATGTAAACAAAACTTAATTTCCCGGGGCTTTTTTTTTTTTTTTTTTTTAAGGGGATTAGCCCACCCGGGCATAGGTCACTGACCCACATTGGGGCCTGAGGGGCAAAAATTTAATACTCCTGTAATAATAATAATAATAATTCAGAGAAAAAAAAAAAAAAAAGAAATATATATATATATATATATCTGCCTATCTACTTATTGGACAAACTATCGTTCTGGACCACGGGAGTTTCCGGACCACAGAATGCCGGACTAGAGAGGTACAACCTGTATATATATATATATATATATATATATATATATATATATATATATATATATATATATATATATATATATATATATATATATATATCTTGATAAAATCACACGGGAAAATGGAAACAACGGAGTACCTTAGCTTTCGTCTTTATTCAAGATTTATCTTATCCACGTTTTCATTGTGGATTTTCATAATATATATATATATATATATATATATATATATATATATATATTTATATATATATATATATATATATATATATATATTATATATATATATATTGTCAATATGTAAAATATATTTCAAAATGACCAATAATTTGCTTGGAAACACAGAAATAAAACGTTTAGTTGAAGAGAGTCTCAAGCAAGATGTTACCTCCAGTGAAAGAGAGAGAGACTAACTCCTGTTTGCTGTGTTAAGAGGCTGGATGCCGCGCATTAAACTAGTCACTTTACCTTCAATTATGTTCAATAATTGTTAAAATGACTAAAAAATTGAATATTAAACTTTTAAAATTATTGAATAGTATAAACTTCTTGATATTTACTAAAATATTAAGGAATTTAAGCCCTAGAACCGATTAATGTATTGGCGGACTGATACTAAAGCTGGTTGCCCGGTCAGTGCAAGCGAAAACATGTTGAGGTCGGTTCGTAAGAAGTTCGTTAAGCGAAATTTTTTTCGTTAACCGAATTGAAGATCCTTATGGAAGGCAGTTCGTTAATCGAAATTACGTTAACCGAGGTGTTCGTTAAATGAGGGGTCACTGTGTGTATATATATATATATATATATATATTATATATATATATATATATATATATATATATATATATATATATATATATATATATATATATATATATATCCCCATTAGAGGTTCACGGCACCATGAGCTCGTTGAACAGGTTTTGTGTGAAATATAACAAAGTCTAGGACTGCTTTTAGTATCCTGGTGGTCCAGCGGTTAGCGTTCCCCAGTCACAGTCATGGGCTAGTGGGCCGTGAGTTCGAATGCTGGCGGGTTGAGGTGTTGATTGTATGTAGAAGTCCGCGTGCTATTGGGCTAATGAAATATATATGGATCCTCGTGTTTCGAAGCCGAATTTGGTAAAACGTTAATCTGACCACCTACGTGATACGGGTAGTCCCCATTAGAGGTTCACGGCGCCATAAGCTCGTTGAACAGGCTTTGTGTGAAATATATATATATATATATATATATATATATATATATATATATATATATATATATATATATATATATATATTACCCCGCCTAACGCGGTTTCACTTAGCGCGTTTTACCGTATACGCGGTGCCTTGCCAGAGCTGAACTTTCACTTAACACGGATTTTTCCATATATACACGGTGAGTGTCCGGCTCGAGACGCTATTTTTAGATTTGCGCCACCCGCCCGCCTGCCTGCCTGCGCTCATCGCCTCTCCCTCCTCCTCCCCCTCTCCCTCCTCCTCCCTCCGCTTGGGCAAGCGGCGCGGTAAGGTTGCGCAGTGTGTGTCTTTGTTGCGTTATCACTGACGTCATATGACGTATCGGACTGTGATTGGCCATGCATCCCTACCCCCCTCTGCTGCTAGCTGTAATTGGCTTAAACTATTATGACGTGACCACCCCGGGGAGGGAGGGAGGAAAGACGATGCTTAACCTAGCCGCGGCAGTTTCATCTCTCAAGGCCACACCGTGTAAACACGCACCCATTGTTCCGTAAAATGGCTTCCGCCGGACCACCACCGCCACCAGAGAGAGACCTTTCCTGACCTGGACCCAGCGACACTAGGCCAAAGAAGACACGACGTTCCTTAAGCTACGAGGTGAAGTACCAAATTGTTCAAGATTTGGAGAAAGGAACACGGCAAGTTGATCTCGCGCGCCAGCATGGCGACAACGAATCTACTATTCGCACGATCAAGAAGGATGCAGCCAAGATCAAAGAGCACATGAAAATCACAAAGTCTGCAGGTGCTTCATCTATCAGGTATTGCCAGAACAGGGTGCTGGCAAAAGTGGAAAATTTGCTGGTGAGTTATTTGATTCGTCAGGCGCGACGCAACATGGCGGTGGACACGTGCTCAGTGCAGGAGTACTCACGTGAGCTATACGCAGCAGTGTCACGTAAGCTGGGAATTGCAGAGCCCAAACCCTTCAATGCTTCCTCTGGTTGGCTGCATAGGTTTAAGAAGAGGAACAAGATCACCAACATCAACATTGGTGGTGAGGAAGCGAGTGCTGACCGTGTGGCGGCTAGAGATTTTCCTCCGTTCTTACGTGAGATTATGGAGGAAGGACAGTACAGTGACGACCAGGTGTTTAACATGGACGAATCTGGTCTTTTCTGGAAAAAGCTACCTTCCAAGACCTTCGTTGTCCAGTCTGCCAGCAAGGTAAGGGGTCGGAAGTTGCAGAAGGAATGCATCACCGTCCTGTTTACCACCAATGCCTCCGGTACCTGTAAACCAAAGTTATCGGTGATTCACACAGCCCGCAAGCCGCACGCCTACAAGAATATGGACATGAACAAGCTTAATGTCCACTGGCTAACCGCACGTAAGGTGTGGATGTCCTCTTCTCTGTCCCTCTTCTGGTTTGACAACTGTTTTGTTCCCGACGTGAAGAAATTCTGCGAGGAACAGAATGTTTCATTCAATATTTTGTTGCTCCTTGACAATGCACCTGGACACTCGCCACTACTTATGGATCGTCACCCCAACGTAAAAGTGGTCTTCCTTCCTCCCAACACTACGTCATTAATCCAGCCCATGGACCAGGAGTTGATCTGCAATGTTAAAGCTGCGTACTCTGCAAAGAAGTTCAAGCTCCTGAACGACTCTACCAACACCAAGGATGAGTTGCGTAAGCTGGGTGACACCAACAGCGAGAGCAAAAACGACGAGGACAAGGAACAAGAGGCGGTGAATCAAGAATTTCTCGTCAAACAATTTTGGAAGAAGTTTAACATTAAACAAGCTGTAGACTTCTTGGTGGAGGCATGGGATCTGCTGACTATTGCTACGATTCGTCACGCATGGAGACATGTGTTGCATGGCATACCAGGTGAGAGGAGGAGTGAGCCTGTGACTGGTGAGGTTCAGACTGTTGCAGTAGCAGTGGACCTTGCCAGAGAAGCTGCGCTCAATATTACAGCTGAAGGCTTCTCCGAGACCACCAACGAAGACATCCTGGAGGTGATCAAAGATCCTGAAGTGACTGCCGACGAGATGTTGGAAGAACACGTCAGTGAAGAGGAGGAAGAAGGTGCGTCATTCTCCGAAGAACACAGTTTAAGTCATAGTGATATTAAGTGTGCCATAGAGTGTGCAGAGAAAATGAAGTCCTTCCTTTCCCGAGACATTGACAATGACCGCTATGAAGTCTTCCATACCCGGCTGGTGCAGGCTATGGAGCCGTACATCACAGTGTACCAAGACAACATAAACACCAGCCGTCAAAAAAGCATAACCGAGTTCTTCGCCCGCAACCCACCACAGCCAGCCCAAGCCAGTGATAGTGACAGTGAAGTTGATTTTGAGGAATTTGTCAGGGAAGCCCTGACAACTGTAAGTGACAGTGATGGTGATTCACCTAGTAATGGTGATTCACCTGAGGGCCAGTAATCTGCCCTCTGCCTCGGAACCAGCCTCCATCTCCGTATGCCGACCCATCTCTTCTACTACCGTAAGTGTTCCACCTAACTTTTAGTTTCTCTAACGTAACCTTTATTTTTCCTGACCTAACATCTTCTATATTACTTGTTTTTTCATACCATCATAAAGTTAAGATAAAATTTTTACTACAACATAGTTATGTGTCGTCAAAAAGTGGAGTTTGGGGGTCGGGCTGGTTTCTATTGGAATTAATCCCATATGTTCTGTTGTTCACTTCACGCGGATTTCACTTAACACGGGACCCTCTAGGTTCTATTGACCGCGTTAAGTGGGGTACAACTGTATATATATATATATATATATATATATATATATATATATATATATATATATATATATATATATATATATATATATATATATATATATAGTCCCCGACTTATGACCACATGGACTTACGTCCATTGGTACTTACGACCTCTTCTGACCATACATCCGTCGAGACATATGACCGCGGCAGTCTTGACCAAAAATATTTTCAAATGATGAGCACATTTTCTATACCAAAACGCTTCCGTCCGGGACAAGAGGGTGGCGCGTCTCGTGGGTACACTCACTCAGTGGAGCGCTTAGTTTGTGTTTAGCTATCGTATGTTATACTGATCGCGCTGTGAGCTTTCGTTATTATCGTATTTAATTGACTTTATAATGACTGGAAAGCGTAAAAGTGAGAGTGCTGGTGGTGCTCCAAGGAAAAGGAGACAGGCAAGTACTTTGAGATGAAAATGAAGATAATAATGCAGCATGAGAATGGAAAAACTGTAGCAACAATCTCACGTGACCTAGGTTTCTCAAACTCCACCATATCCACTATTCTGAAGGATAAGGAACGTATTCGTGATGTAGTGAAAGGAACAACACCTATAAAGGGAACTATAATATCAAAGAGAAGACAAGGTCCTATTCACGATATGGAAAAATTATAGAAGACCAGATTCAGAAGCATGTACCCTTAAGCTTTCTAACCATACAGGCTAAAGCAAGAAGCCTGTTCCAAAGCCTGAAGGAGTAGGCAGGAGTTGAATTTGATCAAACCTTTACAGTAAGGTATGGGTGGTTTGATAGATTTAAAAAACGCTACAGTCTACACAATGTTAAGGTGAGTGGAGAGGCAGCTAGTGCTGATGTTGGTGCTGCCAAATCTTTTAAGGAGGAGTTAGATGATGTGATTGTGGAAGGGAATTATTTGCCTGAGCAAATATTCAATGTGGATGAGACTGGATTATTGTGGAAGCGCATGCCTGAGCGGACATACATCCACAAAGAGGCAAAAACAATGCCAGGGTTCAAGGCATTCAAGGACAGAATTACACTTCTGTTTGGGGGGAATGTTGCTGGTTTCAAGCTAAAGCCCCTCATCATCTATCATTCAGAGAACCCCAGGGCTTTTAAACATGTCAGCAAGCGCACACTGCCAGTGTTTTATCACAGTAATAATAGAGCCTGGATGACCCTAGTACTGTTTGAGGATTGGTTCATGACTTAATTCATTCCACAAGCCAAGGAGTATTGTCTGCAACAACAGATTCCATTTAAGATTTTACTGATTTTGGATAATGCTCCAGGACACCCACCACACCTGGACGACATGCACCCTGATGTTAAGGTAGTGTACATTCCACCTAACACTACCTGTATCATCCAACCCATGGATCAAGGTGCTATTGTTGCCTTTAAAGCTTTGTCTTGTGTTGCGTTAGGCTTACCCACGCACCAATTGTCATGGTTTTGGGTGTATCGGTGGTAGTGGGAGTGGATTATATTTTATAAAGATAATATTATGTCGTATTTCTTATTTCTTACCGTAGAGTTCGATACCTTCACACTGGTTACTTACAGGAGATTATGGCGTATCTACGTAGAAGTTCACTCCACCACTCGACATTCCATGATTTATACTTGATAAATGATGATTTAATGAATTCTTTTAATTTTCAACATCCATCTAAGTTATTGGTTATACTATGTCATAACCGATCAGTCATTACCTTTAGTAATAATAAGATAGGATCACAGATACGGGCAGATAATTGCACTTACATTTATTTGTCAAGCTTCCATACAATGATTTACAATTTGCATGGCTATATTATTCACTCACGTTCACGCTGTAATAAAATTAAGCTTCTAAAAGAGAATTTTAACTTGGGGAACCCATGTGATTACTCTACTATGAGCATAACTTAACAGAGCCTTAATTCTTCAAGTGATACATTTACTGCCAGCCTGGATTGCTTTTGTTGCAACCAGGCTTCCGCACAAGAACTTCTTTCCACGGGCCACAGCAACAAAAAGTACTCTTGGGTTACCACACATGGTGTCGTGCAGGAGAACTCTGTAAGCGTGACTTGAATTAACCATTTAGGTGCAATAGACCAGCCTGGATTGCTTTTGTCGCAACCAGGCTTCCACACGTGATATTTCCACGGGGATAACAACCTAGGTTAACACGCTTAGTCTCGTGTTGACCTTCCACGGCCATAACAACAAAAGGTACTCTTGGTTTACCACACATAGTCTCGCGTCACTGACAGTTACGGTAGACGGTTGTCGCGGCAAGGAGAACTGGTAAGCGTGACTTGAATTAATCATTTAGGTGCAATAGACCAGCCTGGATTGCTTGTCGCAACCAGGCTTCCACACGTGATATTTCCACGGGGATAACAAACCTAGGTTAACACACTTAGTCTCGTGTCGATCACGGTCACAGTAGACGGGTGTCGTGCAGGAGAACTCTGTAAGCGTGAATTAATTAACCATTTACTGTAGGTTTGATAGGCCAGCCTGGATTGCTCTTGTCGCAACCAGGCATCCACACGTGATATTTCCACGGGGATAACAACCTAGGTTAACACACTTAGTCTCGTGTCGACGACGGTTCACAGGACGGAGTGGCGGTGGAGGACTCTGTGTGGCGTGGTGTCCCGCCCCCTTTCAGGAGGGAGAGGATGGAGACGACGTCTTAACTAACCCATGGCTCAGGGGATACTACTTAAAATGAGGTTTTTGGGTGTGAAGCGATGAACAGTACAACACTGTTTCACTGCCCACTCCCCTAAAGGCTGGCTAACATACACTAATTGAAAAATACATGTCCCAGTTATGCCTCGCCGGGCGTCTTATCTCTGGTAAAACAAACTTTGGAGTTGGTTGCGTGGGTAAGCCTAACGCAACCCATGACAAGCGTATTAATTATGCACGACCTTCGCTCAGGCTGTTGCTGCTACTGAAGGTGAGAAAACGCTCAGACAGTTTTGGAAGGAGTACAACGTTGGGTCATGTATAAAGAACATTAGTGCAGCATGGGATCAGGTTACAAAACATTGCATGAATGGAATATGGAAGAAATTCATGAAAAGATATGTGAACAGTTTCAAAGGATTTAATGAAAATGAAGTTATTTCGGATATTAGTAACAAGATAGTGGAGTTAGGTAAACAGCTGGAGTTAGAAATTGATAATGAAGATGTTGGACAGGATCTTATTGAACTAGATGCACAGAAAATTGCAGAGGAAGAAGATTGACAAAATGTAGAAGAACCTGCACCTCCCAATAAGTTTTCAGTGAAACAAATGGTAGAGGCATTTGCTACAATTAATAAAGGAATGGAAATGTTTGATGGCATGGATGAACATTATGAGCATTATGCCAAAGTTGACAGAATGATCCAAGATGCACTTGCTTGCTACAGAAAAATTTATAATGAAAAGAAAAAGCAAACTGTGCAGTCTAAATTGGACATCTATTTCAAAAAGTCCCCCAGTGCTGTCTCTTCACGCCCCACCAGTGCTGCCTCTTCACTCCCTCAAGATGATCCAATACCTTCAACCAGCAAGTTTCCACAGCACATAAACCTGTCTGAAGAAAGTGACATTGATGACCCACCCAGCCCTGTCTCCTCTTCTGCTTCCAAATAATATAGTCTCTATGTATCTTGTAAATAGAAAATTGTGGGGGCCCTGTGTGCATTCAGCTGATTACATTTAAGGTAAGTGCTCAGTCACACTGTGTCCATTCCTCATTATTTATTAATTTTACAGTACTGTATCCATTCCTCATTATTTATTACGTTTAGTGTACTGTATTGCATTGTAGATTTTTAATTTTTTTTTTTTTGGAAAAAACCCCCTGTTTTTTCTTAAAACCAGTTTTTGTGATATAGCTCGAATGCGACGTTCAGCAGTGCTACCTAGGTATGTTAATTCCCAGTCAATTTGCCAGGCCAACATACAGGCAATTAAAACATCTAATAATTACTTACTAAGTAATATTAGGAGGACACGTCACTACCTGGCATTTAATTGCTATTTTGAAAGTCCCTCCCTCAACCAGCCTCCGTGTGCCCTGCGAAGCTCATCTCTTGCCTCAGAGAGAGCAGTAATTAAAAGACAACTCTCGAGGGGTGGAGATGGGTGGGTTATGGACGTCGCATTAGAACTCTATCACAAAAAGTGGTTTTTAGAAACAAACGGCTTTTTGTTCAATGCTCTGAATGCGACGATCAGCAAGAATACCCGAGTAGGAGGTGGAGAGGGAGGTGACTTTGCATACAAGGCTCCGCTGATTTAAGTCCTGTTTATATTATAAATTATTTTGAAAATTTCCAAAATTAAGAACATTTACTGGAAGGCAAAATGTTAATTTACTCAAAAAGGATACTCACTTTATTATAATAAGGAAGAAGGTCCTGGTAGTGGAGATTGAATAGATGGGGGAGGGGAACCTAGCACCACCACATTTGAAGCATCTCTCAGAGATAGATGAAGATAGCTGTCTTTGAAAGTTTTTGAAGATCTCCAAAAGCCCATTTCCTTCATCTGACTGAGACTCATGTGCTGCAGAAAGGCCACAGATCCTGCATATTTCCTAGTGTCATATGCCAGAAATTTCTTGCCAGGGTCTGCTTGATTCACTAATTGAGATAAGGATTTTGTCAATTGAGTAGGAGATAACTTCTTATCATCCCTTGATGAGAAAACATAAGGGCCTCTATTAGGGAATCTGTTTAACCATTCCTGAAGATTTTTAACTGGACACAATATGTGAGGAACCCTAGTTTCATCCCTTAGACGTTTTATCCTAATAGGTTGAGCTTGGAAACCTTCCCTTTCATTTTTTCTTAGGTTCTCCGTAGGAAAAAGGATAACATCCTCGTCAGAAAATACCAATAATGATGGATTATTGGAAATTGAAATCAGTTCACTGATTCTCATACCCGTTGCTATTGCTGGAAGGAAAGCTGCCTTCTGGAGTAATTTATCCCTGTTCAGATTTATATTGTAATTAGGCCCCATAAGAAGATTAGTAACTTTTTCCAGAGACCAAGGCGGGATTCTCTTGGATCGAGGAGGTCTCTGAATGAAAAAGGACGATCTTAGCATTTGATAAAGCCTTGGGTTCAAGGTAATATTAAAACCCCAAGCCAGAGGGTCAACCAACGCTGATTTATAAGATGCAATTGTCGATCCTTGAAGGCCTTTAACTCTGAACAGAAATTCCAAAAATTCTAATGCAACTGTTTCCGATAATGAATCCGGAGTTGTTAACTTGATAAATTGTTGAAAAAGATTCCAAGCTTTCTCATATTGAATAGAAGTTTGGGGTCTATGACCTACTAATACTTGATTAGCTGTATTGGAATTACCCAACAACCTATTTAAACTTTTCTTGAGAAACTCCAAGCTTGAAGTGCCAAGGATATCTTGAACTGAGAATGTAGTACCTGGTCTAGACATCCTTGTTGCAATTGTAGAGGATTCGGGCACCAGTCCAGTAGATCCAGGCATCAAGGTTGTAGGATCCAATATGGTGCAATTAAGAGGATTTTGCCTCGGAAGGATCTGAGTTTGTGAACTACTTTGGGCAATATTTTCACAGGTGGGAATAGATAGATTGAATTCCAAAGGTTCCAATCTAAGAGGAGGGCATTTCCTAGAAGATTTGACCTTTCCAGAGATGTATAAATTGGCATCTTGTAATTTGTTAGGGAGGCAAACAGATCTATCTGTGGAGTTCCAAACCTCTTCACTAGACTCTTGAACTCCGATACCTTTAGGGACCATTCTGTTTCTGTCGATACTGGCCGGAGACGGGACAGCGCATCTGCCCAATTGTTTTGCACTCCCGGTATATAAGTTGCTTTGAGGTAAAGTGTTTGTGTTGTACAAATACTGAAATTTTTTTCTGATAGTTGTAGAAGGGGCCAAGACCTTGTTGACCCTTGATGATTGAGACAAAAGACTGCCGTTTTGTTGTCCATGGCAAACAGGATCGTCATATTTTGTAAATTTGGGTTTGCCGACAAAAAGAATAGGACCACTGCTAATTCTTTTATATTTATGTGTTTGTCCCAAAGGAAGTTGCTCCACCTTCCTTGATTGAATTCCCCTTTTGAAGAATGGTATCCCCAGCCTATTTTGGACGCATCCGTACAAACAACCAAACCTGTTTGAGGTGGAACCCAGGGAAAGGGACCGATTAGATTGTCCCAGTTTGTCCACCATAACAGATGATTCTTTATCTGAATAGGGCAACTTTTCTGTTTCTGCGAAGCAACTTCGAGCCCAGATGAGATAGTTGCTTTTTCCTTAACTTTCCCAATGGAACCACTATTGTGGCAAAATTCAACAGACCCAGAAGTTTTTCCCAATCGTGCCAAGAAACCTTGTGCTTTACACAAAAGGCTTCTACTTTGTTTATCAAATCTGTTACTTTTGTTCCTGGTAAACTGACTGACTGCTGATGTGTATCCCAGTGGAGGCCTAACCAATCCAACTTTTGATATGGTATTAAGTTTGATTTTACCTGGTTTATCTTTCAACCAAGGTTTTGAAATAGTACTAGTGTACGTTGGGTCGCCCTTTGACAATCTTCGAAAGAGTTTCCCATTATCAGCCAATCGTCTAGATAAGCAAAGGTTCTTATGCCCTCCTTTGCAAGGATCTTTCTGGGAATATTTGCCAGTTTTGTAAAGATTTTTGGTGCAATAGTCAGACCGAATAGCATCACTGTGAATTGATAACTTAATTCCCCTACTTTGAACACCAGAATTTTTCTGTACCTGGGAGCAACAGGAATGTGATAATAGGCATCTTCGAGATCCACTTTTGAGATCCAAGCATTGGGCGAAAGTAGATGCCTCAGATGGTCGTAAGTGAGCATCTTGAAATTTCTTTTGGGAATAAATTTGTTTAGGATTGAAAGATCCAAAATCCATCTTAATTTGTCGCTGCCTTTCTTGGGGACTGGGAATAGGCGAGACATGAAACATTTCTCTGACTGCAACAGTTCTATGACACCTCTGTTTAGTAGTTGACTTACAAATTTATTTAAGTAATGGGGTTGGTTTTTGACCCGTCTTTGGGGATGCTAGGGGAGGGCGCCTCAACCAAGTCCATGTGAGACCCCCTTTGATTGTTTTGTAAGCCCATATGGAAGAAGTCCATTTGTTCTCCCAACCCCCTAGACGACCCAGTTGTCTGGCTTCATTGGAAGGGGGAAGTTGCTGAGGTGGTGGAATAAGGTCTCCTTCCGCTTCTGAACAAACGGCCACCTCTATTACTTCTTTGATTATTTCCTCCTCTAAAATTTCCCCTTGGTTGATAACTTACCCGGGCAGCTGGTCCTGTTCCCCTGTAAAACCTTCCTCTCCTAGGTTTCCGAAAGGTCTGAGGACTCCTGGGGACATTAATATTAATAGTATTCTCCAAAGATGATCTATAATTAATCAATGATTGCTCACCAAACAAAGCAGGAGAAAGAGGAGAAGAACATATCAACAAATAAGCGCAACCACTTAAAGCATTGTTTGTTGCTTGTTTCCTTAGCTGGACTTTCAGTCTCAGGGCTTTCAACAAATGATCTAAGAATGAGTTGTACAGGGAATATGGGCTTCCCTGTAGAGCAGCAGCGAAACATTTGTCCACTTCTGAATTTTCTTCATAGTCCAGCACAAACTTAGTTAATAACTGACACATCATAATTGCAGACCAAACATCTGCTGCCAATTTCCTAATTTTAAATTCTTCAAGCAGCAGTGCAGGGGCAACTGGTTTCAAATTTTTTTCGTAACTTATATCAACATATTTTGGAGCCAACAAATAATGGGAAAGATCATATAAGGAACTCTTTTCGTCATTAAATTGGAACATCAAAAAACTAAACTTGTGAGCATTCCTGTCAGCGGGAATGAATGTTAAGTCTTTCAATAAATTAGCCCAGACTTTGTCTATTTCAGAGATCATCTTTGGGCAAATATCAGGCTGAGAAAGTGTAGTATCACCCTCCAAAAACAAAGAATGATGACCCAAAGTTGCATGTCCTTCCTCTCTCTTTGTAATTGCTGAGACATCAGGAAGCTTAGAGACATTTTCATAAAATATCTTGAATAAGGAATCCACCGATTCAGATGAATTAGTGAACAAAGAAGACTTAGCTCTTACCAATGTTATCCATGGCCTGTGAGAATCAACCTTACACTCAATATTATCCAGCAACTGCGTGTCAGTCGACAGCAGCCTGTTTCCACTCGCAGTAACCAACACTTTTGCCCCAGGTGGAAGTGGTTGCCAAGATGTGGATAGGATGAAATCAGTCTCAACAGGTCCTTCCTGCTCAAGAGACTGAATACTATGATTAGAACCAGGCTCATCGTCCTGATCCTGGAACCCACTGAAATCAGATTGAGAAGATAGAGGTTTCTGTGGACTTCCTACTGCCTCACAGTCTGAAGGGTCCAATAACTTACTTTTCTTAGCAGGAGCAGTCTTGTCTAAGTGGGGATTAAGTCTTTTACCTAACACCAATAAACCTAAACCTTCTGCCAACTTGGGATCTTTCCATTGTTGTACATTCAAAAATTTACTCTTCAAGGCCTTATTCCACCTATTTTTAATTTGGACCTGCAATAAATCTTTCTTATCACCTGTAGCTTGATGAAATTGAAAAATTTGATCATAACAAACTGCACAATCCATTGGTGAAAATAAGTTATTTGAGACACAGCTGCCATGAAGTATGCAAGCCACATGAGGATCTATCTTAGTAATCCAAGTCGCTGTACATTTTTTATAATTGCATGTAGTATGGCCTCCTTGGGCCTTGGGTGAAACTACTACTATTGAATTCAAATTCTCTACTGACAGACAATTCCTTGAATGTAGTGCCTGAGCTGAACTTTCTAGTCCTTGTGGCTCAGCACTTAATAGTATCTCCTCAGGGACAGTTCCATAGTCTCCTCCATTATCCATAGGCCCGGAGTCCTGACCTTCATCCTCCAGTGGAACATCACGCATCTGAACTAGGAGGATACCATGAGTCACATTATATCCTTATAACACAAAGTAATAATAATAATTAATAAGGGCGAAAGCATTTTCTCCGAAACTTAATCAATATGACTCATAAATGTTATATTATCAGTAAGTTAGTGTTATACAAGTCACTCCTATGACCAATATAAACTAACTCACCACAGTATTTTGTATCTGTCTCCCGACTCTTATTTATCAAGTATCCCTTAGATCAATAATTTCATTCAGAACATTTATTGAGAGGGATCATCAAGATCTTTATTTGTTGCCAATCAGGGGCACAGACATTATTCCCAAGTAAACACTTAAGGGAAAATTCCTACGTGCGCACTATCACCCGGCAGGGTTGACAGTGCTGAGCCGCTAACATAGCGCTCTATTGGCAGCAAAGTTTACTGTTACTCTAGCAATATTTATTCGGTTGAGAACTCCACCCTGAATTGATCTCATATAACCCATAGAAGGTGTAAAGTCCATTTCAAAATAACTCTAGATTGCTAGTAAGACCGGAAGGTCAATATTTGGAAGGAACGCTAAGTCTAGCAGCCTCGCTAAAGTTCGCCTGAACCCGCTACTGAGGACATCAAAGTTATGAAGAGACAAACTCAACTCTGGCCTTTTTGTTGAGAACAAATAGAAGCCCAAAGGTTTTGTGAACGTACATAAGAGTAGGGAGAGAGACAGTCATTGTATTCATATTAGCACGTGAATAATTGGGACAAAGAGATCGTAACCAATATACATATATATGTATACAGTATATATAAATAGATATATTCACATACTGTATTCTCTTTTAGTGAAGACGAGCCCGGGAGGGCGCAGCGACATTCACTGAGTGACTTAAAGGCAAGGAATAATCACAACGATCTAAACGACTCACAAAGAAAATGTGTTTTGGTTGCCATGCTGACCCAAAGTCGTATAAGAAAATGTCCCAATTACAATAATTGAGAGATACAACAAAATAAAAGTCACTCTACTTCATCACTGTGCTATTAAGTACAAATACCGTATATAATATCCTTGCGGAGGTGAGTATTTCAGCAATTAGAACATAAATTCGCGGAGCTTCCCTTTGTGTGTTTTATAGCTGAATCGCCAGGCAAGAGATGAGCTTCGTAGGGCGCACGGAGGCTGGTTGAGGGAGGGACTTTCAAAATAGCAATTAAATGCCAGGTAGCGACGTGTCCTCCTAATATTACTTATTAAGTAATTATTAGATGTTTTAATTGCCTGTATGTTGGCCTGGGGAATTGGCTTGGAATTAACATACCTAGGTAGCATTGCTGATCGTCGCATTCAGAGCATTGAACAATTTTTTTTTTTTTTTTTTTTTTTTTTTTTTTTTTTTTTTTATATATATATATATATATCTATGTCGGACTTATGACCATGTCGGATTTACGACCTGGATTTGGGTCCCTAACCCCGTCGTAAGTCGGGGAGCACCTGTGTATATATATATATATATATATATATATATATATATATATGCTGATAACCACCAGGAAAGAAGAAAACACGAAGTTCCCAAGCGCTTTCGTGTAATTCACATCTTCAGGGGTGAGTACAGACTAGATCTAGTCTGTACTCACCCCTGAAGATGTGAATTACACGAAAGCGCTTGGGAACTTCGTGTTTTCTTCTTTCCTGGTGGTTATCAGCATATACCTAGATCACGCGCACCTACAGTGATTTACTTGCATATATATATATATGCAAGTAAATCACTGTAGGTGCGCGTGATCTAGGTATATGCTGATAACCACCAGGAAAGAAGAAAACACGAAGTTCCCAAGCGCTTTCGTGTAATTCACATCTTCAGGGGTGAGTACAGACTAGATAGAGTAATGCAGAACAAGATGAATATATACAGAGGAGGGTGAGACCAGGTCCACAATGGTCAGGTAATGACCCTACTAATCTTTAAATGGCACACAACGGTTGGTGGTTGGGTCAGATGGGACAGTGACCCGCCCTCTCACCCTCCATTTAAAGATTAGTAGGGTCATTACCTGACCATTGTGGACCTGGTCTCACCCTCCTCTGTATATATTCATCTTGTTCTGCATTACTCTATCTAGTCTGTACTCACCCCTGAAGATGTGAATTACACGAAAGCGCTTGGGAACTTCGTGTTTTCTTCTTTCCTGGTGGTTATCAGCATATATATATATATATATATATATATATATATATATATATATATATATATATATATATATATATATATATACATATACATACATACAGTTAACCCTCACTTTACGCGGTCCCGCATTCCGCGTTTCCACGTTTACGCGGTGCCTTGCCAGAACCTCACGTGCTCACATTACGCGGTACGTGAACCCCATTACGCGGAGAGTGTCCAGCGCGACACTATTTTTAGATTCGCTCCACCCACCACCCGCCCGCCTGCCTGCCTGCCTCTCCCTCCGCTTGGGCAAGCGGCGCAGTAAGGTTACGCAGTGTGTGTGTCTTTGTTGCTGCTAGCTGTAATTGGCTTAAAGTATTATGACGTGTCCACCCGGGGGAGGGAGGGAGGAAAGACGACGCTTGACCTAGCCGCGGCAGTTTCATCCCTCAAGGCCACTCCGTGGAAACGCGCATCCATTGTTCCGTAAAATGGCTTCCACCGGACCACCACCCCCAGAGAGAAACCTTTCCTTACCTGGACCCAGCGGCACTAAACCAAAGAAGACATGACGTTCCTTAAGCTACGAGGTGAAGTATGCCATCATCCAAGAGTTGGAGAAAGGAACAAGGCAGGTTGATTTGGCGCGCCAGCATGGTGTGAATGAATCTACGATCCGGACTATAAAGAAGGATTCAGCCAAGATAAAGGAGCACATGACGATCACAAAGTCTACAGGTGCTTCTATGATCAAGTATTTTCACAACCAGGTGCTTCTCAAGACAGAAAAATTATTTCTGAGGTACTTGGTGCGTCAGGCGCGACGGAACATGGCGGTCGACACGCGCTCTGTTAAGGACTACGCACGCGAACTGTACATGGCAGTGGCACGAAAGATGGGAACTTCAGAGCCCAAACCCTTTAATGCTTCCTCTGGGTGGTTACAGAGGTTTAAGATCCGGAACAAGATCACCAATATAAACATTGGTGGTGAAGAAGCGAGTGCTGATCGTGCTGCGGCTAGGGAATTTCCTCCGTTTTTACGTGAGATTATGGAGGAAGGACAGTACAGTGACGACCAGGTGTTTAACATGGACGAATCTGGTCTTTTCTGGAAAAAGCTACCTTCCAAGTCCTTCGTTGTGAAGAATGCCAGCAGGATTCGGGGCCGGAAAATGCAGAAGGAACGCATCACCGTCCTGTTTACCACCAATGCCTCCGGTACCTGTAAGCTCAAGTTATCGGTGATCCACACAGCACGCAAGCCGCACGCCTACAAAACCATGGACATGACCAAGCTGAATGTCCACTGGCTGACAGCACGTAAGGCATGGATGTTCTCTACACTGTCCCTCTCCTGGTTTGATGACTGTTTTGTTCCCGATGTAAAAAAATTCTGTGAGCGACAGAATGTGCCATTCAATATTTTGTTGCTGCTGGACAACGCACCAGGACACTCGCCCCTACTGTTAGATCGTCACCCCAACGTAAAAGTGGTCTTCCTTCCTCCCAACACTACGTCATTAATCCAGCCCATGGACCAGGAGTTGATTTGCAATGTGAAAGCTGCATTCTCAACCAAAAAATTCCAGCTCCTGAACGACTACACCGACACCAGGGAAGAGTTGTGTAACCTGAGTGACACCACCACCGATAGCAAGAGCGAAGAAGATGAGGATCAACAGTTGGAACAGCAAAAAATACTCTTCAAACAATTCTGGAGAGTATTTAACATCAAGAAAGCTGTGGACTTCTTGGTGGAGTCATGGGATCAGCTGTCTATTACTACAATTCGTCACGCATGGAGACATGTGTTGCATGGAATACCAGGTGAGAGGAGGAGTCAGTCTGTGACTGGTGAGGTTCAGAATGTTGCATAAGCAGTGGACCTTGCCAGAGAAGCTGCGCAGACTGTTACAGTTCCAGGCTTCTCCGAGACCACCAACGACGACATCCTGGAGGTGATCAGACATCCTGAAGTGACTGCCGACGAGATTTTGGAAGAAGAACACGCCAGTGAAGAGGAGGAAGAAGGTGTGTCATTCTCCGAAGAACACAATTTAAGTCATAGTGATATTAAGGGTGCCATGGAGTGTGCAGAGAAGATGAAGTCCTTCCTTTCCCGCGACAATGACGATGACCGCTATGAAGTCTTCCATACCCGGCTGGTGCAGGCTGTGGAGCTGTACATCAAGGTGTATCATGACAACATCAACGCCAGCCGTCAGCAAAGCATAACAGATTTCTTCGCCCGCAACCCACCACAGCCAGTGATAGTGGCAGTGAAGATGACTTTGAGGGATTTGTCAGGGAAGCCCTGACAACTGTAAGTGACAGTGATGATGATTCACCTAGTAATGGTGATTCACCTGAGGGCCAGTAACCTGCCCTCTGCCTCGGAACCAGCCTCCATCCCCGTATGCCGACCCATCTCTTCTACTACCGTAAGTGTTACACCTAATTTTTAATTTTCTAACCTAACCTTTATTTTTCCTATGTTAACCTTTATTCTTTCCTAACCTAACCTCTTCTATATTACTTGTTTTTTCATACCATCATAAAGTTAAGATAAAATTTTTACTACAACATAGTTGTGTGTCGTCAAAAAGTGGAGTTTGGGGATCGGCCCGGACTCCATTTCAATTAATCCCATATGTTATGTTATTCACTTTACGCGTTTCTCACTTTACGCGGGACCCTCCGGGTTACATTAACCGCGTAAAGTGAGGGTTAACTGTGTGTATATATATATATATATATATATATATATATATAATATATATATTATATATATATATATATATATATATATATATATATACACACAGTAATACCCCGCTTAACGCGGTTTTGCTTCGCGCGATTTCACGTATACGCGGTGCCTCGCCAGAGCCGAACGTTCAGAACTTTCACACGGGTTTTTTCCACGTATATTTTTAGATTCGCCCCACCCTCCTGCCTGCCTGCCTGCCTGTTTTAGCTCATAAAATTCATACAAATTACCCGGCCAGAATATAATTTACTTTGCTGGAATCCTTACAATATGATGATCATTTTGAATATAAACATCATAGATTTTGCATTAGACATACAAATTTTAGATATAATGTTTACTCTTGAGTAAATATGTTATTTTTTGTGCAAAATATATGACATTTGTATTCAAAATATTCCTGGTCTTACAAGGAATCCAGCAAAGTCAATTATATTATCCTAACTTTAGTTTGAGGTATTATTTATTACTAAAAAGGTAAATATTCTGGTTTTCCCACACATCTGGTAGTGAGGGACCGACCGACCATCAGTTACTGTGTGAAGAATATTTTTTATTTTATTAACTGAAGATATTTGTTTTATCTCATAAAAACCATACAAATTACCCGGTCAGAATATAATTTACATTGCTGTAATTCCTACAATTTGATGATCATTTTGAATATAAACATCATAGATTTTGCATTAGACATACAAATTTTAGATATAATGTTTACTCTGAGTAAATATGTTATCTTTTGTGCAAAATATATGACATTTATATTCAAAATATTCCTGGTCTTACAAGGAATCCAGCAATGTCAATTATATTATCCTAACTTTAATCTGAGGTATTATTTAATACTAAAAGTTAAAATCTAGTTTTTTCACCCACTCTTTCTCTTGAAGGGAGGGTTGGTGGGAGGTGGGGGGGGAGGGTTGGGACGGACTGACCATCTGGCTCGTTGGAAGAGGGGGGGGAGGCAAGGTGGGGTACTTTGATTGACAGATAGTGTCGTGAAGAATATTTTTTTTTTTTTATTAACTGAAGATATTTGTTTTAGCTCATAAAATTCATACAAATTACCCGGCCAGAATATAATTTACATTGCTGGAATTCTTACAATTTGATGATCATTTTGAATATAAACATCATAGATTTTGCATTAGACATACAAATTTTAGATGTAATGTTAACTCTGAGTAAATATGTTATCTTTTGTGAAAAATATATGACATTTATATTCAAAATATTCCTGGTCTTACAAGGAATCCAGCAATGTCAATTATATTATCCTAACTTTAGTTTGAGGTATTATTTATTACTATGTAATGGTCATGATAAGAGCTAACCTGAAAACCTTAAGGATTCATATTACGCTCAAACGTCCACAAAACCTTCCGAGCCCCCCAGTGGAAACGTACTCCGTTTTCTCGGTTCCTTGGTGATGTCACCGAGAGCAGACGTTGTATGCTGGGACCTGTTGCCATCCAACTCTTTGTAATCAATTTAATTTTGCTTTCGATAGCTGAGTCAGAGCATTGTTAGTTGAGATAATAATAGAGAATGAAAATGAGTCCATAGTCTCAGTTTCAACGTCAGAGTGTACAGTAAATTAATTCACCATAATAGGAGTAGCTGGACTCCCTGGCCTGTTTTGAGTGAGGGCGCCGCGGGCATTTCAACCGTTAGTAAGTGCCCGTCCCTTCATCCATACAGGTATGCGAATCCACTCTGTGTTGTAATTTGCCCTGCTTTGAGTGATTTGACCCAATTAATAGTTGCTTGTGCAAGTGTTACAGTAACGTAGTTCATATGCTCTGAGTAAAGTCATATTTACGTCTTTAACGTCCCCTGAAACGTGATGTTGTTGTCACCGGTTAGTAAGTGCCCGTCCCTTCATTCATACAGGTCCCTAACGCAGCCTAGGCCGTGTCTGTAGGGTGGATGTTGTATTCACAATGTCTGGGGAGATGTCCGAGGTCCAGTAGGATCAGTTACCTCCGTAAGACCCGGCCGTCAGACACTCCAGACTACCTATAGCCCCCATAGCTGGCTCGTCTAGCCCTAACGCTCGGTCCACGAGGTGACGCCGGATCACCAAGCCACCCACCACTACCAGCCCCCATCATTGGTGGATGAGTGTCTAACTCAGTAGGGTTATTTGTGTGGTGGAATTAATCCACTGGGATCTCCAGAGTTCGTTGGAAGGTACTCCATGGTGGCTGGACCCCATGGCTGTTGCTTGAGTATCACACCTGACGACTCAGTGTTGTCCTGGCAGTTGCCCTAGTATTTTTGGTGCTAAGTGACTACACTAGTTGTGTATTGAGTATGTCCACCCAGTAGGGTTGGAAGTGTTATTATGTCCACCCAGTAATGGTGTGAGTATGTTGAGCCTGAGGGCCTAGTACTAGATTTCGTCTGTTAGTACAAATAATTTCTTTCTTTTAATATCATATTCATGTTAAATAAACTTTGTATTTGTATAATTGTGTCTATTAATTGCCTACAGTATTTACCGTTATTTCTTCCCTATTGCTCGATGCTATCATTACGCCTACCCACGAGCCTCCTATCGTCACGCTACCAATGATGATAAGTATAAGAGTAAAAGGAATTGTTACTGGCTCACAGAGGCCCTTATAAATGGTGGGCAGTACCAGCCCTCATAACTATACCTGGTTTTCCCCCAAAAATTTCTCAGAGGGAAGAGCCAGCAGTGTAGTGTGAGAAGAGGGGGAGGGAGTGGTGTCCATTATTTGAATGGACATTAACTTGGCGACTGTATTTCTCTTAAGTATTAATTGTGTGCATGTACCATCATAAAATTAAGATGTTATTTTTACTAGAACATAGGTATTGTGTTGGAAAAAGTGGAGTTTGGGGGTCCGGCCAGTCTCTATTGGAATTAATCCCATATGTTCTGTTGTTCACTTAACACGGTACTCTGTGGGTTCAATTGACCGCGTTAAGCGGGGTACTACTGTATTTAATTTCCAGTTCTTTTGATTCAATTTTAATATTTTAATGTTTATGCTTTCAGGAGGTGTTACTACCTGTACCATAAGTTACAGCGGTCAGTGTTCAGTAGTCAGTTGAGAATGGCTCTGCTCTACAAAAAACCCATCGTAATCCATTGTCGTGAAGCTCATAGAGATTGCATTGAAATCTTAAAGGAGGTAAGTGGCAATGTTCATTTTAAATATTTGTTGTCATTACCGGTATTATTTCATTAGTGGTGAAGGTTGTTGTGGTTTAATTTAGTTATATTTTTTTCATTCATACTATATTAGCTGTTGCCCACTATAGTACCACAGTATATGGTTTGGATCATAAGAACACACCATAATCTTACTCTTTATCTCATTCTGCCATACTTAATATATTCTTATGTAATGTAAGTGTTCCACAAAAATACTCAAGATGACCTGTCCAGCTTACATGTCTTGTATAGAAACACCTTGGTTAATACAAGGGATGCATTTTTAAAAGTCAATGTGACTCCAGCCCGTGAAAGTAAGAAGTGCATGTCAAGGCTGTAGGGCATGTGTGTGTCCCCCAGGAGGTCAGGACTGTGGGGCATGTGTGTGTGTGTCCACCAGGAGGTCAGGGCTCTGGGGCATGTGTGTGTGTCCACCAGGAGGTCGGCTGTGGGGCATGTGTGTGTGTCCACCAGGAGGTCAAGGCTGTGGGGCATGTGTCTGTGTCCACCAGGAGATCAGGGCTGTGGGGCAGGTGTCTGTGTCCACCAGGAGATCAGGGCTATGGGGCAGGTGTCTGTGTCCACCATGAGATCAGGGCTGTGGGGCATGTGTCTGTGTCCACCAGGAGATCAGGGGTGTAGGGCATGTGTGTGTGTCTCCCAGGAGGTCAGGGTTCTAGGGCATGTGTGTGTGTCCCCCAGGAGGTCAGGGCTGTGGGGCATGTGTGTGTGTTCCCCAGGAGGTCAGGGCTGTGGGGCATGTATGTGTGTGTCCACCAGGAGGTCACGGCTGTGTGTGTGTGTGTATGTTCTCCAGGAGGTCAGGGCTGTGTTGCATGTGTGCGTATGTCCACCAGGAGGTCAGGGCTGTGGTGCATGTGTGTGTGTCCCCCAGGACGTCAGGGCTGTGTTGCATGTGTGCGTATGTCCACCAGGAGGTCAGGGCTGTGGTGCATGTGTGTGTGTCCCCCAGGACGTCAGGGCTGTGTTGCATGTGTGTGTGTCCACCAGGAGGTCAAGGCTGTGGTGCATGTGTGTGTGTCCACGAGGAGATCAGGGCTGTGGGGCATGTGTGTGTGTGTTCCCCAGGAGGTCAGGGCTGTGGGGCGTGTGTGTGTATGTCCCCCAAGGGGTCAGGTGCTGTAGGGTATGTGTGTGTCCCCCAGGAGGTCAGGGCTGTGGGGCATGAGTGTGTGTCCCCCAAGAGGTAAGGGCTGTAGGGCATGTGTGTGTCCACCAGGAGGTCAGGGCTGTGGGGCATGTGCGTGTGTTCCTCTAGGATTGTCAGGGCTGTAGGGTGTGTGTGTGTAGGTGTCCACCAGGAGGTAAGGGCTGTAGGGCATATGTGTGTCCACCAGGAGTTCAGGGCTGTAGGGCATGTGTGTGTCCCCCAGGAGGTCAGGGCTGTGGGGCATGTGATTGTGTCCACCAGGAGGTCAGGGTTGTAGGGCATGTGTGTGTCCCCCCCAGGAGTTAAGGACTGTAAGGTATGTGTGTGTGTCCAACAGGAGGTCATGGCTGTAGGGCATGTGTGTGTTTCCACCAGGAGGTCAGGGCTGTAGGGTATGTCTGTGTGTGTCCACCAGCAGGTCAGGGCTGTAGTGTTTGTGTTTGTCCACCAGGAGGTCAAGGCTGTGGTGCATGTGTGTGTGTCCCCCAGGACGTCAGGGCTGTGTTGCATGTGTGCGTATGTCCACCAGGAGGTCAGGGCTGTGGTGCATGTGTGTGTGTGTCCCCCAGGACGTCAGGGCTGTGTTGCATATGTGTGTGTCCACCAGGAGGTCAAGGCTGTGGTGCATGTGTGTGTGTCCACCAGGAGATCAGGGCTGTGGGGCATGTGTGTGTGTGTTCCCCAGGAGGTCAGGGCTGTGGTGCATGTGTGTGTGTCCACCAGGAGGTCAGGGCTGTGGGGCATGTGTGTGTATGTCCCCCAAGGGGTCAGGTGCTGTAGGGTATGTGTGTGTCCCCCAGGAGGTCATGGCTGTGGGGCATGAGTGTGTGTCCCCCAAGAGGTAAGGGCTGCAGGGCATGAGTGTGTGTCCCCCAAGAGGTAAGGGCTGCAGGGCATGTGTGTGTCCACCAGGAGGTCAGGGCTGTGGGGCATATGTGTGTGTCCACCAGGAGTTCAGGGCTGTAGGGCATGTGTGTGCCCCCCAGGAGGTCAGGGCTCTAGGGCATGTGTGTGTGTCCCCCAGGAGGTAAGGGCTGTAGGACATGTGAGTGTCCACCAGGAGGTCAGGGCTGTGGGGTATGTGCGTGTGTACCCCTAGGACTGTCAGGGCTGTAGGGTGTGTGTGTGTCCACCAGGAGGTCAGGGCTGTGGGGCATGTGCGTGTGTTCCTCTAGGATTGTCAGGGCTGTAGGGTGTGTGTGTGTAGGTGTCCACCAGGAGGTAAGGGCTGTAGGGCATATGTGTGTCCACCAGGAGTTCAGGGCTGTAGGGCATGTGTGTGTCCCCCAGGAGGTCAGGGCTGTGGGGCATGTGATTGTGTCCACCAGGAGGTCAGGGTTGTAGGGCATGTGTGTGTCCCCCCCAGGAGTTAAGGACTGTAAGGTATGTGTGTGTGTCCAACAGGAGGTCATGGCTGTAGGGCATGTGTGTGTGTGTCCACCAGGAGGTCAGGGCTGTGGGGCATGTGTGTGTGTCCACCAGGAGTTCAGGGCTGTAGGTCATGTGTGTGTCTCCCAGGAGGTCAGGGCTCTAGGGCATGTGTGTGTGTCCACAAGGAGGTCAAGGCTGTGGTGCATGTGTGTGTGTCCCCCAGGACGTCAGGGCTGTGTTGTATGTGTGCGTATGTCCACCAGGAGGTCAGGGCTGTAGGGCATGTGTGTGTGTCCACCAGGAGGTCAAGGCTGTGGTGCATGTGTGTGTGTCCACCAGGAGGTCAGGGCTGTAGGGCATGTGTGTGTGTGTCCACCAGGAGGTCAGGGCTGTAGGGCATGTGTGTGTCCACCAGGGGATCAGGGCTGTGGGGCATTGGTGTGTCCCCCAGGAGGTCAAGGCTGTGGGGCATGTGTGTGTGTGTTCCCCAGGAGGTCAGGGCTGTGGTGCTTGTGTGTGTGTGTGTGTCCACCAGGAGGTCAGCGCTTTGGTGCATGTGTGTGTGTGTCCACCAGGAGGTCAGGGCTGTGGTGCTTGTGTGTGTGTGTGTGTCCACCAGGAGGTCAGCGCTTTGGTGAATGTGTGTGTGTTCCCCAGGAGGTCAGGGTTGTGGGGCATGTGTGTGTGTGTCCACCAGGAGGTCACGGCTGTGTGTGTGTGTGTGTGTATGTTCTCCAGGATGTCAGGGCTGTGTTGCATGTGTGCGTATGTCCACCAGGAGGTCAGGGCTGTGGTGCATGTGTGTGTGTCCCCCAGGACGTCAGGGCTGTGTTGCATGTGTGCGTATGTCCACCAGGAGGTCAGGGCTGTGGTGCATGTGTGTGTGTCCCCCAGGACGTCAGGGCTGTGTTGCATGTGTGTGTGTCCACCAGGAGGTCAAGGCTGTGGGGCATGTGTGTGTGTGTTCCCCAGGAGGTCAGGGCTGTGGTGCATGTGTGTGTGTCCACCAGGAGGTCAGGGCTGTGGGGCATGTGTGTGTGTGTGTCCCCCAAGGGGTCAGGTGCTGTAGGGTATGTGTGTGTACCCCAGGAGGTCAGGGCTGTGGGGCATGAGTGTGTCCCCCAAGAGGTAAGGGCTGTAGGGCATGTGTGTGTCCACCAGGAGGTCAGGGCTGTGGGGCATGTGTGTGTCTTCCCCTAGGAATATCAGGGCTGTTGGGTGTGTGTGTGTGTGTGTCCACCAGGAGGTAAGGGCTGTAGGTCATGTGTGTGTCCACCAGGAGTTCAGGGCTGTAGGGTATGTGTGTGTCCCCTAGGAGGTCAGGGCTGTGGGGCATGTGATTGTGTCCACCAGGAGGTCAGGGCTGTAGAGCATGTGTGTGTCCCCCCCAGGAGGTAAGGGCTGTAAGGTATGTGTGTGTGTCCACCAGGAGGTCAGGTCTGTAGGGTATGTGTGTGTGTCCACCAGGAGGTCAGGGCTGTAGGGTATGTGTGTGTCCCCCAGAAGGTCAGGGCTGTAGGGCATGTGTGTGTCCCCCAGGAGGTAAGGGCTGTAGGACATGTGAGTGTCCACCAGGAGGTCAGAGCTGTGGGGTATGTGCGTGTGTACCCCTAGGACTGTCAGGGCTGTAAGGTATGTGTGTGTGTCCAACAGGTCAGGGCTCTAGGGCATGTGTGTGTTTCCACCAGGAGGTCAGGGCTGTAGGGTATGTGTGTGTGTGTCCACCAGGAGGTCAGGGGTGTAGGGTATATGTGTGTGTGTGTCCACCAGGAGGTCAGGGCTGTAGGGTGTGTGTGTGTGTCCACCAGGAGGTCCGGGCTGTGGGGCATGTTTGTGTGTCCCCCAGGAGGTCAGGGCTGTGGTTCATGTGTGTTTCCACCAGGAGGTCAGGGCTGTAGGGTATGTGTGTGTGTGTGTCCACCAAGAGGTAAGGGCTCTAGGACATGTGAATATCCACCAGGAGGTTAGTGCTGTGGGTTATGTGCGTGTGTACACCTAGGACTGTCAGGGCTGTAAGGTATGTGTGTGTGTCCAACAGGAGGTCAGAGCTGTAAGGCATGTGTGTGTTTCCACCAGGAGGTCAGGGTTGTAGGATATGTGTATGTGTGTCCACCAGGAGGTCAGGGCTGTAGGGTATGTGTGTGTGTGTCCACCAGGAGGTCAGGGCTGTAGGGTATGTGTGTGTGTCCACCAGCAGGTCAGGGCTGTGGGGCATGTGTGTTTCCACCAGGAGGTGTCAGGGCTGTAGGGTATGTGTGTGTGTGTCCACCAGGATGTAAAGGCTGTAGGACATGTGAGTGTCCACCAGGAGGTCAGTGCTGTGGGGTATTTGCGTGTGTACCCCTAGGACTATCAGGGCTGTAAGGTATGTGTGTGTGTCCACCAGGAGGTCAGGGCTGTAGGGTTTGTGTGTGTGTGTGTCCACCAGGAGGTGAGGGGTGTAGGGTATGTGTGTGTGTGTGTCCACCAGGAGGTCAGGGCTGTAGGGTATGTGTGTGTGTGTCCACCAGGAGGTCACGGCTGTGTGTGTGTGTGTTCCCCAGGAGGTCAGGGCTGTGTTGCATGTGTGTGTATGTCCACCAGGAGGTCAGGGCTGTGGTGCATGTGTGTGTGTGTCCCCCAGGACGTCAGGGCTGTGTTGCATGTGTGCGTATGTCCACCAACAGGTCAGGGCTGTGGTGCATGTGTGTGTCCCCCAGGACGTCAGGGCTTTGGTGCATGTGTGTGTGTCCATCAGGAGGTCAAGGCTGTGGTGCATGTGTGTGTGTCCACCAGGAGATCAGGGCTGTAGGGCATGTGTGTGTGTCCACCAGGAGGTCAAGGCTGTGGTTCATGTGTGTGTGTCCACCAGGTGGTAAGGGCTGTAGGGCATGTGTGTGTCCACCAGGAGTTCAGGGCTGTAGGGCATGTGTGTGTCCCCCAGGAGGTCAGGGCTGTGGGGCATGTGATTGTGTCCACCAGGAGTTCAGGGCTGTAGGGCATGTGTGTGTGTGTCCACCAGGAGGTCAGGGCTGTAGGGTATGTGTGTGTCCCCCAGAAGGTCAGGGCTGTGGGGCATGGGTGTTTGTCCACCAGGAGGTCAGGGCTGTGGGGCATGTGTGTGTGTCCACCAGGAGTTCAGGGCTGTAGGGGTTGTGTGTGTCCCCCAGGAGGACAGGGCTCTAGCGTATGTGTGTGTGTCCCCCAGGAGGTAAGGGCTGTGGTGCATGTGTGTGTGTCCCCCAGGAGATCCCGGCTGTGGTGCATGTGTGTGTGTCCCCCAGGAGATCAGGGCTGTGGGGCATGTGATTGTGTCCACCTGGAGGTCAGGGCTGTAGGGCATGTGTGTGTCCCCCCCAGGATTTAAGGGCTGTAAGGTATGTGTGTGTCCACCAGGAGGTCAGGGCTGTAGGGTATGTGTGTGTCCCCCAGGAGGTCAGGGCTGTGGGGCATGTGTGTGTGTCCACCAGGAGGTCAGGGCTGTGGGGCATGTGTGTTTGTCCACCAGGAGGTCAGGGCTGTGGGGCATATGTGTGTCCACCAGGAGTTCAGGGCTGTAGGGCATGTGTGTGCCCCCCAGGAAGTCAGGGCTCTAGGACATGTGTGTGTGTCCCCCAGGAGGTAAGGGCTGTAGGACATGTGAGTGTCCACCAGGAGGTCAGGGCTGTGGGGCATGTGTGTGTGTCCACCAGGAGGTCAGGGCTGTGGGGCATGTGTGTTTGTCCACCAGGAGGTCAGGGCTGTGGGGCATATGTGTGTCCCCCACGAGGTCAGGGCTCTAGGGCATGTGTGTGTCCCCCCCAGGAGGTAAGGGCTGTAAGGTATGTGTGTGTGTCCAACAGTAGGTCAGGGCTGTAGGGCATGTGTGTGTGTTTCCACCAGGAGGTCAGGGCTGTAGGGTATGTGTGTGTGTGTCCACCAGAAGGTCAGGGCTTTAGGGTATGTGTGTGTGTCCACCAGGAGGTGAGGGCTGTAGGGTATGTGTGTGTCCTCCAGGAGGTCAGGGCTGTGGGGCATGTGTGTGTGTCCACCAGGAGGTCACAGCTGTGGGGCATGTGTGTTTGTCCACCAGGAGGTTAGGGCTGTGGGGCATGTGTGTGTGTGTGTCCACCAGGAGTTCAGGGCTATAGGGCATGTGTGTGTCTCCCAGGAGGTCAGGGCTCTAGGGCATGTGTGTTTGTCCCCCAGGAGGTAAGGGCTGTAGGACATGTGAGTGTCCAACCAGGAGGTCAGGGCTGTGGTGCATGTGTGTGTGTCCCCCAGGAGGTCAGGGCTGTGGTGCATGTGTGTATGTGTTCACCAGGACGTCAGGGCTGTGGTGCATGTGTGTGTGTCCACCAGGAGGTCAGGGCTGTGGGGCATGTGTATGTGTGTTCCCCTGGAGGTCAGGGCTGTGGTGCATGTGTGTGTGTGTCCACCAGGAGGTCAGGGCTGTGGGGCATGTGTGTGACCCCCAGGAGGTCAGGGCTGTGGGGCATGAGTGTGTGTCCCCCTGGAGGTAAGGGCTGTAGAGCATGTGTGTGTCCACCAGGAGGTCAGGGCTGTGGGGCATGTGCGTGTGTTCCCCTAGGAATGTCAGGGCTGTAGGGTGTGTGTGTGTATGTCCACCAGGAGGTCAAGGCTGTAGGGCATGTGTGTGTGTGTCCACCAGGAGGTCAGCGCTGTGGGGCATGTGTGTGTGTGCGTCCCCCAAGGGGTCAGGGCTGTAGGGCATGTGTGTGTCCCCCAGGAGGTCAGGGCTGTGGGGCATGAGTGTGTGTCCCCCAGTAGATAAGGGCTGTAGGGCATGTGTGTGTCTATCAGGTGGTCAGGGCTGTGGGGCATGTGCGTGTGTTCCCCAAAGAATGTCAGGGCTGTAGGGTGTGTGTGTGTGTCCACCAGGAGGTCAGGGCTGTAGGGCATGTGTGTGTGTCCACCAGGTGGTCAGGGCTGTGGTTCATGTGTGTGTGTCCACCAGGAGGTAAGGGCTGTAGGGCATGTGTGTGCCCACCAGGAGTTCAGGGCATGTGTGTGTCCCCCAGGAGGTCAGGGCTGTGGGGCATGTGTTTGTGTCCACCAGGAGTTCAGGGCTGTAGGGCATGTGTGTGTCCCCCAGGAGGTCAGGGCTGTGGGGCATGTGTGTGTCCCCCAGGAGGTCAGGGCTCTAGGGCATGTGTGTGTGTCCCCCAGGACGTCAGGGCTGTGTTGCATGTGTGCGTATGTCCACCAGGAGGTCAGGGCTGTGGTGCATGTGTGTGTGTCCCCCAGGACGTCAGGGCTTTGGTGCAAGTGTGTGTGTGTCCACCAGGAGGTCAAGGCTGTGGTGCATGTGTGTGTGTCCCCCAGGACGTCAGGGCTGTGTTGTATGTGTGCGTATGTCCACCAGGAGGTCAGGGCTGTGGGGCATGTGTGTGTGTCCACCAGGAGGTCAAGGCTGTGGTGCATGTGTGTGTGTCCACCAGGAGGTCAGGGCTGTACGGCATGTGTGTGTGTCCACCAGGAGGTCAGGGCTGTAGGGCATGTGTGTGTCCACCAGGAGATCAGGGCTGTGGGGCATGTGTCTGTGTCCACCAGGAGATCAGGGCTGTGGGGCATGTGTGTGTCCACCAGGAGTTCAGGGCTGTAGGGCATGTGTGTGTGTCCCCCAGGAGGTCAGGGCTTTAGGGCATGTGTGTGTGTCCCCCAGGAGGTAAGGGCTGTAGGGCATGTGCGAGTCCACCAGGAGGTCAGGGCTGTGGTGCTTGTGTGTGTGTGTGTCCACCAGGAGGTCAGCGCTTTGGTGCATGTGTGTGTGTGTCCACCAGGAGGTCAGGGCTGTGGGGCATATGTGTGTGTGTCCCCCAGGAGGTCAAGGCCGTGGGGCATGTGTGTGTGTTCCCCAGGAGGTCAGGGTTGTGGGGCATGTGTGTGTGTGTCCACCAGGAGGTCACGGCTGTGTGTGTGTGTGTGTGTGTGTATGTTCTCCAGGATGTCAGGGTTGTGTTGCATGTGTGCGTATGTCCACCAGGAGGTCAGGGCTGTGGTGCATGTGTGTGTGTCCCCCAGGACGTCAGGGCTGTGTTGCATGTGTGTGTGTCCACCAGGAGGTCAGGGCTGTGGGGCATGTGTGTGTGTGTTCCCCAGGAGGTCAGGGCTGTGGTGCATGTGTGTGTGTACCCCAGGAGGTCAGGGCTGTGGGGCATGAGTGTGTCCCCCAAGAGGTAAGGGCTGTAGGGCATGTGTGTGTCCACCAGGAGGTCAGGGCTGTGGGGCATGTGCGTGTGTTCCCCTAGGAATATCAGGGCTGTTGGGTGTGTGTGTGTGTCCACCAGGAGGTAAGGGCTGTAGGTCATGTGTGTGTCCACCAGGAGTTCAGGGCTGTAGGGCATGTGTGTGTCCCCCAGGAGGTCAGGGCTGTGGGGCATGTGATTGTGTCCACCAGGAGGTCAGGGCTGTAGAGCATGTGTGTCCCCCCCAGGAGGTAAGGGCTGTAAGGTATGTGTGTGTGTCCACCAGGAGGTCAGGTCTGTAGGGTATGTGTGTGTGTCCACCAGGAGGTCAGGGCTGTAGGGTATGTGTGTGTCCCCCAGGAGGTCAGGGCTCTCAGGCATGTGTGTGTCCCCCAAGAGGTAAGGGCTGTAGGAAATGTGAGTGTCCACCAGGAGGTCAGGGCTGTGGGGTATGTGCGTGTGTACCCCTAGGACTGTCAGGGCTGTAAGGTATGTGTGTGTGTCCAACAGGTCAGGGCTCTTGGGCATGTGTGTGTTTCCACCAGGAGGTCAGGGCTGTAGGGTATGTGTGTGTGTGTCCACTAGGAGGTCAGGGCTGTAGGGTATATGTGTGTGTGTCCACCAGGAGGTAAGGGCTGTAGGGTATGTGTGTGTCCACCAGGAGGTCCGGGCTGTGGGGCATGTTTGTGTCCCCCCCAGGAGGTCAGGGCTGTGGTTCATGTGTGTTTCCACCAGGAGGTCAGGGCTGTAGGGTATGTGTGTGTGTGTGTCCACCAAGAGGTAAGGGCTGTAGGACATGTGAGTGTCCACCAGGAGGTTAGTGCTGTGGGGTATGTGCGTGTGTACCCCTAGGACTGTCAGGGCTGTAAGGTATGTGTGTGTGTCCAACAGGAGGTCAGAGCTGTAAGGCATGTGTGTGTTTCCACCAAGAGGTCAGGGTTGTAGGGTATGTGTGTGTGTGTGTCCACCAGGAGGTCAGGGCTGTAGGGTATGTGTGGCCCACCAGCAGGTCAGGGCTGTGGGGCATGTGTGTTTCCACCAGGAGGTGTCAGGGCTGTAGGGTATGTGTGTGTGTGTCCACCAGGATGTAAAGGCTGTAGGACATGTGAGTGTCCACCAGGAGGTCAGTGCTGTGGGGTATTTGCCTGTGTACCCCTAGGACTATCAGGGCTGTAAGGTATGTGTGTGTGTCCACCAGGAGGTCAGGGCTGTAGGGTATGTGTGTGTGTGTGTCCACCAGGAGGTCAGGGCTGTAGGGTATGTGTGTGTCCACCAGGAGGGCAGGGCTGTAGGGTATATGTGTGTGTCCACCAGGAGGGCAGGGCTGTGGTTCATGTGTGTGTTTCCACCAGGAGGTCAGGGCTGTAGGTTATGTGTGTGTGTGTGTCCACCAGGAGGTCACGGCTGTGTGTGTGTGTGTTCCCCAGGAGGTCAGGGCTGTGTTGCATGTGTGCGTATGTCCACCAGGAGGTCAGGGCTGTGGTGCATGTGTGTGTGTCCCCCAGGACGTCAGGGCTTTGGTGCATGTGTGTGTGTCCACCAGGAGGTCAAGGCTGTGGTGCATGTGTGTGTGTCCACCAGGAGGTCAGGGCTGTGGTGCATGTGTGTGTGTCCCCCAGGACGTCAGGGCTGTGTTGCATGTGTGCGTATGTCCACCAGGAGGTCAGGGCTGTGGTGCATGTGTGTGTGTCCCCCAGGACGTCAGGGCTTTGGTGCAAATGTGTGTGTGTCCACCAAGAGGTCAAGGCTGTGGTGCATGTGTGTGTGTCCCCCAGGACGTCAGGGCTGTGTTGTATGTGTGCGTATGTCCACCAGGAGGTCAGGGCTGTAGGGCATGTGTGTGTGTCCACCAGGAGGTCAAGGCTGTGGTGCATGTGTGTGTGTCCACCAGGAGGTCAGGGCTGTTGGGCATGTGTGTGTGTCCACCAGGAGGTCAGGGCTGTAGGGCATGTGTGTGTCCACCAGGAGATCAGGGCTGTGGGGCATGTGTCTGTGTCCACCAGGAGATCAGGGCTGTGGGGCATGTGTGTGTCCACCAGGAGTTCAGGGCTGTAGGGCATGTGTGTGTGTCCCCCAGGAGGTCAGGGCTTTAGGGCATGTGTGTGTGTCCCCCAGGAGGTAAGGGCTGTAGGGCATGTGCGAGTCCACCAGGAGGTCAGGGCTGTGGTGCTTGTGTGTGTGTGTGTCCACCAGGAGGTCAGCGCTTTGGTGCATGTGTGTGTGTGTCCACCAGGAGGTCAGGGCTGTGGGGCATATGTGTGTGTGTCCCCCAGGAGGTCAAGGCCGTGGGGCATGTGTGTGTGTTCCCCAGGAGGTCAGGGTTGTGGGGCATGTGTGTGTGTGTCCACCAGGAGGTCACGGCTGTGTGTGTGTGTGTGTGTATGTTCTCCAGGATGTCAGGGCTGTGTTGCATGTGTGCGTATGTCCACCAGGAGGTCAGGGCTGTGGTGCATGTGTGTGTGTCCCCCAGGACGTCAGGGCTGTGTTGCATGTGTGCGTATGTCCACCAGGAGGTCAGGGCTGTGGTGCTTGTGTGTGTGTCCCCCAGGACGTCAGGGCTGTGTTGCATGTGTGTGTGTCCACCAGGAGGTCAGGGCTGTGGGGCATGTGTGTGTGTGTTCCCCAGGAGGTCAGGGCTGTGGTGCATGTGTGTGTGTCCACCAGGAGGTCAGGGCTGTGGGGCATGTGTGTGTGTGTCCCCCAAGGGGTCAGGTGCTGTAGGGTATGTGTGTGTACCCCAGGAGGTCAGGGCTGTGGGGCATGAGTGTGTCCCCCAAGAGGTAAGGGCTGTAGGGCATGTGTGTGTCCACCAGGAGGTCATGGCTGTGGGGCATGTGCGTGTGTTCCCCTAGGAATATCAGGGATGTTGGGTGTGTGTGTGTGTGTCCACCAGGAGGTAAGGGCTGTAGGTCATGTGTGTGTCCACCAGGAGTTCAGGGCTGTATTGCATGTGTGTGTCCCCCAGGAGGTCAGGGCTGTGGGGCATGTGATTGTGTCCACCAGGAGGTCAGGGCTGTAGAGCATGTGTGTCCCCCCCAGGAGGTAAGGGCTGTAAGGTATGTGTGTGTGTCCACCAGGAGGTCAGGTCTGTAGGGTATGTGTGTGTGTCCACCAGGAGGTCAGGGCTTTATGGTATGTGTGTGTCCCCCTGGAGGTCAGGGCTCTAGGGCATGTGTGTGTCCCCCAAGAGGTAAGGGCTGTAGGACATGTGAGTGTCCACCAGGAGGTCAGGGCTGTGGGGTATGTGCGTGTGTACCCCTAGGACTGTCAGGGCTGTAAGGTATGTGTGTGTGTCCAACAGGTCAGGGCTCTAGGGCATGTGTGTGTTTCCACCAGGAGGTCAGGGCTGTAGGGTATGTGTGTGTGTGTCTACTAGGAGGTCAGGGCTGTAGGGTATATGTGTGTGTGTCCACCAGGAGGTAAGGGCTGTAGGGTATGTGTGTGTGTCCACCAGGAGGTCCGGGCTGTGGGGCATGTTTGTGTCCCCCCCAGGAGGTCAGGGCTGTGGTTCATGTGTGTTTCCACCAGGAGGTCAGGGCTGTAGGGTATGTGTGTGTGTGTGTCCACCAAGAGGTAAGGGCTGTAGGACATGTGAGTGTCCACCAGGAGGTTAGTGCTGTGGGGTATGTGCGTGTGTACCCCTAGGACTGTCAGGGCTGTAAGGTATGTGTGTGTGTCCAACAGGAGGTCAGAGCTGTAAGGCATGTGTGTGTTTCCACCAAGAGGTCAGGGTTGTAGGGTATGTGTGTGTGTGTGTCCACCAGGAGGTCAGGGCTGTAGGGTATGTGTGTGTGTGTGTCCACCAGGAGGTCAGGGCTGTAGGGTATGTGTGGCCCACCAGCAGGTCAGGGCTGTGGGGCATGTGTGTTTCCACCAGGAGGTGTCAGGGCTGTAGGGTATGTGTGTGTGTGTGTCCACCAGGATGTAAAGGCTGTAGGACAAGTGAGTGTCCACCAGGAGGTCAGTGCTATGGGGTATTTGCCTGTGTACCCCTAGGACTATCAGGGCTGTAAGGTATGTGTGTGTGTCCACCAGGAGGTCAGGGCTGTAGGGTATGTGTGTGTGTGTGTCCACCAGGAGGTCAGGGCTGTAGGGTATGTGTGTGTCCACCAGGAGGGCAGGGCTGTGGTTCATGTGTGTGTGTCCACCAGGAGGTCACGGCTGTGTGTGTGTGTGTTCCCCAGGAGGTCAGGGCTGTGTTGCATGTGTGCGTATGTCCACCAGGAGGTCAGGGCTGTGGTGCATGTGTGTGTGTCCCCTAGGACGTCAGGGCTTTGGTACATGTGTGTGTGTCCACCAGGAGGTCAAGGCTGTGGTGCATGTGTGTGTGTCCACCAGGAGGTCAGGGCTGTGGTACATGTGTGTGTGTCCCCCAGGACGTCAGGGCTGTGTTGCATGTGTGCGTATGTCCACCAGGAGGTCAGGGCTGTGGTGCATGTGTGTGTGTCCCCCAGGACGTCAGGGCTTTGGTGCATGTGTGTGTGTCCACCAGGAGGTCAAGGCTGTGGTGCATGTGTGTGTGTCCACCAGGAGGTCCAGGCTGTAGAGCATGTGTGTGTGTGTCCACCAGGAGGTCAAGGCTGTGGTGCATGTGTGTGTTCACCAGGAGGTCAGGGCTGTAGGGCATGTGTGTGTGTCCACCAGGAGGTCAGGGCTGTGGTTCATGTGTGTGTGTGTCCACCTGGAGGTAAGGGCTGTAGGGCATGTGTGTGTCCACCAGGAGTTCAGGGCTGTAGGGCATATGTGTGTCCCCCAGGAAGTCAGGGCTGTGGGGCATGTGATTGTGTCCACCAGTTCAGGGCTGTAGGGCATGTGTGTGTCCCCCAGGAGGTAAGGGCTGTAAGGTATGTGTGTGTGTCCAACAGTAGGTCAGGGCTGTAGGGCATGTGTGTGTGTTTCCACCAGGAGGTCAGGGCTGTGGGGCAAAAGTGTGTGTCCACAAGGAGTTCAGGGCTGTAGGGTATGTGAGTGTGTCCACCAGGAGGTCAGGGCTGTGGGGCATGAATGTGTTTCCACCAGGAGGTCAGGGCTGTAGGGTATGTGTGTGTGTCCACCAGGAGGTCAGGGCTGTGGTTCATGTGTGTGTTTCCACCAGGAGGTTATGGCTGTAGGGTATGTGTGTGTGTCCACCAGGAGGTCACGGCTGTGTGTGTGTGTATTCCCCAGGAGGTCAGGGCTGTAGGGCATGTGTGTGTCCTCCAGGAGGTCAGGGCTCTAGGGCATGTGTGTGTGTCCCGCAGGAGGTATAGGCTGTAGGGCATGTGAGTGTCCACCAGGAGGTCAGGGCTGTGGGATATGGGCGTGTGTACCCCTAGGGCTGTAAGGTATGTGTGTGTGTCCAACAGGTCAGGGCTCTAGGGCATGTGTGTGTTTCCACCAGGAGGTCAGGGCTGTAGGGTATGTGTGTGTGTGTCCACCAGGAGGTCAGGGCTGTAGGGTATGTGTGTGTGTCCACTAGGAGGTCAGGGCTGTGGGGCATGTTTGTGTGTCAACCAGGAGGTCAGGGCTGTGGTTCATGTGTGTGTTTCCACCAGGAGGTCAGGGCTGTAGGGTATGTGTGTGTGTGTCCACCAGGAGATCAGGGCTGTAGGGTATGTGTGTGTGTGTCCACCAGGAGGTCAGGGCTGTGTTGCATTTGTGCGTATGTCCACCAGGAGGTCAGGGCTGTGGTGCATGTGTGTATGTGTTCACCAGGAGGTCAGGGCTGTAGGGCATGTGTGTGTGTGTGTGCAGCAGGAGGTCAGGGCTGTAGGGCATGTATGTGTGTCCACCAGGAGGTCAGGGCTGTAGGGCATGTGTGTGTGTGTGTTCTCCTGGAGGTCAGGGCTGTGAGGCATGTGTGTGTGTGTGTTCCCCAGGAGGTCAGGGCTGTGGGGCATGTGTATGTGTCCCCCAGGAGATCAGGGCTGTGGGCCATGTGTGTGTGTGTCCAGCAGGAGGTCAGGGCTGTGAGGAATGTGTATGTGTGTGTGTTCCCCAGGAGGTCAGGGCTGTGATGCATGTGTGTGTGTGTCCACTAGGAGGTCAGGGCTGTGGGGCATGTGTGTGTGTGTCCCCCAGGAGGTCAGGTCTGTGGGGCATGTGTGTGTGCCCACCCGGAGGTCAGGGCTGTAGGGCATGTGTGTGTCCCCCAAGGGGTCAGGGCTGTAGGGCATGTGTTTGTCCCCCAGGAGGTCACGGCTGTGGGGTATGAGTGTGTGTCCACCAGGAGGTAAGGGCTGTAGGGCATGTGTGTGTCCAACAGGTCAGGGCTGTGGGGCATGTGTGTCTGTGTCCACCAGGAGGTCAGGGCTGTGGGGCATGTGTGTGTCCACCGGGAGTTCAGGACTGTAGGGCATGTGTGTGTGTCCCCCAGGAGGTCAGGGCTCTAGGTCATGTGTGTGTGTCCACCAGGAGATCAGGGCTGTAGGGTATGTGTGTGTGTCCACCAGGAGGTCAGGGCTGTGCTTCATTTGTGCGTATGTCCACCAGGAGGTCATGGCTGTGGTGCATGTGTGTGTGTCGCCAGGAGGTCAGGGCTGTAGGGCATGTATGTGTGTGTGTGTGTGTGCAGCAGGAGGTCAGGGCTGTAGGGCATGTATGTGTGTCCACCAGGAGGTCAGGGCTGTAGGGCATGTGTGTGTGTGTCCTGGAGGTCAGGGCTGTGAGGCATGTGTGTGTGTGTGTTCCCCAGGAGGTCAGGGCTGTGGGGCATGTGTATGTGTCCCCCAGGAGATCAGGGCTGTGGGCCATGTGTGTGTGTGTCCAGCAGGAGGTCAGGGCTGTAGGGCATGTAGGTGTGTGTCCACCAGGAGGTCAGGACTGTAAGGCATGTGTGTGTGTCCCCCTGGAGGTCAGGGCTGTGAGGCATGTGAGTGTGTGTTCCCCAGGAGGTCAGGGCTGTGGTGCATGTGTGTGTGTCCACCAGGAGGTCACGGCTGTGTGTGTGTGTGTCCCCCAAGGGGTCAGGGCTGTAGGGCATGTGTTTGTCCCCCAGGAGGTCACGGCTGTGGGGTATGAGTGTGTGTCCACCAGGAGGTAAGGGCTGTAGGGCATGTGTGTGTCCAACAGGTCAGGGCTGTGGGGCATGAGCGTGTGTTCCCCAGGAGGTCAGGGCTGTGGGGCATGTGTGTGTGTCCACTAGGAGGTCAGGGCTGTGGGGCATGTGTGTGTGTGTCGACCAGGAGGTCAGGGCTTTGGGGCATGTGTGTGTGTCCATCAGGAGGTCAGGGCTGTGGGGCATGTGTGTCTGTGTCCACCAGTTTGTCAGGGCTGTGGGGTATGTGCGTGTGTACCCCTAGGACTGTCAGGGCTGTTGGGTATGTATGTATGTGTGTGTGTGTCCACCGGGCGGTCAGGGCTGTGGTTCATGTGTGTGTGTCCACCAGGAGGTTAGGGCTGTAGGGTATGTGTGTGTGCGTCCACCAAGAGGTCAGGACTGTGGGGCATGTGTGTGTGCGCCCACCCGGAGGTCAGGGCTGTTGGGCATGAGTGTGTGTCCACCAGGAGGTCAGGGCTGTAGGGTATGTGTGTGTGTCCACCAGGAGGTCAGGGCTGTGGGGCATGTTTGTGTCCACCAGGAGGTCAAGGCTGTAGGGTATGTGTGTGTGTTCACCAGGTGGTCAGGGCTGTGGGGCATGTGTGTGTGTGTCCACCAGGAGGTCAGGGCTGTGGGGCATGTGTGTGTGTGTGTTCCCCAGGAGGTCAGGGCTGTAAGGCATGTGTGTGTTTCCACCAGGAGGTCAGGGCTGTAGGGTATGTGTGTGTGTGTCCACCAGGAGGTCAAGGCTGTAGGGTATGTGTGTGTGTGTCCACCAGGAGGTCAGGGCTGTAGGGTATGTGTGTGTGTCCACCAGCAGGTCAGGGCTGTGGGGCATGTTTGTGTGTCCACAAGGAGGTCAGGGCTGTGGTCCATGTGTGTTTCCACCAGGAGGTGTCAGGGCTGTAGGGTATGTGTGTGTGTGTCCACCAGGAGGTAAAGGCTGTAGGACATGTGAGTGTCCACCAGGAGGTCAGTGCTGTGGGGTATGTGCGTGTGTACCCCTAGGACTGTCAGGGCTGTAAGGTATGTGTGTGTGTCCACCAGGAGGTCAGGGCTGTAGGGCATGTGTGTGTGTGTGTCCACCAGGAGGTCAGGGGTGTAGGGTATGTGTGTGTGTGTGTGTGTGTCCACCAGGAGGTCAGGGCTGTAGGGTATGTGTGTGTGTCCACCAGGAGGGCAAGGCTGTGGTTCATGTGTGTGTTTCCACCAGGAGGTCAGGGCTGTAGGGTATGTGTGTCCACCAGGAGGTCACGGCTGTGTGTGTGTGTGTTTCCCAGGAGGTCAGGGCTGTGTTGCTTGTGTGCGTATGTCCACCAGGAGGTCAGGGCTGTGGTGCATGTGTGTGTGTGTGTCCCCCAGGACGTCAGGGCTGTGTTGCATGTGTGCGTATGTCCACCAGGAGGTCAGGGCTGTGGTGTATGTGTGTGTGTCCATCAGGAGGTCAAGGCTGTGGTGCATGTGTGTGTCCACCAGGAGGTCAGGGCTGTAGGGCATGTGTGTGTGTGTCCACCAGGAGGTCAAGGCTGTGGTTGATGTGCGTGTGTCCACCAGGAGGTAAGGGCTGTAGGGCATGTGTGTGTCCACCAGGAGTTCAGGGCTGTAGGGCATGTGTGTGTCCCCCAGTAGGTCAGGGCTGTGGGGCATGTGATTGTGTCCACCAGGAGTTCAGGGCTGTAGGGCATGTGTGTGTCCCCCATGAGGTCAGGGCTGTGGGGCATGTGTGTGTGTCCCCCAGGAGGTCAGGGCTGTAGGGCATGTGTGTGTCCCCCAGGAAGTCAGGGCTCTAGGGCATGTGTGTCCCCCCCCCAGGAGGTAAGGGCTGTAAGGTATGTGTGTGTGTCCAACAGTAGGTCATGGCTGTAGGGCATGTGTGTGTCTATCAGGTGGTCAGGGCTGTGGGGCATGTGTGTGTGTCCACCAGGAGGTCACAGCTGTGGGGCATGTGTGTTTGTCCACCAGGAGGTTAGGGCTGTGGGGCATGTGTGTGTGTGTGTCCACCAGGAGTTCAGGGCTGTAGGGCATGTGTGTGTCTCCCAGGAGGTCAGGGCTCTAGGGCATGTGTGTTTGTCCCCCAGGAGGTAAGGGCTGTAGGACATGTGAGTGTCCAACCAGGAGGTCAGGGCTGTGGTGCATGTGTGTGTGTCCCCCAGGAGGTCAGGGCTGTGGTGCATGTGTGTATGTGTTCACCAGGACGTCAGGGCTGTGGTGCATGTTTGTGTGTGTCCACCAGGAGGTCAGGGCTGTGGGGCATGTGTATGTGTGTTCCCCTGGAGGTCAGGGCTGTGGTGCATGTGTGTGTGTGTGTCCACCAGGAGGTCAGGGCTGTGGGGCATGTGTGTGACCCCCAGGAGGTCAGGGCTGTGGGGCATGAATGTGTGTCCCCCTGGAGGTAAGGGCTGTAGAGCATGTGTGTGTCCACCAGGAGGTCAGGGCTGTGGGGCATGTGCGTGTGTTCCCCTAGGAATGTCAGGGCTGTAGGGGGTGTGTGTGTGTATGTCCACCAGGAGGTCAGGGCTGTAGGGCATGTGTGTGTGTGTCCACCAGGAGGTCAGGGCTGTGGGGCATGTGTGTGTGCGTCCCCCAAGGGGTCAGGGCTGTAGGGCATGTGTGTGTCCCCCAGGAGGTCAGGGCTGTGGGGCATGAGTGTGTGTCCCCCAGTAGATAAGGGCTGTAGGGCATGTGTGTGTCTATCAGGTGGTCAGGGCTGTGGGGCATGTGCGTGTGTTCCCCAAAGAATGTCAGGGCTGTAGGGTGTGTGTGTGTGTCCACCAGGAGGTCAGGGCTGTAGGGCATGTGTGTGTGTCCACCAGGTGGTCAGGGCTTTGGTGCAAGTGTGTGTGTGTCCACCAGGAGGTCAAGGCTGTGGTGCATGTGTCCCCCAGGACGTCAGGGCTGTGTTGTATGTGTGCGTATGTCCACCAGGAGGTCAGGGCTGGAGGGCATGTGTGTGTGTCCACCAGGAGGTCAAGGCTGTGGTGCATGTGTGTGTGTCCACCAGGAGGTCAGGGCTGTAGGGCATGTGTGTGTGTCCACCAGGAGGTCAGGGCTGTAGGGCATGTGTGTGTCCACCAGGAGATCAGGGCTGTGGGGCATGTGTCTGTGTCCACTAGGAGATCAGGGCTGTGGGGCATGTGTGTGTCCACCAGGAGTTCAGGGCTGTAGGGCATGTGTGTGTGTCCCCCAGGAGGTCAGGGCTTTAGGGCATGTGTGTGTGTCCCCCAGGAGGTAAGGGTTGTAGGGCATGTGCGAGTCCACCAGGAGGTCAGGGCTGTGGTGCTTGTGTGTGTGTGTGTCCACCAGGAGGTCAGCGCTTTGGTGCATGTGTGTGTGTGTCCACCAGGAGGTCAGGGCTGTGGGGCATATGTGTGTGTGTCCCCCAGGAGGTCAAGGCCGTGGGGCATGTGTGTGTGTTCCCCAGGAGGTCAGGGTTGTGGGGCATGTGTGTGTGTGTCCACCAGGAGGTCACGGCTGTGTGTGTGTGTGTGTGTATGTTCTCCAGGATGTCAGGGCTGTGTTGCATGTGTGCGTATGTCCACCAGGAGGTCAGGGCTGTGGTGCATGTGTGTGTGTCCCCCAGGACGTCAGGGCTGTGTTGCATGTGTGCGTATGTCCACCAGGAGGTCAGGGCTGTGGTGCATGTGTGTGTGTCCCCCAGGACGTCAGGGCTGTGTTGCATGTGTGTGTGTCCACCAGGAGGTCAGGGCTGTGGGACATGTGTGTGTGTGTTCCCCAGGAGGTCAGGGCTGTGGTGCATGTGTGTGTGTCCACCAGGAGGTCAGGGCTGTGGGGCATGTGTGTGTGTGTCCCCCAAGGGGTCAGGTGCTGTAGGGTATGTGTGTGTACCCCAGGAGGTCAGGGCTGTGGGGCATGAGTGTGTCCCCCAAGAGGTAAGGGCTGTAGGGCATGTGTTTGTCCACCAGGAGGTCAGGGCTGTGGGGCATGTGCGTGTGTTCCCCTAGGAATATCAGGGCTGTTGGGTGTGTGTGTGTGTGTGTCCACCAGGAGGTAAGGGCTGTTGGTCATGTGTGTGTCCACCAGGAGTTCAGGGCTGTAGGGCATGTGTGTGTCCCCCAGGAGGTCAGGGCTGTGGGGCATGTGATTGTGTCCACCAGGAGGTCAGGGCTGTAGAGCATGTGTGTCCCCCCCAGGAGGTAAGGGCTGTAAGGTATGTGTGTGTGTCCACCAGGAGGTCAGGTCTGTAGGGTATGTGTGTGTGTCCACCAGGAGGTCAGGGCTGTAGGGTATGTGTGTGTCCCCCAGGAGGTCAGGGCTCTAGGGCATGTGTGTCCCCCCCAAGAGGTAAGGGCTGTAGGACATGTGAGTGTCCACCAGGAGGTCAGGGCTGTGGGGTATGTGCGTGTGTACCCCTAGGACTGTCAGGGCTGTAAGGTATGTGTGTGTGTCCAACAGGTCAGGGCTCTAGGGCATGTGTGTGCTTCCACCAGGAGGTCAGGGCTGTAGGGTATGTGTGTGTGTGTCCACTAGGAGGTCAGGGCTGTAGGGTATGTGTGTGTGTGTGTCCACCAAGAGGTAAGGGCTGTAGGACATGTGAGTGTCCACCAGGAGGTTAGTGCTGTGGGGTATGTGCGTGTGTACCCCTAGGACTGTCAGGGCTGTAAGGTATGTGTGTGTGTCCAACAGGAGGTCAGAGCTGTAAGGCATGTGTGTGTTTCCACCAAGAGGTCAGGGTTGTAGGGTATGTGTGTGTCCACCAGGAGGTCAGGGCTGTAGGGTATGTGTGTGTGTGTGTCCACCAGGAGGTCAGGGCTGTCGGGTATGTGTGGCCCACCAGCAGGTCAGGGCTGTGGGGCATGTGTGTTTCCACCAGGAGGTGTCAGGGCTGTAGGGTATGTGTGTGTGTGTCCACCAGGATGTAAAGGCTGTAGGACATGTGAGTGTCCACCAGGAGGTCAGTGCTGTGGGGTATTTGCCTGTGTACCCCTAGGACTATCAGGGCTGTAAGGTATGTGTGTGTGTCCACCAGGAGGTCAGGGCTGTAGGGTATGTGTGTGTGTGTGTCCACCAGGAGGTCAGGGCTGTAGGGTATGTGTGTGTCCACCAGGAGGGCAGGGCTGTAGGGTATATGTGTGTGTCCACCAGGAGGGCAGGGCTGTGGTTCATGTGTGTGTTTCCACCAGGAGGTCAGGGCTGTAGGTTATGTGTGTGTGTGTGTCCACCAGGAGGTCACGGCTGTGTGTGTGTGTGTTCCCCAGGAGGTCAGGGCTGTGTTGCATGTGTGCGTATGTCCACCAGAAGGTCAGGGCTGTGGTGCATGTGTGTGTGTCCCCCAGGACGTCAGGGCTTTGGTGCATGTGTGTGTGTCCACCAGGAGGTCAAGGCTGTGGTGCATGTGTGTGTGTCCACCAGGAGGTCAGGGCTGTGGTGCATGTGTGTGTGTCCACCAGGAGGTCAAGGCTGTGGTGCATGTGTGTGTGTCCACCAGGAGGTCAGGGCTGTGGTGCATGTGTGTGTGTTCCCCAGGACGTCAGGGCTGTGTTGCATGTGTGCGTATGTCCACCAGGAGGTCAGGGCTGTGGTGCATGTGTGTGTGTCCCCCAGGACGTCAGGGCTTTGGTGCATGTGTGTGTGTCCACCAGGAGGTCAAGGCTGTGGTGCATGTGTGTGTGTTCACCAGGAGGTCAGGGCTGTATAGCATGTGTGTGTGTGTCCACCAGGAGGTCAAGGCTGTGGTGCATGTGTGTGTTCACCAGGAGGTCAGGGCTGTAGGGCATGTGTGTGTGTCCACCAGGAGGTCAGGGCTGTGGTTCATGTGTGTGTGTGTCCACCTGGAGGTAAGGGCTGTAGGGCATGTGTGTGTCCACCAGGAGTTCAGGGCTGTAGGGCATATGTGTGTCCCCCAGGAAGTCAGGGCTGTGGGGCATGTGATTGTGTCCACCAGTTCAGGGCTGTAGGGTATGTGTGTGTCCCCCAGGAGGTCAGGGCTGTGGGGCATGTGTGTGTGTCCCCCAGAAGGTCAGGGCTGTAGGGCATGTGCGTGTCCCCCGGGAGGTCAGGGCTCTACGGCATGTGTGTGTCCCCCCCAGGAGGTAAGGGCTGTAAGGTATGTGTGTGTGTCCAACAGTAGGTCAGGGCTGTAGGGCATGTGTGTGTGTTTCCACCAGGAGGTCAGGGCTGTGGGGCAAAAGTGTGTGTCCACAAGGAGTTCAGGGCTGTAGGGTATGTGTGTGTCCACTAGGAGGTCAGGGCTGTGGGGCATGTTTGTGTGTCAACCAGGAGGTCAGGGCTGTGGTTCATGTGTGTGTTTCCACCAGGAGGTCAGGGCTGTAGGGTATGTGTGTGTGTGTGTCCACCAGGAGATCAGGGCTGTAGGGTATGTGTGTGTGTCCACCAGGAGGTCAGGGCTGTGTTGCATTTGTGCGTATGTCCACCAGGAGGTCAGGGCTGTGATCCATGTGTGTGTCCCCAGGAGGTCAGGGCTGTGGGGCATGTGTGTATGTGTTCACCAGGAGGTCAGGGCTGTAGGGCATGTGTGTGTGTGTGCAGCAGGAGGTCAGGGCTGTAGGGCATATATGTGTGTCCACCAGGAGGTCAGGGCTCTTGGGCATGTGTGTGTGTGTCCTGGAGGTCAGGGCTGTGAGGCATGTGTGTGTGTGTGTTCCCCAGGAGGTCAGGGCTGTGGGGCATGTGTATGTGTCCCCCAGGAGATCAGGGCTGTGGGCCATGTGTGTGTGTGTGTTCCCCAGGAGGTCAGGACTGTAAGGCAGGTGTGTGTGTCCCCCTGGAGGTCAGGGCTGTGTGGCATGTGAGTGTGTGTGTTCCCCAGGAGGTCAGGGCTGTGGTGCATGTGTGTGTGTCCACCAGGAGGTCACGGCTTTGTGTGTGTGTGTCCCCCAAGGGGTCAGGGCTGTAGGGCATGTGTTTGTCCCCCAGGAGGTCACGGCTGTGGGGTATGAGTGTGTGTCCACCAGGAGGTAAGGGTTGTAGGGCATGTGTGTGTCCAACAGGTCAGGGCTGTGGGGCATGTGCGTGTGTTCCCCAGGAGGTCAGGGCTGTGGGGCATGTGTGTGTGTCCACCAGGAGGTCAGGGCTGTGGGGCATGTGTGTGTGTCGACCAGGAGGTCAGGGCTTTGGGGCATGTGTGTGTGTCCACCAGGAGGTCAGGGCTGTGGGGCATGTGTGTGTGTGTCCACCAGAAGGTCAGGGCTGTGGGGCATGTGTGTTTGTGTCCACCAGGAGGTCAGGGCTGTAGGGCATGTGTGTGAGTTCACCAGGAGGTCACGGCTGTGGTGCATGTGTGTTTCCACCAGGAGGTTATGGCTGTAGGGTATGTGTGTGTGTCCACCAGGAGGTCACGGCTGTGGGGCATGTGTGTGTGTCCACCAGGAGGTCAGGGCTGTGGGGCATGTGTGTGTGTCGACCAGGAGGTCAGGGCTTTGGGGCATGTGTGTGTGTCCACTAGGTGGTCAGGGCTGTGGGGCATGTGTGTCTGTGTCCACCAGGAGGTCAGGGCTGTGGGGCATGTGTGTGTCCACCAGGAGTTCAGGACTGTAGGGCATGTGTGTGTGTCCCCCAGGAGGTCAGGGCTCTAGGTCATGTGTGTGTGTCCACCAGGAGATCAGGGCTGTCGGGTATATGTGTGTGTCCACTAGGAGGTCAGGGCTGTGTTGCATTTGTGCGTATGTCCACCAGGAGGTCAGGGCTGTGGGGCATGTGTGTCTTTGTCCAACAGGAGGTCAGGGCTGTGGGGCATGTGTGTGTCCACCAGGAGTTCAGGACTGTAGGGCATGTGTGTGTGTCCCCCAGGAGGTCAGGGCTCTAGGTCATGTGTGTGTGTGTCCCCCAGGAGGAAAGGGCTGTAGGGCATGTGTGTGTCCACCAGGAGGTCAGGGCTGTTGGGTATGTGCGTGTGTACCCCTAGGACTGTCAGGGCTGTTGGGTATGTGTGTGTGTGTCCACCGGGCGGATAGGGCTGTGGTTCATGTGTGTGTGTCCACCAGGAGGTCAAGGCTGTAGGGTATGTGTGTGTGCTTCCACCAAGAGGTCAGGACTGTGGGCCATGTGTGTGTGCGCCCACCCGGAGGTCAGGGCTGTTGGGTATGTGTGTGTGTCCACCAGGAGGTCAGGGCTGTAGGGTATGTGTGTGTGTCCACCAGGAGGTCAGGGCTGTGGGGCATGTTTGTGTCCACAAGGAGGTCAGGGCTGTAGGGTATGTGTGTGTGTCCACCAGGAGGTGAGGACTGTGGGGCATGTGTGAGTGTGCCCACCAGGAGGTCAGGGCTGTGGGGCATGTGTGTGTGTGTCCACCAGGAGGTCAGGGCTGTGGTTCATGTGTGTGTGTGTGTCCACCAGGAGGTCAGGGCTGTGGGGCATGTGTGTGTGTGTGTCCACCAGGAGGTCAGGGCTGTAGGGCATGTGTGTGTGTCCACCAGGAGGTCACGGCTGTGTGTGTGTGTGTTCCCCAGGAGGTCAGGGCTGTAGGGCATGTGTGTGTCCTCCAGGAGGTCAGGGCTCTAGGGCATGTGTGTGTGTGTCCCGCAGGAGGTATAAGCTGTAGGACATGTGAGTGTCCACCAGGAGGTCAGGGCTGTGGGATATGTGCGTGTGTAGCCCTAGGACTGTCAGGGCTGTAAGGTATGTGTCCAACAGGAGGTCAGGGCTCTAGGGCATGTGTGTGTTTCCACCAGGAGGTCAGGGCTGTAGGGTATGTGTGTGTGTGTCTACCAGGAGGTCAGGGCTGTAGGGTATGTGTGTGTGTGTCCACCAGGAGGTCAGGGCTGTAGGGTATGTGTGTGTGTCCACTAGGAGGTCAGGGCTGTGGGGTATGTTTGTGTGTCAACCAGGAGGTCAGGGCTGTGGTTCATGTGTGTGTTTCCACCAGGAGGTCAGGGCTGTAGGGTATGTGTGTGTGTGTGTCCACCAGGAGATCAGGGCTGTAGGGTATGTGTGTGTGTCCACCAGGAGGTCAGGGCTGTGTTGCATTTGTGCGTATGTCCACCAGGAGGTCAGGGCTGTGGTCCATGTGTGTGTCCCCAGGAGGTCAGGGCTGTGGGGCATGTGTGTATGTGTTCACCAGGAGGTCAGGGCTGTAGGGCATGTGTGTGTGTGTGTGCAGCAGGAGGTCAGGGCTGTAGGGCATATATGTGTGTCCACCAGGAGGTCAGGGCTCTAGGGCATGTGTGTGTGTGTCCTGGAGGTCAGGGCTGTGAGGCATGTGTGTGTTCCCCAGGAGGTCAGGGCTGTGGGCCATGTGTGTGTGTGTCCAGCAGGAGGTCAGGGCTGTAGGGCATGTAGGTGTGTGTCCACCAGGAGGTCAGGACTGTAAGGCACGTGTGTGTGTCCCCCTGGAGGTCAGGGCTGTGGGGTATGTGCGTGTGTACCCCTAGGACTGTCAGGGCTGTTGGGTATGTGTGTGTGTGTCCACCAGGCGGTCAGGGCTGTGGTTCATGTGTGTGTGTCCACCAGGAGGTCAGGGCTGTAGGGTATGTGTGTGTGCGTCCACCAAGAGGTCAGGACTGTGGGGCATGTGTGTGTGCGCCCACCCGGAGGTCAGGGCTGTTGGGCATGAGTGTGTGTCCACCAGGAGGTCAGGGCTGTAGGGTATGTGTGTGTGTCCACCAGGAGGTCAGGGCTGATGGGCATGTTTGTGTCCACCAGGAGGTCAAGGCTGTAGGGTATGTGTGTGTGTTCACCAGGAGGTCAGGGCTGTGGGGCATTTGTGTGTGTGTCCACCATGAGGTCAGGGCTGTGGGGCATGTGTGAGTTTCCACCAGGAGGTCAGGGCTGTGGGGCATGTTTGTGTCCACAAGGAGGTCAGGGCTGTAGGGTATGTGTGTGTGTCCACCAGGAGGTGAGGACTGTGGGGCATGTGTGTGTGTGCCCACCAGGAGGTCAGGGCTGTGGGGCATGTGTGTGTGTGTCCACCAGGAGGTCAGGGCTGTGGTGCATGTGTGTGTGTTTCCACCAGGAGGTCAGGGCTGTGGTGCATGTGTGTGTGTGTCCACCAGGAGGTCAGGGCTCTGGGGCATGTGTGTGTGTGTCCACCAGGAGGTCAGGGCTGTAGGGCATGTGTGTGAGTTCACCAGGAGGTCAGGGCTGTGGGGCATGTGTGTGTGTGTCCACCAGGAGGTCAGGGCTGTGGGGCATGTGTGTGTGTGTCCCCCAGGAGGTCAGGGCTGTGGGGCATGTGTGTGTGTTCCCCGTGAGGTCAGGGCTGTGGGGCATGTGTGTGTGTGTGTGTTCCCTAGGAGGTCAGGGCTGTGGGGCATGTGTGTATGTGTTCACCAGGACGTCAGGGCTGTGGGGCATGTGTGTTTGTGTCCCCGAAGAGGTCAGGGCTGTGGGGCATGTGTGTGTGTGTGTCCCCCAGGAATCCAGGTCTGTGGGGTATGTGCATGTGTACCCCTAGGAATGTCAGGGTTGTAGGGTATGTGTGTGTGTCCACCTGGAGGTCAGGGCTGTGGTTCATGTGTGTGTGTCCGCCACGAGGTCAGGGCTGTAGGGCATGTGTGTGTGTCCACCAGGAGGTCAGGGCTGTGGGGCATGTGTGTGTGTGTCCACCAGGAGGTCAGGGCTGTGGGGCATGTTTGTGTGTGTCCACCAGGAGGGGGCCTTTTGTTGTGTAGGAACATAAAACTCTCCAGCAGTTGGTATAGAAATATGTTAGAGCAGAAGAGGTTGCAGGAGGAAGAAAATAAGATTTTTTTTTTTTTTTGTTAAAGAAACAGTTAGAATCAGAGAAAACAGAGTGTGAGGAAATACATTACTGTACCTATAGTTAAAAAATTAAGAAAGAGCAGAGAGGCCTTCCAGTAACAATAACAGAAGTATTTACTCTCCCTGAAAACAATAGCTGATGCAATTAAAACCAAGAATAAAACATAACCAAACGAGTTAATATTACATGAGAAAGAAAACTAAATATTTTGTTTGTATCTATCATGGAGCATGCATATTTTTCTTGTTTTAGTACTGGTGCATTAGAGTTAACCCTTAAGCCCCGGGTTAGGGTGCTGCTGGCAGTACTCCACCCCCCAAAAAAATTAAAAAATAAATAAAGTAAAATAAAATAAAATAAAATAAATAAACATAAAACGCTGTCGGAATAGGCGGACGTTCTGGAACGTCACCCGGGGCCTGTGGGTTAAATCCCTTTGGTAAGTATGAAATTTAGAATTCTCACACAATACAATGCAAAGAAAGCTTACCTTTAAATTATCTTCTCTTAATAATGGTGAACAATTAAAAATACTAAACAAAATCAAATTTGGTAACGACTAAAATTTGTAAAGGAATTATTAAGACTACAGTGATATCTCAGTTAGCCGGAACGATTGGTGCAGAGCACTTCCTGGGATGAGAGATTTCTGGCTAACCAGACGACTTTCTTAAATCCGGAACGATTCCTTATCCTTGGAACCTTTTCCAGTTACTGGGAAAAGTTTCTGAGTGTCTAAATCAGACATCTTGCACACACAATGTTTCTGGGTGCTGGGGATGTTTTCCTCGCGTCTAAGCTGCCGGAGTCTGTAAATTCAGTTCTATTTAAGTTAGAAACTCCATTTCTTTCTATAATAATTCAGAAAAGTTTATCTAAAGGTTTGGTAAAATAAATATATTTGAAAATTATAAATCTTTATGATATGGGCGAGAATGAAGCTGTGTGTTACAGCAAAGACTAGTATTTTCCACTCCCATGGAGCTGTGGGGGATTAGTGGGTTTCGTGTGAAGAGGATAAAAGAAAAGGAAAAGTAATCAAAGACATGACCGATCGCCCAAGCGGCTAACGAGCTGATCAGTGGTAAAGAGGATAAAAGAAAAGTAAGTAAAGTACCTGACCTGACACAAAGTCAGGTGGAGGTAGGGTGGGGGGGGGGGGGGATTACTGGTCTCATATTACTGACCTTCTGATGGACTGTCAGGTCACCCTTTCTTGACCGGGGGATTAGTGGGTCTTATGACGTGAATACTGTACATCTTGAATGACATTATTTTTTACCTATGAGGTATATACATACAGTAAAAGTCCAAAAATCCGGACTGCTTGGGGATTGGGTCGGTCCGGATTTTCGGATTTTCCGGATTCTCAGGCAGTACTTTTAAAATTAAAATTTAAGGAGGAATAAAGAAGAGATGAACAGGTACATTTTGATAGTTTATTCATTAGCAAATATAGCATGCTTCATTTATCAAAACGAGCAGTTTTAATGAAAAAGCTGTGAATTCTAGAATTTTATTCTTTGCCTTTTTGATATCATAAATTGTAGACTTTCCAATGTTGTATTTTCCATTAGAACAGTATTGCTCACACCACGTACTAGTTTCTTAATTATTTCAAGTTTGTCACTCAATTTCAACGTGTTCTTCTTTCTCTTCACACAACGAAGTTTATCTACTTTAGGAGCCATTATTATGGACTTGTACAGTAATCTGTAAATGGAAAGAGTAAGACTCAAAATACTGTTCTATTCATACTATGCTTGATATAATGCATTCACGGAAATGTAATATTTTTGCTAAAATGACGTACGTATTACAGTGGCAAGTGGGATCAAATCGTGACGAAAACAATGACTTTCGCTTTCTTTCGTTCAAAAGATGTTACCGTAATCACTTTTCGAATGGTTTAGTTAAAAAACTGTTGTACTGTATTACAATAATATTCTATCCTAATTGACTTGAATAAATACTACGATACCATATTTCTGAATATTTTCTTTAAAATCCATCAAAATCATTTTCCTTGTCATCGTCTGCAGCACCAAACAGCTTCTCCCAGTCCTCTCCTTGAACAGGGCTAGAGGGTACGTGTTTTTCGAATCGTTTTCAGTTAAAAAACTATTACATCACACGTATATTTTACCTAAACTGCGCCTGAATGAATATATTCTCGGAAATAAATAGTAGTTTTGCTGAAACGTGATGTATTTCAATGTAAAATAGGATAAAATACATGACGGAAACAAAAGACTTTACCAAAGCTTCCAATGTTCTTGAGATGTTACTCGTTTTTTTAATAGTTTTCGGTTAAAATTCTGTTATATTACAATATTCTATTCATACTGTGCTTGATATAATACATTCACGGAAATGTAATATTTTTGTTGAAATGACGTACGTATTAAAGTGGAAAGTGGGATAAAATCGTGACGAAAACAATGACTTGTGCTTTCTTTCGTTCAAAAGATGTTACCGTATTCACTTTTCGAATGGTTTAGTTTAAAAACTGTTGTATTACATTAATATTCCCTCCTAATTGACTTGAATAAATACTTGAATGGAAATATACAATATTTTTGTTGAAACTACCCGCGTTTCAGTGTAAAGTGTTGTAATAATAAATGGTAAACAATTTGCCTTCGGCACTCGTGTTTCAGTTTATAGGACGTAGAGCGTTTTTACTGAAGGTTTTGTTGTTCGCTTACCCTCAAAAACGTGGGACGAACTATAAACGAGGAATATCATAAATTAACGATTTCTTGGTCAAAAAATCAGGGTCGACAGATAAACGAGGGGGGGTTTATAGATGAGTATATACGGTATGTTGTCACAGTTTGATTGCTCGTTTTAAAGTGGAGACCACGTGGTCGCTTGTTGTTGCTGTGCAGCTGTGGCGCTCACGCATGCGCACATACACACAAAAGCCCGCTAAAAAAAAAAAAAATAATAATTAGTTTTCCAAAAGTCCGGATTCTCGGGTGGTCCGGATTTTTGGACTTTTACTGTAGTACTATACTGTATTGTATATGAAGGGTACATGTATTAATAAGCACAAGTTATTACAGTAACATATCTGGACTGATTAATGAAAAACAAATATTATTGTATGTATCATGAATGAGTCAGTACTTTAGACAAACAGTGAGGGGAGGGGGGTGGCACGGTCATTTTTACCCCACCAATGGATCCTTCAGCCACTCCTCTCACACATACACTCCTCACACACACATGTGGTGGTAACACAATATATATATATATATATATATATATATATATATATATATATATATATATATATATTATTCCTTGACTTGATAAGTGGCAGGGCTGAAGTAAACACTTTGTTGGTTTTCTTTGATTGTACAAAATATAGTTTCACAGGTACTGAGTTCAGTTGAGAATATATTGTACCTTCTATACTAAGGGAAGTGTCTTAGTGCACTTATAGGAGAACACTTAAGTGAGGTGTTCACTGGGTAACAAGTAATATGAGAGTCCCTCTCTCACACCAGGGGGAGAGGGTGGACAGGCCAGGCCTCGAAAGGAAACGCATCAGATGTGTTGTTGCTGAGATGCGCTGACCCAGCTTGACCTCGCTCGCTCCCCGGAGAAAATGTCAATTCACCAATTCATTCATACACATAGGTGAATAATTTGGTATTATACATTTGGGTAAATATTTATATAATACAAATGATGCTGTTACACACACACACACCCCTCTAAAGCCACACCCCTCTAAAGCCACACACACCTCCACAGCCACACACACCTCCACAGCCACACACACCTCCACAGCCACACAGCCCCACACCTCCACGGCCCCACACCTCCACGGCCACACACCTCCACAGCCACACACACACCACACACACTCTCTCTCTCTCTCTCTCTCTCTCTCTCTCTCTCTCTCTCTCTCTCTCTCTCTCTCTCTCTCTCTCTCTCTCTCTCTCTCTCTCTCTCTCTCTCTCTCTCTCTCTCTCTCTCTCTCTCTTTTTTGCTGTCACTCAGAATCAAGTATGACGATCATCCAGCTATGGTACAATGATATGAGTTATTAAGGATTTCACCTAGGTTGGTGAGTTTTGAGGTGACTAAAGTGGCCGATTCCGGACCTGCAGCGTAGTTCACATTCGTTGCACATGTGAAAGGCTCCATTTACTGCGGGAGGGGCAATGGCAGCGACTTTCCGCTGTTGGCGCTTGTCTGCCTTGATTAGCAGTTGGGCTAACTCGAAAGTATTGACACCTTCTTGTGTGGTGCTCCTCCAAGCATTACGATGTGGAGTAATCGACTCCCAGGTGAGGGGGTCGATTTGGCACTTTTTCAGGTTTGTCTTAAGACTATCCTTATACCTTTTCAATTGTCCACCGCCATTACGTTTACTATTCGTTAGTCAACTGTAAAGTAGCTGCTTTGGCAGTCTACTGTCGTCCATATAGCTAACATGGCCAGTCCAGCTTAGTTGTTCATGGATAATGGTAGCCTAAATGCTCCTACAGTTGGTGTCGGCAAGAATACTGGCATTTGTTTTCTTGTCTTCCCAGTGAACTCGGAGGATGGAACGTAGACTACTGTACATTGGTGAAAGTTTTCAAATGCCTCGAGGTGCCTCTTGTAGATGACCCATGTCTCATTGCTATATAGCAGGGTAGGGAGGACCACTACTCGATACAAGTGCAGCTTTGTAGATAATTTCAGCTCCCTACAGCTGAGGACACGTTTTCGGAGTCTGCCAAAGGCTTGAGATGCGCATTTATCGATCCGATTCTGAATCTCTTCATCAATATCCGCGGTGGTGGACAGGTGGGAGCCGAGATACCGAAAGTAGGTAACAGAGAGGGTAGTACTGTTAAGCTGGGTGGATGGTGGAGGTGTGTCTGAACCAGGGGCAGGTTAAAAGAGAATCAGAGTCTTACGTACATTCACCTCAAGGCCGAAGTGTGCATACACATCTGCGTAGGTGTTCAGGATCTCCTGTAGGTCGTGTTCAGTGTGAGCAACAAGGGTGAGTTCGTCTGCATACAGAAGTTCAGTAATGGAAGCTGCCGTCACCCTTGCTCTTGCCTGGAGTCGTCTTATGTTGAAAAGACTCCCCTTCACCCGGTACTCAATGTTCACCCCGCTGGCTAAATTGTCACTGGCACGAGTAATTAAGGCAGCCAAGAAGATGGAAAAGAGAGTTGGTGCCAGTACACACCCTTGTTTAACCCCTGTTTGGATGGGGAAGAACTCTGACTGGGTGCCGTTGTGCAGGACACTGCCGTTCATGCCATCGTGGAGTTTCCTCACAATGGCGATGAATTTTGGTGGGCAGCCAAAACGGCTGTGGGTTCACCAGAGGGCTTCCCTGTTGACCGAGTCAAAGGCCTTGGTTAGGTCGATGAAAGCCATATACAGGTCATGATGCTGTTCTCTGCACTTTTCCTGTATCTGGCGTGCAACAAAGATCATGTAAGTGGTGCCACGTGATGGTCTAAAACCACATTGTGATTCTGGGAGGAAGTTTTCCGCCTCAGGAAGAAGTTTGTTTAGGACAACTCGGGTGATAATCTTGCCAGGTACAGAGAGGAGCGAGATCCCACGGTAGTTGCCACAATCTGACTGGTCTGCCTTGTTCCTATAAATATTGACAATGGAGGAGTCTTTAAGAGGTTTGGGGATTTCCTCCTTTTCCCATATATTCTCCAGGAGAGAGTGGAGACAGCTGGTAAGCAGAGGTCTTCCTGCTTTATACACCTCTGCTGGGATTCCATCAGGCCCTGAAGCTTTGTTATTTTTCATCTGTTTGATGGCAGTAGCTACCTCATGCAGGGATGGAGGCTAGCTGAGGTGAGTCAGCTCTGGATGCTGAGGGACCTGCTGGGTAGTCAGGACATCCACATCAGTGTTTCGGTTGAGCAATGAATGGTAGTGCTCTTTCCTGCGCTGAAGGAGGCCTTCATCGTCTTGAATTATGTGGATACCATCAGATGAGTGGAGGGGGCTGTGCCACGAGTGACTGGCCCATAAAATATTTTAATGAAATTTAAAAATTTGTGCATCTTGTGCTGATATGCAAGTTTTTGTGCTTCACATGCTTTTATTTTAAGCCAGTTGTTCTTTAGATTGAGAAGTTCCCGCTGGACTTCCGTTTACTTCTTGCTGAAGGTATCAGCTTCGGTCCGAGACTGAGGGTTGTTCTGCCAGTCAGTAAAAGCCGCACGTTTCTCATTGATGAGTATGTTGATTGCTGGGTCATTTTCATCAAACCAGTCCTGGTGTATTCTTTTCATCTGGCCGAGGGTCTCTGCAGGTTTTTGTCATAACAGTGTTGAAAGTATCCCATTCAGCACGTTGTTTGCTGTTGAGTTGTTTGTAAGCCCATGTTTGAGCTGCTCTCTGAAAGCATGTGCTACTGCTGGATCCTCCAGACGCTGAGTGTTAAAACCTCTAAAGGAGCCTTGCTGCCTTCACCGTTTTGGGACGACGTGAAGTGAGAGCTTGGCTCTGAGATGTCGAAGATCAGTGTCACAGTGGTGTGAACCAAGCGACTCCTAGCCTTTAACCTAGGTATGTTAATACCTAGCAATAACTCGCCAGGTCATCATACAGGCAATTAAAACATCTAATAATTACTTAATAAGTAATATTAGGAGGACATGTCGCTACCTGGCATTTAATTGCAATTCCCAAACCCCCTTCTTCACCCCCCATCACACTCACTGCCACCGTCATCTCTTGCCTTAGAGCGAGCAGTAAACAAAACTCAACTCTCAAGGGGTGGAGATGGGTGGGCTATCGGTGTCGCATTCTGGGTTATATCACAAAACATGTTTTTAGAAAAAAACGGCTTTTTGCTCAAACCTCAGAATGTGACACCTAGCTTTGAATACCTGAGCAGGAGGTGGAGAGGGAGGTAACTTTGCATACAAGGCTCCATTAGCTTAGGTCCAGATTATGATTATAAACCGTTAAGAATATTTCCAAAATTAGGAACATTTACCGGAAGGTAAAATGTTAATTCACATAGAGGTCCCTCGGTTAACGAGCACAATCCGTTTTAGAAGGTTGCTCGTTAACCGAAATCATTGTTTCAATGGGTTTTGGGGTACAGTGTAATTGGTTCCAGCTCACCGAAAATTGCCTAAATTCAACAAAAAAGGTAGAAAAGTACACTTACTTTGAGGTGTGTATGTAGAAGGCTCCTGGATAATGATAATTAGAATGGGGGTGGAGGAGAAGAGAAGTCATTGGGGTGGAAGAGAAGTCACCCCATGGCGCCATTTCACCCATAAAATTTTAGTTCTCTTGGTGAAATTCAAGATTATTTTCTTTAAATCAACACTGCATTGCATTATATATTGTGAATATGTAAAATATATTTCAAAATGACCAAAAATTTGTTTGCAAACACAGAAAAAAGAACCTTTAGTTGAAGAGAGTCTCAAGCAAGATGTAACCCCCACTGAAAAGACACAAAGACTGACACCTGTTTGGTGTGTTGACAGGCTGGATGGTGCACATAACACTAGTTTCCTTACCTTAAATTATATTCAATAATTGTTAAAATGACTAAAAACATTAATATTAAGCTTTTAACATTATTAAATAGTATAAACTTCTTGATATTTACTAAAATGGTAAGGAATATTGGTGGACTAATACTACAGCTGGTTGACCGCCAAATGCAAGCGAAAACATGTTGAGGTCGGCTTGTAAGAAACTCGTTAATCGAGGGATTGCTCGTTAACCGAAGTTGAGAATCTTATGGATGGTAACTCGTTAACCGAGGCGCTCGTTAACCGAGGGACCACTGTACTTTGCAAATGCTGCAGCTTCTGAGAAGGGAAGCAGGAGGTTACTACTAAGAGCAGAGACATTACCGAGAACAAATTCTGGCCTGAATGTCATGTACACTAATACTGACACATTCCTTGATAAGAGAGAGGAGTTTGAAACACTACTGAAGGTACACCAACCAGATATTGTCGGAGTTGTAGAACTGTTGTACAAGAACAGGAGAATCGACCCAGAGGAATGCGAGTTCAGTATTGCTGGATAGGACTCATTTACAAACCTTGCTCAAGAAACTTGCAAAAGGGGTATGGTTATCTATGCTAGGCAAGACCTTAGAGCCAGCCAGGAGAGGGTTCAGGGAGAGGATGTTTTTGAAGAGTCCAAGTGGTGTAAAATGAAATTAAAGGAAGGGGACTTCCTTATCGTCGGGTGTATCTACAGATCCCCAAACTGTGGCCCACTAAATCAAAGGAACTTAAGAGCCTTAATAGACAACGCGGTGATGCTCAACCCTAGCCACCTCCTTATCATGGGGGATTTAGCTATGGCGACATCGACTGGAGAAACAAGTTCACCCCAAATGACTTTAATAACCCTGCTACTCTTTTTGTAGAAACTGAGAGATAATCTTCTGTTCCAACATGTTAGAGACCCGACACATTACAGAGGGGAGCAAACACCCAAGCCACTAGACCTCATTATAACAAACGAGGAGGGTATGGTCGCCAAACTGGAACACCTTGCCCCCAATTGGCACCATTCACCATATAGTGTTGTCATTCAGATTTAACTGTTACCTAGTTCAAGATACGGCCAGGCCAAGGTGCAAATATTACAAGGGAAATTACAATGAGGGATATCAACTGGCCTGACTCATAAAGGCACAAGAACGCAGACACTACGCTGAACATCATAACTAGTAAAGTGACCCATTTGATCGATAAATGTACAGTACAGTGATCCCACGGTTAACGAGTTACCTCCCATAAGATTCTTAACTTTGGTTAACGAGTTTCTTACGAGCCGACCTCAACATGTTTTCGCTTGCACTTGGCAGTCAACCAGCTGTAGTATTAGTCCACCAATACAGTAATCAGTTCTAGGGCTTAAATTCCTTACTATTTTAGTAAATATCAAGAAGTTTATACTATTCTATAATTTTAAAAGTTAAATATTAAATTTTTTTGTCATTTTAACAATTATTGAACATAATGTCACTAGTTGTATGTGCGCCATCCAGCCTTTTAACACACCAAACAAGCAGTGGTCTCTCTCTGTTTTCAGTGGAGGTAACATCTTGCCTGAGACTCTCGTCAACTAAATGCTTTTTTTCTGTGTTTATAAGCAAATTATTGGTCATTTTGAAATTTGTTTTACATATTGACAATATATAGCACAGTGCAGTGTTATTTTAAAGAAAATATTCTTTATTTACAGCTACAGTAGTTCAAACTTAAAAGATCACGTGTTGTCATTGTTTGAATCCAGCATGGGGCCTAAGAGATCAAGAAAAGCGATTTCAATCCAAACCAAGCAGGAAATTATAAAAAAACATGAACAAGGCATTAGAACAAATGCGCTATGCAAGGAATATAGCATGTCGACATCAACTGTGTCGACAATTCTTGCACAGAAAGACAAATTTAAAGAAGTGAAAGTGAGAGACAAATGTACCAGAGTGTTTAAAAGTAGCTCCCTAATTGCAGAGATTGAGAGGTTACTTCTCATCTGGATTAGGGAAAACAGATGAAAGGTGATTCAGTTTCTACTGAATTCATTTGTGAAAGAGCCAGGGAGATTTACGAACATTTAAAGACAGATCAACCTGGATCTTCAGGCACAGAATTTGAAGATTTTCGGGCCAGCATAGGCTGGTTTGAAAAATTTAAGAAAAGAAGTGACATTTTCAGTGTTCTTAGGCATGGTGAAGCTGCTAGTGCTGATAAGGAAGGGGCAGCAAAGTTTTTAGTGGAATATAAAGAACTGATGGATGAAGAAAATTATCTTCCACAGCAAGTGTTCATTGTGGACAAAACTTGGCTGTTCTGGAAAAAGATGGCCAAAAGAACATTCATCACCAGAGATGAAGCCTCTTTACCTGGGCATAAACCTATGAAAGACCGTCTCACACTAATGCTTGGTGCCAATGCTTCAGGGGATTTCCGACTGAAGCCTATGCTTGTCTACCACTCTGAAAACCCCAGGGTGTTCAAGCAACAGAAAGTGGTAAGAACAAAGCTTGGAGTTTATTGGAAGTCCAACCGTAAGGCATGGGTGACAAGACAGCTCTTTAATGAATGGGCTGTTGATGTGTTTTGCCCTTCTGTCAAGAGCTACCTAACCACCAATAAACTCCCTTTAAAGGCTCTTCTCCTCATGGATAATGCTCCTGGTCATGACCCTGAACTTGCCAGAACTTTGGAGTATCAATTTGACTTTGTGAAAGTGTTGTTTTTGCCTCCCAACACTACATCAATCATACAGCCAATGGACCAGAATGTGATCAGCAACTTCAAGAAGTTGTACATGAAGAAAATGTTTAGGAGGTGTCATCAGGCAACTTCCAATGATCCTGAAATAACACCGAAACATTTCTGGAAGACACAATTCAAAATCCTGGAGGCTGTAAAATTGATTGTGTCATCATGGCAAGAAGTCTCTGCTAGATCCCTCAATTCTTCATGGAAAGCATTGTGGCCATCAGTAGTCCATGATTTTGAGGGATTTGAGGAAGAAACAGAGTTGGACCAGGAGATTGTGTCCATTGGTCAGTCATTGGGCCTTGAAGTGGAAGAGGATGATGTCGAAGAGCTTGTGATGTCTCATGAGGAGGAACTTACTCCTGATGACTTGAAGCAACTGGATGAGATGTTAGAGGCTGACAGTGATGAGGAGGAAATTGAAAGTGATGACCATATGTCAACTAAAGAGTTGAAAGATGTGATTTACCATGGAGAAGTTCAGGGAACTGGCTTCAAAGCACCCAGATTTGGAAAAAACTGAACTAACTTTGTGTCATGTTGAGGACTCAATGGTCTCCTTCTTTAAACATAAGTTAATGATGAGGAGGAGAGATGTCCCACAGACCACAATTGACACTTTCTTCAGTAAAAGGCAGAGGGAACAAGATGCTATCCCTCAGCCTTCCACTCCAAGAAGGAGAGAGGATGATGCTAGCCCTCAGCCTTCCACTTCAAGAAGGAGAGAGGATGTTCATTGTGGAGAAAATGTCAGTCCAGAGGTTCCTGACATTTTCATGGAAGGCGACTCACCTTCCAAGAAGCAGTAAAATGCTTCTCCTCCACCTCCACTTCCTTCTCTTCCTCCACCTCTCATCATCCAGGAGCCTTCTACATACACACCTCAAGGTAAGTGTCAATTTCTATAATTTTTGTTGAATTTAGGCAATTTTCGGTGAGCTGGAGCCAATTACCCAAAAACCCATTGAAACAATGGTTTTGGTTAACGAGATTTTCGGTAAACGAGCAACCTGCTGGAACGGATTGTGCTCCTTAACCGAGGGACCACTGTATACCCAAGACCAAACCCAGTGCCTCTAGGAATACGAGGGGATCCCTACGCATGAACCATGCGGCGGTCGACAAAGTTAAGAAGAAAACCAAAGAAATTCAAGGCGTGGGTTAGGACAAATGATGAGCAGGACAGAAGGATGTATGCAAGAGCCAGAAACCAAGCAAAGCTAGAGTGTAGAAGGGCTGAAATGGAGTTCTAGAGGCTGGTTGCAAGCGAGGTCAAGTCAAACCCAACGGCGTTTTGCTGCTATGCAAAGTAAAAATTAAAAATGCGAGTAGGAGTATCAGACCTGCGGCTTGAAGATGGTAGTTACGCAGATTCGGACCAGGATAAAGCTGACGCATTGAATAGCTTCTTTTCCTCAGTGTTCACAAGAGAGAATGTGATTAACCTTCGTGCGTTTGAGGACAGACGGTTTGACATAGCACTGACCCACATTGTGTTCACAGAAGAGGGTATTAGAAATAAACTGTCAAAACTAAAGGTCCATAAGAGTCCCTGCCCTGACATGGTGCATCCTTGAGTGCTAAGAGAGTTATGCAATGAGCTTGCCAAGCCCCTGAAGATCCTATTTTGTAAATGCCTGGATGAACAAAAGGTCCCTAGTGAATGGAAAGTGGCTTATACGAGTCCTATCTTCAAGAAGGGCGAACGTCACTCCACGAACAACTATAGACCGGTGAGCCTGACCAGCCTAATTTGTAAAGTACTTGAGAGTATTATCAGAGATGTAAAGGATTGCCAACACGGTTTTATGCCGGGGCGCTCCTGCTTAACACAATTGCTCAGGGTATTGGATATTTGGACCCATATTCTGGAACGGGGTGGTAATATCGACAATATTTACCTAGATTTTGCCAAGGCTTTCAACAGTGTCCCTACGAAAGGCTGAAAATCAAACTGGAAGGGTACCGAATTCGGAGAAATGTCCGAGCTTGAATAGAAGACTTTCTACATGACGACAAGCAGTGTGTGGTGATTAATGGCACGAAATCATCATCCGTACCTGTCAAGCTGGGTACCACAGGGCAGTGTATTGGGCCCGCTGTTGTTTGTTTCTTTCTTTCTTTCATAAATGACATGCTTGACATTGTACACTCCTTCATACAAATGTTTGCTGATGACGCCAAGTTATTTCACGAAATCAAGAACCAAGCGGACTGTGAAGAGCTGCCGAAGGACCTCTTTGGGCTCCAAGAATGGTCGAAGAAATGGCTGCTGAGATTTAATGTCACGAAGTTTAAGAGGATGCACCTGGGGCATACCAGCAGTAAGGAGGCGTATCATGTGTCCCAACTGGATGAAGAAACTGCACTATTTGAGACTGAATGTGAGAAGGACCTAGGTGTGTATGTTGGCAATGAGCTGAAGTTCTCGGGTCATTGCGAGAAGAAGGTAAATCAGGCAAATAAATTATTGGGTTTTATAAGAAGGTCGTTCAGATATGTAGACGGTCCGTCCCTCGTAACAATCTTCAAGAGTGAAGTGCTTCCCCATCTGGAGTACTGTCACCCCGCCTGGTCCCCGAGATATGCTAGGGACTGTCCGTTGTTTGAAAATGCTCAAAGGAGTGCCACCAGACTGGTGCCTGCACTTCGGCACCTCTGCTACCCTGATAGATTGGAGTGCCTGAACTTGCCTAGCTTATACTACAGACGGGCAAGGGGTGACCTAATTGAGGTGTATAAGCATCTCAAGGGGCACTTCTCAGTCGAGTGTCCTTACTTGGTGCTGGCAGACGCTCGTCCCACAAGGGGTCACAGCTCAATATTGAAGAAGCCGTAAGTCCAGAAAACTGTGTGGGCAAACTTTATCCGAGTGAGAGTTGTGAACTCTTGGAACAATCTACCAGAGAGTGTTGTTACGTCACCGAGTGTGATCTCTTTCAAGACAAGACTTGACCAACGCTGGAGCAGGTTCAGGTACATTCAGGAGCCGGTGCCTGCCCAGTACTTGCCAACAGTGTGTAACAGAGACGTGACCGATCGCCCAAGCGGCTAACAAGCCGATCAGTGGTGAAGTGGATAAAAGAAATTCTTCTTCTTCTTCTTCTTCTTCTTCTTCTTCTTCTTCTTCTCAATATCTCTAAAAAATAATTTAGATTTCATGATTATTCAAGACATCTTCAGGTCATGAGACCCACTAATCCCCCCACAGCTCCATGGGAGTGGAAAATGCTAGTCTTTGCTGTAATACACAGCCTCATTCTCGCCCATACCATAAAGATTTATAATTTTCAAATATATTTATTTTACCAAACCTTTAGATAAACTTTTCTGGGTTATTATTGTAAAGAAATGGAGTTTCTAACTTAATTAGAACTGCATTTACAGACTCCGGAATTTAAACTCAAGGAAAACATCCCCAGCACCCAGAAACATTCTGGGGAAGTAGGCTAGTGTGCATCAATGCAAGATGTCTGGATTAGACACTTGAAGAACTTTTCTGAGTTACCGTAAAAATTTTCTGGGTTAAGGAATTTTTCCGGGTTTGAGAAAATCGTCTGGTTAGCCGGAAATCTCTCATCCCTGGAAGTGCTCTGCACCAATTGTTCCGGCTAACTGGGATATCACCGTACCTCATAGGTGAAAATTTTTATTCAGGACATCTTCAGGTCATAAGACCCACTAATCCTCCACCCAACAATGGGTGACCTGACATTGCATCATGTTAGGTTAGTAACGTGACCCAATAATCTCCCACCCAACCTTCATCACAAGTTTTAAGACATGATTAGTTATGTATTACAGTCAATTGAGTGAAGTGTCTGCCTATTCTAGGATACAGATGACAGGATCTGCTGGAGTACAACATATACAGTGCACTAGAACACTTGCCAACAGTGCGTAACAGAGACGTGACCGATCACCCAAGTTGCTAACGAGCCGATCAGTGGCAGAAAGGATAAAAGTATCCCGACTCTATTAACACCCGTGTCATATAGAGCTTTTGTTTTTAAAAATATATTTATTTAATCAAACTTTTAGATAAAGTATTCAGGATTATTTTGATAAAAAAATGGTGTCTAACGAAATTAGAACTGATTTTACTGACTGGTATCAACAGTTCTTATTTTTTTTTATAAAAGAATGGAATAACCAACACTATATCATCTGGAAACGTTTTGTTTAGGGATATCTTATTGGAAACATTTCATAGAGAATTTATTAAGGATCATTATGGTATCAAATTCATCTCCATATCACAATTAGCCACGTTTGAGATGGGAAGGGGGGAACTGACCAAGCGACCCTACTCCCCAAAAGGTTCTCTTCTGTCAACACACACCAACACCACCCACACACCCTACAGCACACACAAACACACCCTCCAATAACCACAAACACACACTCTCCAACAACCACACACACTCCAACACCACTCACACACCCCCAGTAAGGGAATTAAGACACATCTGCATGTATGTGACTGCATGGTAGTGAGTTAATTATCAGCTGTTGAGGAGTGCTTGGCAACACTCCTTTCCACTCCATCTCTCTAATTGCCCACTCCTTTCTGCTTTCTCATTCCATATTTTAAAATGTTATGTACGTAATATAATGTTGAAGGGATACAACTTTGCTCATTTGTACTTAACTGTATTTACCACAATCTCCCTAAAAGTACTTTAGGTTTTGTGTTTATTCATTTCAGTTTCAGGTTATGAGACCCACTAACCCCACACCCAAGAAAGGGTAACCTGAAATTCCATCAGAAGGTCAGTAATATGAGCCACTACTCCCCCGCCCTACCCACATTGCATCATTTTAGGTCCGTTACACGAGACCCACTAATCTCTCACTGCTCCATGGGAGTGAAAAATACCAGTCTTTGCTGTAACACACAGCTTCATTCATGCTCATATCTTATAGGTTTTTAATTTTTAAATATATTTATTTAACCAAACTTTTAGATAAACTATTCTTGATTATTATAGTAAAGAAATTAAGTTTCTAACTTAATTATAACTTTATTTACGAATTCCAGTAGTTTAGACTCAAGGAAAACATCTCCAGCACCCAGAAACTTTCTGGGGAAGTGGGCTAGTGTGCGTCAATGCAAGAAGTCTAGGTTACCTGGAAATCTCATCCCCGGAAGTGCTCTGCACCAATTGTTCCGGCTAACGGGAATATCGCCGTATTTAACTCTAATCTGCCGACTTGATGTATATTCTCGGCTGCTTTGTTTGTTTGAAACCAACGCACATTAGCTCAAGTCCACAAATAACATAAAATTACACCATAATGCTTTAACAGAGTTGCCTTCATTGGTACCACATAACAAAATAAGTAATTTCTGTTTAATGTAGCACTATAAGGGTGGGGTCGGCTTTTTGTTTTATCTTTCTTTTTTTTCCTTATATTCTTTCTTTTTATTTCTATTTGTTCTGTCTAATTATTTCATTTCATATAGTTACTTCATAACTTCTGACCTTTGGTAGCAGGGCCGGTGCTAGGAATTGCGGGGCCCAATTAGAAAATTGATAGTGGGGCCCTCTACTCTACAAAGTCGAAGATTGATGTTTTATATTTCGTGTAGTATGCCTGCCTTAGCCAAAAAGCATTAATTACTTGATATACTAAAAGTTTAAAAACAGTATAAAAGTTTTGATTTTTTATTACAAGTTAAGACAATTACAGACAAACTGTTTATGCACGGACCTTTTAGAAACACACTTTTCTGGCTTTTTTATTTGCAAAATCTTTCAAAATCATTTTAAAGTCAAGGGTTTTGGTAATGTCACTTTCTATAGATAGCATCGCCAACTTGTTTAGTCTTTCTTGTGAAATTGTTGACCGTAAGTATGTTTTAATCAGTTTTAGTTTAGAAAAACTTCTCTCACCCGATGCGACTGTTACGGGCATTGTTAAGTAAATTCTCAAAGCAACAAAAACATTAGGAAATGCAGTGAATCGATTGTTTACTACCAGGTATTCAAACAGGGCTTGGGGCTTGGCGACACTGGTGGGCAGAAAAGTTTTCAGAGCTTCAAGTTCTTCAGCCAACAGATAACCATCTACATCTTTACTTGTTACAGTACCTACCTCTACATCAGTGTTCTGTTTTAGTTTGGTGTCAATTAAAGCTGCTTCAAGGTCTACTGTGTGTTTCCTTATTTCTGCCTTTTGTAAGCCCTGAAAGTTATTTAAAAATCCAAATAATCATCGCTATTGTCGCTATCAATCATGTACTCAGGATCAACAATTATCATCACTGTCCAGCACAAAAATTATAAACAAACCACGCCTCGGTCGCCACCCAGTGGCCATGCTTCTCATTTTCAAGGTCAACACTGCAAAACTCATCTCAAATCATGTCTATGGCAACGACCGGAGTTTTGTCACTGTCTGACGATGATCACTGATTCACTGGTTATTACAGGACATGCTGATATACACAGCACAACGTTATCACTCGTATTTCCCCCTGAAAACAGCCAAAAATACAGACCCGACACACTTACACCGTCCAAGCGTTGGGAGAGAGTGAAAACTGTGTTCTGATTGGCTCGCACCCTTCCCGCTCCTGTAAATTATTATGAAAGTCAGGGCGTGTGGACCAACACCAGAGTTAATTCCCTTGGACTTTTGACAAAACAGAAAATTCTCGCACGTGACTGGGATCTATTATTTTGATGACAATAACAATGATTTTGTGTCTAACGTTAGCTTTTTTACCAATATCGTATACAGTTTAAAACTAACACACGTGTGTGCGGGGCCCCCTTGCGGCGCGGGGCCCAATTTGATTAAATTGGTCAAATAGGCTTAAAACCGGCCCTGTTTGGTAGCATGGTGAGGGTTTGGGTACATGGGTTCTGTACTTCTGGTATCAAGCTATTGGACAAGAATAAAGGTAGATACTGAGGGAAAATGATACCCCTAACGTGCTCTAAAAATGATTTATTAATATGAAATTAAATTTGGTTAAAGATGTCATTAACATACGACTACAAGGATGAACTCCTTAGGCTTTACCCATCTGCAATTTCAATTAGATACTCTCGCTTCTTACATCATTAGTGGTTGTACATTTAAAAGAACACACCACATGACAAGCTTATATATGGCACCTTCAGTAGAACTCAGTTGGTAGTACATATGAAATGTACTCACAACCCATAACAAACTTTACTACTGGTAACATCTGAAACACTAAAGTTTTCAGTACAACACGAGATGCTGCATCGCAGGCAATTGTTGAGTGCAAACACAGGGAGAGGAGATGCTGTGGACACATGGGGGTGACTCATTGCACTTTGGGCAGGCTTGTAAGCTAGTCACCATCTGCTTACCGAGAGTAGTCAAAATTGTGAATCGCAAGGGTTTACAGTACAGTACAGGTACACACACAAATGATGATTACGTACTCAACTTTGATAACTTTCATTATGTATTCATAAAGTATTTACAGTATTGTAGTAGATTGAACTGATTGTATAGATTGATAGTTATTGTCTAAAATGTTAAACCTTGTTTATGTTGTGTTTGCAGAATGTGCCCCGGGATTATTTGATTCACCTACACTGCTTTACTGGGACGTGGGTGGAGGCTAAAGAGTGGTTTCTGACATTCAGCAAGTTGTTCTTGGGTTTCACAAATTTGTTGACATATTCAAATTGTCAGAGGTCGTATAACATTCGAGAAGTTGTGAAACGCATGCCCCTTGACCGACTGCTCATAGAAACTGATGCTCCATACTTCCGTCCACGATGTGTAAGTACTGTCTCTTGATTCTCTTAACCATATGTGGAGAAGTTTGTTGCTCGTTTTACATACCTGGTAAATATCACTAAAATAACTATTTGCCATTTAAAAAGAAAATGGTTGTCATCAGGAATGGATCATTTGGTCATATTAAATTCCTGGTCCTTTGTTTACAAAGCACGAGCAGCTGATTGTCCTCCCTGACACAGTATCTGTCTTCAGCACTTATAATATGGGAGTGTATTTATCAGCACTTGATAAATAATACATGTATTGTAGTCTATCAGCACTTAATAAATAGTAATGTACAGTCGGCCCTTCACATACGCGGGTTTAGCATTCACGGATTTGTAAATATGCGGATTGCCCCACCGGAGGAATATTCTGTACATTGAAGTACATTCAACTCGCGCGTGGCACCGAACACCGCCCGCTCCCGCAACCTCACACACACACACGCATAGCTCTCCCTCACTGTCAGTCTCACTGTAACCACACTTGTGGTTTGCATTGTAGTTGCAAAAATATTACATTTCCGTGATTGTATTATATCAAGCACAGTATGAATAGAATATCACTAATATAAGAGTATTTTAACCGAAAACTACTAAAAAAACGAGTAACATATCTTGAACATCGGAAGGTTAGGTAAAGTCTCTTGTTTTCGTCATGTATTTTATCCTATTTTATATTGAAATACATCACGTTTCAGCAAAACTACTATTTATTTCTGAGAATATATTCATTCAGGCACAGTTTAGGTAAAATATACATGTGCTGTAACATTTTTTTAATTGAAAACGATTCGAAAAACACGTACCCTCTAGCCCTGTTCGAGGAGAAGACTGGGAGGAGCTGTTTGGTGCTTAAGACGATGACAAGGAAAATGATTTTGATGGATTTTAATGAAAATATTCAGAAAGACTCTGGCACTGTCAAGGAAAGTGGCTGCTGAAGGCTTCCGGGACATGGCAGAGGACGAGATTAGGGAGCTAATTGAAGAGCACGACACTGAGCTGACCGAGGAGGATCTACAGGAGTTAGTAGACTCAGTCAAGGAAGAGGAAGCGAAAGGGAAAGAGAATGAGGAAGAGGAAGAGCACCAAGAAATAACGTTGGAGAAGTTGGGGGAGATGACCAGGAAAATTGAGGCACTGAAAAACCTGGCCTATAGTATGGACCTCTCCATGGTGCGTGCCCTGAAATTCATGCGAGGGATGGATGACGTTTTCGCTCCATACAAAAACATCATGGAAGAAATGAATGAAAGAGACGACAACTCCCCATCACCATGTTCTTTGATCACCGAAGGAGAGATTTAACACCAATCACTGGCGGCAGTGAGGAAGCAGCTGAATCCACCGTCGCCCCCACTTCACCACCCGTTATGGAATTGAGTGACTGTACAGTAAAGTGAAGTTTTTATCTCTTTTTTTTTATTAGCTTTTCTTGCCATGTTTATTGTTTGTGAAAATGTACAGCACAGTACAGTTCAGTACTGTACATAGGAAGTGGAGGTGCAGTTATTCACAAAACATTTGTGTTTGTTGTTGGCAGTAGTGACGGTGGAGGTGGAGGAGGCGGAGGAGGGAGCGAGTTGGGAGGAGTGGTGACCTTGGACGTGGGAGCAGGGACGAGATACCAGCCAGTATACACATCCTTCAGCCTTCATAGGGTAAGGACGTGTGTAGTCGGCGCTGCCCGCTAACGCGGCCGTGGTCTCATGACCATGGAGACAGCTGCCAGCCCGGTCTGTCGGGTCTTCCCCATCTCCTCCTCCCCATCTGGATTTATCAACATCCTCCCACCAACAGTACAGTGCAAAGTTTGACGATCAACCCACAACTGATATACAAAAGTGACAATTTCAATTCAAAACAAATGTTGGAGGGACAACCGTGCCTAGCGGTCAATATTGACCTGACGCGGATCTGACCTCAGTACACTCACCACCACTTGATGAGAAGCCAAGAAAGACTCCATACTACTCCAGGAGAGAAGTGAGGACTCCCTCCTCCACCCAGGCAAATAACTCTAAATTCCTAACTACATCAAACGAGGAAGAAAAACCATCTCCAACACCCTGTGTGAGCTGAAGGACCTACCCGGACCACGCAATGGCCATCCAATGAGGTCACAAGAATGTTTACAAGACCAGTTAACCTATATGTTGACTCTATGTTTCTTATGTTTTGTATTGAAAGCTTTTGTCAATCAAGTGACCCACTCCCCGATTTCACCATATGTAACTTATCACCTCTGTTCATTGCATATTTTCAGCTTTCGGGCTGCCATGTTTTCTTAATAAACCGTTAATTATTATTATTATTACATTACGGGTGTATTAATTGTTTTTATAGCTATTTTTGCATTTTAATATTAAATACTGTACATTACGTTTCAACAAAACTACCATTTATTTCTGAGAACATGGAAATGCAATATTTTTGCTGAAATGATGTACGTATTACAGTGGAAAGTGACAAAAGCAATGACTCGCTTTCTTTCGTTCAAAAGATGTTACCGTAATCGCTTTTCAAATGGTTTTCAGTTGTGGGATTATAAGGCTAATGATAGGATAGAATATTATTGTAATACAGTACGAGTACAGTACAACAGTTTTTTAACTGAAAACCATTCGAAAAGTGATTACGGTAAAATCTTTTGAACAACGAAAGAAAGCGAAAGTCATTGTTTTCATAATTTTATCCCACTTTCCACTGTACAGTAATATGTACGTCATTTCAGCCAAAATATTATATTCCATATTTATTTCTGAGAATATATTCATTCAGTCTCAGTTAAGGTAAAATATACTTGTGATGTAATATTTTAATGAAAATACCGTATCATAGTTTTCTTTTGTATCAAATTTAATTAACAAAGATTGATGTTTCAGATGTAATGAACAAAAATTTATGTACAGTATCTATAAATAAACTTTAACAAATGAATACTTTGTTTTACATTGTCCTGTGTATACCATACCATGCATTTGGCTACTTTGGGCTAGCTATGATGATGCAAGAGACTGCCCTGGCGACTGTACCGACACTCACAGCTGGTGGTGCGTTGGTGCGTCGTTTCCATTGTTTACTGGTAAATATTTTTCAACCTAACGAAACTATTACCCTTTTAGAGGTCGACCCCCAATTTTTTGCCAAATAATTTGGTCTTAAAAACTCGAACTACACACAGGTATATACGGTAAATAAGGACATGGGGGGCCAGGGGTTTTTTTTGGGGGGGGGGGGCAGCAAAAGTACACGGATTTTTAACATTCACGGGTATCTCTGTTACCTAACCCCCGCGTATGTTAAGGGCCGACTGTAGTCTATTTATCAGCACTTACTAAATAATATTTTAGTGTATTATGCATCTGCATATTCCTAATTTTATTAATTAATCAGTAAGTAAACAAATTAAACCATCGTTTATCACACAGAGGTAACAAATAACATTGTTAGAAAAGTACCACTTATCAAATATTGCTCCACCCACTGCCACGGACCCTCATATTTGTATAAATAGCAGTACTCCGAATAGTGTGTTCATTCCTTTGAAAAAATCTTCTCGTAAAACTTTAGGATAAAGTTCCAATTCTTAGTTGTGATTACTGGAGGTCCCTGACTTAAGAACACCCACTTATATGAGTGGGGTTAAACTTGAAATTAACAGTATTTTATTTACCTGATGACATATTTTTTACTTTTTACTGTATTTTGTTATTCTATTTCATTTCTTTTAAATTAAGTGATTTTAGATGTACTGTATACAGTGGACCCTCGGTTAACGAGCACAATCCGTTCCAGCAGGTTGCTCGTTAACCGAAAACCTCGTTAACCGAAACTATTGTTTTAGTGGGTTTTTGGGTAATTGGTTCCAGCTCACCGAAAATTGCCTAAATTCAACAAATAAAGTAGAAAAGTTCACTTACTTTGAGGTGTGTATGTAGAAGACACCTGGATGATGATTATGATGATGATGATGATGATGGTGATGTGAATTTGAAGTGGGAGGAGGAGAAGGGAGAAGAGAAGGAAGTGGAGGTGGTGGAGAAGCATTTTACTGCTTCTTGGAAGGTGAGTCACCTTCCATGAAAATATCAGGAACCTCTGGACTGACAGATTCTCCACCATGAACATCCTCTCTCCTTCTTGAAGTGGAAGGCTGAGGGATAGCATCTTGTTCCCTCTGCCTTTTACTGAAGAAAGTGTCAATTGTGGTCTGTGGGGCATCTGTCCTCCTCACCATTAACTTACGTTTAAAGAAGGAGACCACTGAGTCCTCAACATGACACAAAGTTAGTTCAGTTTTTTCCACTTCTGGGTGCTTTGAAGCCAGTTCCCTGAACTTCTCCCAGTGGTAAATCACATCTTTCAACTGTTTAGCTGACATATGGTCATCACTTTCAATTTCCTCCTCACCACTGTGAGCCTCTACCTGTAACATCTCATCCAGTTGCTTCAAGTCATCAAGAGTAAGTTCCTCCTCATGAGACATCACAAGCTCTTCCACATCCTCCTCCTCCACTTCAAGGCCCAATGACTGACCAATGGACACAATCTCCTGGTTCAACTCTGTTTCTTCCTCAAATCCCTCAAAATCATGGACTACTGATGGCCACAGTGCTTTCCATGAAGAATTGAGGGATCTAGTGGAGACTTCTTGCCATGATGACACAATCAATTTTACAGCCTCCAGGATGTTGAATTGTGTCTTCCAGAAATGTTTCAGTGTTAGTTCAGGATCATTGGAAGTTTCCTGATGATGACACCTAAACATTTTCTTCATGTACAACTTCTTGAAGTTGCTGATCACATTCTGGTCCATTGGCTGTATGATTGATGTAGTGTTTGGAGGCAAAAACAACACTTTCACAAAGTCAAATTGATACTCCAAATTTCTGGCAAGGTCAGGGTCATGACCAGGAGCATTATCCATGAGGAGAAGAGCCTTTAAAGGGAGTTTATTGGTGGTTAGGTAGCTCTTGACAGAAGGGCAAAACACATCAACAGCCCATTCATTAAAGAGCTGTCTTGTCACCCATGTCTTACGGTTGGACTTCCAATAAACTCCAAGCTTTGTTCTTACCACTTTCTGTTGCTTGAACACCCTGGGGTTTTCAGAGTGGTAGACAAGCATAGGCTTCAGTCGGAAATCCCCTGAAGCATTGGCACCAAGCAATAGAGTGAGACGGTCTTTCATGGGTTTATACCCAGGTAAAGAGGCTTCATCTCTGATGATGAGTGTTCTTTTGGGCATCTTTTTCCAGAACAGCCCAGTTTCGTTCACATTGAACACTGCTGTGGAAGATAATTTTCTTCTTCCATCAGTTTTTTAAATTCATCTAAAAACTTTGCTGCCCCTTCCTCATCAGCACTAGCAGCTTCACCATGCCTAAGAACACTGAAAATGTCACTTCTTTTCTTAAATTTTTCGAACCAGCCTATGCTGGCCCGAAAATCTTCAAAATCTGTGCCTGAAGAACCAGGTTGATCTGTCTTTAAATGTTCGTAAATCTCCCTGGCTCTTTCACAAATGAATTCAGTAGAAACTGAATCACCTTTCATCTGTTTTTCCCTAATCCAGATGATAAGTAACCTCTCAGTTTCTGCGATTAGGGATCTACTTTTAAGCACTCTTGTAGATTTGTCTCTCACTTTCACTTCTTTAAATTTGTCTTTCTGTGCAAGAATTGTCGACACAGTTGATGTCGGCATGCCATATTCTTTGCATAGCGCATTTGTTCTAATGCCTTGTTCATGTTTTTTTATGATTTCCTGCTTGGTTTGGATTGAAATCGCTTTTCTTGATCTCTTAGGCCCCACGCTGGATTCAAACGATGTCAACACGTGCTTTTCAAAGTTAAACATGTTGTAAATAAAGAATATTTTCTTTAAAATAACACTGCACTGTGCTATATATTGTCAATATGTAAAATAAATTTCAAAATGACCAATAATTTGCTTGGAAACACAGAAAAAAAGCGTTTAGTTGAAGAGAGTCTCAAGCAAGATGTTACCTCCAGTGAAAACAGAGAGAGACTAACACCTGTTTGCTCTGTTAAGAGGCCGGATGCCACGCATTAAACTAGTCACTTTACCTTCAATTATGTTCAATAATTGTTAAAATGACTAAAAAATTTAATATTAAACTTTTAAAATTATTGAATAGTATAAACTTCTTGATATTTGCTAAAATAGTAAGGAATTTAAGCCCTAGAACCGATTAATGTATTGACGGACTAATACTACAGCTGGTTGACCGCCCAGTGCAAGCCAAAACTTGTTGAGGTCGGCTCGTAAGAAACTCGTTAACCGAGGGGTTGCTCGTTAACCTAAACATATTGGAGTGTTTGCCTGCTGTAGCTCTCTTACTTCTGCAAGTCCACTCTGAGACTCTTCCTCACTACTGCTAATAATACTGCGTGTCTCTACCTCGTTCCTAGAGTTTTCACCACTGTCAGTACGTGGGTCCCCCACCGGGCAACCAGCATCGTCCTCATCATCACTATCATGGTATCTGTCACATCTGAGCCATCAGCTACCCTTGGGGCTGCCCGCAAATGCATGCGGTGTATTTACCTTTAAGGCCCTATCTCCTTCCTCAGGAACAATCCAATACACACTTCCCTCCTCATTCAACACATGGGATACCACATATATACAGGTGCTCCCTGACTTACGACGGGGTTAGGGACCCAAATCCAGGTCGTAAGTCGGAATGGTCGTAAGTCCGACATAGATTAAACAAAATTAAAAAAAAAAAAAAATCTACAATGAAATACAGTACAGTAAAAGTAATAAATAATGAGGAATGGATACAGTGTGACTGAGCACTTACCTTTAATGTAGTCAGCTGAATGCACACGGGGCCCCCATAATTTTCTATTTACAGGATACATGGAGACTATATTAATTGGATGAAGCGGAGGAGACAGGGCTGGGTGGGTCATCAATGTCGCTTTCTTCAGATAGGTTTATGTACTGTGGAAACTTGCTGGTTGAAGGTATTGGATCATCTTGAGGGAGTGAAGAGGCAGCACTGGTGGGGCGTGATGAGACAGCACTGGGGGACTTCTTGAAATAGATGTACAATTTAGACTGCACAGTTTGCTTTTTCTTTTCATTATAAATTTCTCTGTAGCAAGCAAGTGCATCTTGGATCATTCTGTCAACTTTGGCATAACGCTCATAATTTTGATCCATGCCATCAAACATTTGCATCTCTTTATTAATTGTAGCAAATGCCTTTGCCATTTGCTTCACTGAAAACTTTTAGGCTTCTTCCTCTGCGTCTTTGTGTGCTCCCAGTTCGATGAGATCTTCGTTAATGAGCTCTTCTGCTACACTTTCAACCAACTGTTCAACATCTTCATTATCAATTTCTAACTGAAGCTGTTTACCTAACTCCACTATCTTGTTACTAATATCCGAAATAACTTCATTTTCATTAAATCCTCTAAAACTGTTCACATATCTTTTCAGGACTTTCTTCCATATTCCATTCATGCAATGTTTTGTAACCTGATCCCATGCTGCACTAATGTTCTTTATACCTGACAAAATGTTGTACTCCTTCCAAAACTCTCCGAGCGTTTTCTCACCTTCAGTAGCAGCAACAGCCTGAGCGAAGGTCGTACGTAAATATTACGCTTTAAAGGCAGCAATAGCTATACTGCCAGACTGGGGGTCACTAATACTAAGGGTAAATACTTAACTCTAATCTTAATTTCTAAGGGTCCCTGCCACCAGACCCCCTCTGGACAGCATGTAGCTCGTTAGGTAGCGGGCAGAGTGGACTAGGCATTGGGTTAGGTTTATCATTGACCAGATCGATAAGGGGAAAGAAGGGTGAAACCACAACATGTCTTAGTTTTTTCAAATGTTCCTTCTACTCACTTCAGTTCAATTTTGGTACTACCTAACCTCAGTTCTTCTTGGCAGCATGTCGATGGTCTAGGCACATGGGTAGTGTAATTCTGATATCAGGGTCACTTGGATGGAAATAAAGGTAACTACTGTGGGAGAAATGAATACTCCTAAAATTCTCAAAGAACAAGTTTATTAATATAAAATCAAAGGGGAAAATAGATGTTATTAAAGTATAACTACCAGGCTCACCTCCTGGGCCTATTGCAGACTGTTTCCTTATTTTCCTATTTTCTCAACAACAATTGCTCAGATATTACACTCTTACCGTGCACACAATAACTGGTGTCACCTTACATTACATCGCAGGACCAGTTCCTTGTCCTTACTCCCAATACACTAATACTGATACAAACACCGACATGGGTCCACTACCCAACATGGGGTAATTATTAACAAACACATACGACCACATTGTGGACCATAACTCCAAGGCCTGTCCCAGGGTATAGCACTGGCGCCTCTAACAACTGCTGTTGTGGTCAGTTACACTCCGACACGAGGTGGGTCTGGGGTCCTCGGCCCATGAGGTAGAGTAGAGTCGATAAATCATTACTAATCAGCGCCATCACTCCTATATTGACCACTGCTGGGTATCCACCGGCTCCGAGCGACCGGTGGGTTTCAATTAAGCCCACCCTCGATCTGAGAATGAAGGTGAAAGGTGATACGGGAGGTCTTTTGGGGAAGCATGGTGGGTCACAAACAAATCTTCAGTCTCACCAAGTCAGATATTTACGTTATATTACTCCCTACACTAGGTGAACGACAACTCCACTGTTAAAGCATGAACACTGATGAACACTGATATTCACTACAATAGGCTGAATCAAACTGAATGGTTATAAACACAGAACATACCTGAGAACAAAGGTGAAAGGTGATACGGGAGGTCTACTCCTCCCGCCACGCACTGGTTTATATACCCCTGAGTTGCCAGCGATCGCTACTCACGCAATGACAGAAATTACAAACAATTTAACTGTTACTCATTCAAGGATGACCCTCAGTTGACAAAGGTCTGGTGAATTACTAAAGTTGATTTACACAGACTAATTCAAGGTTGTGTTTGCCAGTAGAGAGTGCAATAAACGTAGTGACAACTGTGTTCGAAGGCGGGACTTACTGGGAGTGATCCTGAGGGTAAAACAGATGGGAAAAACACGTCTCTCCTGAGATTCTACAAGCGCGGTGGATTTGAATGTTATGTAGCGTAATATGAATTAAAATGGGTTTTTAGGAATGACAATGATCTGCGCAGCACATAGCACCTTGGTCCATGGGTTGGATGACAGAGGTAGTGTTAGGTGGAATGTACACTACCTTAACATCAGGGTGCATGTTGCCCAGGTGTGGTGGGTGTCCCGGAGCATTATCCAAAATCAGCAAAATCTTCAATGGAATCTGTTGTTGCAGACAATACTCCTTGGCTCGAGGAATGAAACAATTCATGAACTAATCCTCAAACAGTACAATGGACATCCAGGCTTTCTTGTTACTGTGATAAAACACTGGCAGTGTGTGCTTGCTGTTATGTTTAAAAGCCATGGGGTTCTCTGAATGATAGATCTTGAAGGGCTTCAGCTTGAAACCAGCAACATTCACCCCCGACAGAAGTGTAATTCTGTCCTTGAATGCCTTGAATCCTGGCATTGTTTTTGCCTCTTTGTGGATATATGTCAACTCAGGCATGCGTTTCCACAATAATCCAGTCTCATCCACATTTAATATTTGCTCAGGCAAATAATTCCCTTCCACAATCACATCATCTAACTCCTCCTTAAAAGCTTTGGCAACACCAACATCAACACTAGCTGCCTCTCCACTCACCTTAACATTGTGTAAACTGTAGCATTTTTTAAATCTGTTATACCACCCATGACTTGCTGTAAAGTTTGCTCACATTCATCTCCTGCCTGCTCCTTCAGGCTTTGGAACAGGCTTCTTGCTTTAGCCTGTAAGGTTAGAAGGCTTAAGGGTACAGGCTTGTGTATCTGGTCTTCTATCCATATCACCAATTATTTTTCCATATCGTGAATAGGACCTTGTCTTTTCTTCGAAATTATAGTTCGCTATATAGGTGTTGTTCCTTTCACTACATCACGAATACTTTCCTTGTCCTTCAGAATAGTGGATATAGTCATGTGCGAGAAACCTAGGTCGCGTGAGATTGTTGCTACAGTTTTTCCATTCTCATGCTGCATTATTATCTTCATTTTCATCTCAAAAGTAATTGCCTGTCTCCTTTTCTTCTGAGCACCACCAGCACTCTCACTTGTACGCTTTCCAGTCATTATAAAGTCAATTATATACAATAATAACGTAAGTTCACAGTGCGATCAGTATAGAATACGATAGCCAAACACTAACTAAGCGCTCTACTGAGTGGGAGCTGTACCCACGCGGTGACTTAAGCCATGCTCTTGTCTAGGACGGAAACGTTTCGGTATAGAAAATGCGCACGTCATTTGAAAAAATTTTTGGTCACGACTGCGGCGGTCGTATGGTCAGAGCAGGTCGTAAGTGCGGATGGACATAAGTTGAGTCAGTCGTAAGTCGGGAACTACCTGGGTGCTCCCCAACTTACGACAGGGTTAGGAACCCAAAACCAGGTCGTAAGTCTGACAATTTTTTTTTTTTTTCTTTTCTTTTTTTTTTTTTTTTCAAAAAAAAAAAAAAATCTACAATGAAATACAGTACAGTAAAAGTAATAAATAATGAGGAATGGATACAGTGTGACTGAGCACTTACCTTTAATGTAGTCAGCTGAATGCACACAGGTCCCCCATAATTTTCTAATTATACATGGAGACTACATTAACTGGAAACGTTTCGGTATAGACAATGTGCGCGTCATTTGAAAAAAAAAAATTTTGGTCACGACTGCGGCGGTTGTATGTACCGACAGTCGTAAGGTCAGAGCAGGTCGTAAGTACCGATGGACGTAAGTTGAGGCAGTCGTAAGCCGGGGACTACCTGTAATTGTTAAAATTACTAAAAAAAATTTAATATAAAACTCGGAAATTTATTGAATAGTACAACCTTCTTGATATTTACTCAAATGGGAATGAATTTAAGCCCTAGAACTGATTACTGTATTGGTGGGCTAATATTCCAGCTGGTGAGCAAGTGAAAACATGTTGAGGGGAATTTGTAAGGAATTCGTTAACTGAATTGAATATTCTTATGGAAGGTAATTCGTTAGCCGAGGCGTTCGTTAACCGTGGGACCAC
>CAUDMG010001870.1:0-50000 GCA_958450375.1 Homarus gammarus
GAGTGACTGTGAACGAGCAGGGTAGCGCAAATGAATAAATCTACGGAGTTTCTACTACCATTTTATCAGCGTAGTCTTACTTACGGCATGGACTCCAAGGGCCCACACGCCCTACTCTCCCAGTGTAAATCTAGCAGGCCACTAGACTAATCTTCTGACTTGAGCGTGTTCTCCATTACCATTGTTTGTTCTAGACGATGTGCTATAAGTCATCTATGCCTTATTTGTGAGCAGCATTTTATTAATTGGCAAGATGTTAATTTATAAAAACGGCGGATCATGACCTATCTTCAGTCAGCTCAGTCCCGCCCAGGGTACATCTCTGACACTCCCAGGTACACCTCTGACACTCCCAGGTACACCACTGACACTACCAGGTACACCTCTGACACTCCCAGGTACTCCTCTGACGCTGCCAGGAACTCCTCTGACACTCCCAGGTACACCTCTGACACTCCCAGGTACACCGCTGACACTCCCAAATACACCGCTTACACTGCCAGGTACACCTCAGACACTGCCAGGTACACCTCAGACACTCCCAGGTACACCTCTGACACTCCCAGGTACACCTCTGATACTCCCAGGTACACCTCTGACACTCCCCGGTACACCTCCGATACTCCCAGGTACACCTCCGACATTCCCAGGTATACCTCAGACACTCCCAGGTACACTTCTCACACTCCCAGTTACACCTCCGACACTCCCATGTACACCCCTGACACTCCCAGGTACACCCCTGACACTCCCAGGTACACCTCTGAATCTCCCAGGTACACCTCTGACACTCCCAGGTACACCTCTGACACTCCCAGGTATTCCACTGACACTCCCTGGTACACCTCTGACACTCCCAGGTACACCTCAGATACTCCCAGGTACACTTCAGACACTCCCAGGTACACCCCTGACACTCCCATGTATACCTCTGACACTCCCAATTACACCTCTGACACTCCCAGGTATACCTCAGACATTCCCATGTACACCTCCGACATTCCCAGGTATACCTCAGACACTCCCAGGTACACTTCTCACACTCCCAGTTACATCTCCGACACTCTCATTTACACCCCTGACACTCCCAGGTACACCCTGACACTCCCAGGTACACCACTGAATCTCCCAGGTACACCTCAGACACTCCAAGGTACACCTCTGACACTCCCAGGTATTCCACTGACACTCCCTGGTACACCTCTGACACTCCCAGGTACACCTCAGATACTCCCAGGTACACTTCAGACACTCCCAGGTACACCCCTGACACTCCCATGTACACCTCTGACACTCCCAATTACACCTCTGACACTCCCAGGTACACCTCTGACACTCCCAGGTACACCTCCGACACTCCCAGGTACACCTCTGACACTCCCAGGTACACCTCCGACTATCCCAGGTACACCTCCGACATTCCCAGGTATAACTCAGACACTCCCAGGTACACTTCTCACACTCCCAGTTACACCTTCGACACTCCCATTTACACCCCTGACACTCCCAGGTACACCCCTGACACTCCCAGGTACACCTCTGACACTATATATATATATATATATATATACTTCATTTTTAGTCCATTTAACACGCGGACTTTGAACATATTATCAACGACCTCACCAGCAAGGAATCGAACCCTCGACCTACTGGGTGTGACTAGGGAGCGCTTACCGGCTAGGCCACAAGGACACTAAAAGCAGTTGTAGACTCTGTTATATTTCACACAAAGCCTGTTCATCGAGCTGATGGCGCCGTGAACCTCATTGGGAAACTGCCCGTGCCTCGTATGTGGTGTCAGTAGCATTTTACCGAATCCAGCTGGTATGAAACGCGAGGTGCATATATATACTTCATTTTTAGTCCATTTAACACGCGGACTTTGAACATATTATCAACGACCTCACCAGCAAGGAATCGAACCCTCGACCTACTGGGTGTGACTAGGGAGCGCTTACCGGCTAGGCCACAAGGACACTAAAAGCAGTTCTAGACTCTGTTATATTTCACACAAAGCCTGTTCATCGAGCTGATGGCGCCGTGAACCTCATTGGGAAACTGCCCGTGCCTCGTATGTGGTGTCAGTAGCATTTTACCGAATCCAGCTGGTATGAAACGCGAGGTGCATATATATACTTCATTTTTAGTCCATGCAACCGGTCGGAATTTACTGGACTTTAATTTCTCACTTGACTTGGGGTTTATTTAAAATTAATAGATGGTAATGGCAGTGGAAGCGCCCCTTTGAGAAAAATCCCGAACCAGCACAAGAACACTTAAATCTACTGAATAAAATAAATTGTCCGTGACCCGTGGAAGGATAGCATCTGTGACTGGGATGAATGAGACACACTGTAAAATTTAGACACTTATATTCCCTCCAACACTACAAACACAATCAAATAATGGTACACCAATATGCGCACCTCTTAACTTGAACTTAAAACACTACTCTGGGGAATAAAAGTTATACATGATATAAAAATTATTAGAAACTCAGGCAACAATAAATTTGAAGTATTAAGAACTGTTGCGTGCACACATGAAACAGGCCTTAAAGGCTTTCACACAATAATATCAGTCACTTAGGAAATGGTATTAAAAAAATAAGAAATTAACTACTCTACAATGAATAGGCCTTAAGGGCACTCAACAAAATTATATCAGTCACTGAGGAATGGTAATAAAAATGAGAAATTAAATACTCTACAATGAATAGGCCTTAAGGGCACTCAACAAAATTATAGCACCCCAACAGATGCACACTTCCTAACCTAACCTAACCACTACTCTGGGGAACAAGGTTATACCTGAGATCAGAATTATGAAGAACAATCAGAGGCATTAAAAGAATCAAATCACAGTATCACTCTGGTTCCACTTGATGGCACAAACATTCAACACAATATTATCAAAATTATCTAGAAACTATTAAACTACACCCGTAATAAGGGAGGGAAAGTGTTCCTCCAGGTATCTCCTAGAGACCTAGACTCACGGTCTCAGTGTGTGACCGTTAGTCTACTCAGATAGCCTCAGTGTACCCCCAGTGCGTCCATAAAGCGGACGGGAGTGAGCCGATCAGACCTTGTACAGTTGAGAGAAGCTTTAGCGTCCCGTTAGCAAGAGGGTTTCGCTAGCAGCTCGGGACACGTGGTGATGTGCCCGGAGTGGTAAGAACTGATCACCCACTGCTGGTCCCGGGTCGTTTAGTTGTCGGGAGCACTCGTTCACTCAAGAGATCCTTTGCTACCCCGCTAAACAGTGACAGGCCTACTTTGCTCGGTCCAATGGCGACAATCGCCACCCTCAATCATCAACGGCAGTCTCAAACGGCAGTCAATCTCTCGCAGTCAACTCCGGGTCAACTCCAGTCAAGTGGGTTCTCACGGAAACCCTGAAATGAACTCACTGTTAGCTCTAGTTTACTTTATCACTGCCCTATCTAACCCTGTCTGAGATCGAATGAGACTTACTTGTTACTCTGCAATAATGCAACACAGGTGACTAGGCCACGTGACTATTCCTGGGACAAGCGCGCAGAGACGTCTTGTCTCTGTGAATGCTCTCCGGGACTGGGGGAGAGGCCTCGTCGCGTTCTCTCAAGGCGTGAGCTTAGGCCTACGTGACTTATTTTCCGCCTAACTAATAACTCCTTGGGACACCCGTAACATTATTCAGACTGCTAAGCGATCTATAATAATTTAAAATTCAATAATTGTCCCTTACTTCATGACTCGCATCATTATTCAATCGGTAAACTACATTTAATATCATATAGGCCTAATTCCACCATCTCCCGCTAGGAGGGGGAAGCGCTCTCTCCCCTCCCATGACCTTGAACGCTCAGTGTTGCCAATGGCGGGGCATTCGAAATTACTCTGAAATTTCTGAATATTACATATATATATATAGATAGATAGATAAAATCACACGGGAAAAGGGAAACAACGGAGCACCTTAGCTTTCGTCTTTATTCAAGAGTTGCCTCTGAAGATGTCTTGAATAAAGACGAAAGCTAAGGTGCTCTGTTGTTTCCCTTTTCTCGTGTGATTTTACCAAGATTTATCTTATCCACGTTTTCATTGTGATCTACTGATATATATATATCTATATATATATATATATTATATATATATATATATATACTATATATATATATATATATACACATATATATTTCTTTTAGTACAATGAGTTAATTACGTTGATGATAACACTTTTAAGTACGTAATTAAAGGTGAGTCAACTGTGTATTAAGAAAGGTATGTTAACTGTACTAACAAAGGTGTATCATCAATGTACTAACACATATGTGGCATGTCATCAATGTCCCATGTCAGGTGTATGGAACTCCGACACCTGCAACTCACCTGAGAGAGAGAGACAATTAACTGAGGGTCGCCAACACACACTAACTCCCACGAGAATTAATTACTCTTAACCCTTTGATACAGTTTCTTGGCGGGGAGTTGAGGGAGTCACCTGCGGGTCTTGATTCAGGTGCCTGGTCCTGGGTCACTGGTCAAATGGGCCCCAGTTCTATTAGGAGATCAATTTTAACGCTGCCTAGTTATTAACGTCCAATTTTTAATATTACTTAGAAGGGTCCCAATTTTAACGGCACCTAAATGTTAATGGCCCAATTTTAACTGTACCTAACCAGTAGCTTTAGGGGTAAGGAACCACGTATACCTGACACTGCCAGCCTACCTGAACCACTCGGGGGGGAGGGGGGGGCAGACTTCTTCCCTCTCCTCCTCCTCCTCCTAGATTTCCTCCTCCTCGTAGACTCCCTCTTCCCAAACTCCCTCCTCCTCCTCCTCCTCCTCCTCCTGCCCCCACACAACACGCTACAACACACACTCCTGGGGTCATGCTCTTCTCTGATCCATTCCAGAGGTGAGCTTCGTGTCTCGGCTGACGGTGTTACATGACCAAACGTCAACAATACACAGTTTGCTGAATAATTCCCTCCCTCCCCCCCCCCCCCAAAAAAAGATCTGTCTCCGTTTACTTTGTTGTATTGGAGGTTTGTAATCACACACACGTAACACCCCCCCACCCACCCCCCTCCCTTAGCCCCCTACCCCAGCCCCCTCCCCCGTTACATGTTCACACAGACACGTACCCAGACCTCAACCCCCTCCCCCCAACCTATACACACACACACACACACACACACACACACACACACACACACCGCATCCAGCCCATACGTGCACGAACTGATCGCTATAAGAACAGCCCAGTCCCAACCATTGTAAAAATTATCAATAACTTGTAATAAATCAGTGTATTCACTCCCAGTAAACACTGCTCCTTGCACTGTCACTATGTTGAAATGAACTGTAGTTTGAGCTTTTCCCCATCTAGTTATTATATGTCTTATTTGTGTCACTTATGTTACTTGTATATTATTTGTAATTCATAACCCATTCCCCAAATATGTAACTATATTTTCAGCCTTCTGGCTGCCAGGCTCTTTCAATAAACCGTTAATTATTATTATTATTATTATTATTATTACACACACACACACACACACACACCTTAAAAAAAAACAACTAAATACCTGGTCTGTTTAACATCTTGCTAGATATGTAGATGCAACCTTCCTACATGACAGACCAGCGGAACTAATATTACTTCTGCTTTTGAAGTTAATGTTAAAACTTTTTGCTTCCTCGGTATAAGATTTTCACCATTGGCAGTTGTATAGCGTGACGTGTTGGGTGTCATGATGGTGATTCTCCCGTCGTGTGGATACGAAGAAGCGGGGGGTTGTGGGGTGGGGTGTGTTGTCATGAGGTGGGGTTGTGATGGGGTGTGTTGTCATGAGGTGGGGTTGTGGGGTGGGGTGTGTTGTCATGAGGTGGGGTTGTGAGGGGGTGTGTTGTCATGAGGTAGGGTTGTGGGGTGGGGTGTGTTGTCATGAGGTGGGGTTGTGGGGTGGGGTGTGTTGTCATGAGGTGGGGTTGTGATGGGGTGTGTTGTCATGAGGTGGGGTTGTGGGGTGGGGTGTGTTGTTATGAGGTAGGGTTGTGGGGTGGGGTGTGTTGTCATGAGGTGGGGTTGTGAGGGGGTGTGTTGTCATGAGGTAGGGTTGTGAAGTGGTGTGTTGTCATGAGGTGGGGTTGTGGGGTGGTGTGTTGTCATGGGGTGGGGTTGTGAGGGGGTGTGTTGTCATGAGGTAGGGTTGTGGGGTGGGGTGTGTTGTCATGAGGTGGGGTTGTGGGGTGGTGTGTTGTCATGAGGTGGGGTTGTGATGGGGTGTGTTGTCATGAGGTGGGGTTGTGGGGTGGGGTGTGTTGTTATGAGGTAGGGTTGTGGGGTGGGGTGTGTTGTCATGAGGTGGGGTTGTGAGGGGGTGTGTTGTCATGAGGTAGGGTTGTGAAGTGGTGTGTTGTCATGAGGTGGGGTTGTGGGGTGGTGTGTTGTCATGGGGTGGGGTTGTGAGGGGGTGTGTTGTCATGAGGTAGGGTTGTGGGGTGGGGTGTGTTGTCATGAGGTGGGGTTGTGGGGTGGGGTGTGTTGTCATGAGGTGGGGTTGTGATGGGGTGTGTTGTCATGAGGTGGGGTTGTGGGGTGGGGTGTGTTGTTATGAGGTAGGGTTGTGGGGTGGGGTGTGTTGTCATGAGGTGGGGTTGTGAGGGGGTGTGTTGTCATGAGGTAGGGTTGTGAAGTGGTGTGTTGTTATGAGGTGGGGTTGTGGGGTGGTGTGTTGTCATGGGGTGGGGTTGTGAGGTGGTGTGTTGTCATGAGGTGAGGTTGTGAGGTGGTGTGTTGTCATGGGGTGGGGTTGTGAGGTGGTGTGTTGTCATGAGGTGGGGTTGTGAGGTGGTGTGTTGTCATGAGGTGGGGTTGTGAGGTGGTGTGTTGTCATGGGGTGAGGTTGTAAGATGGTGTATTGTCATGGGGTGGGGTTGTGATGTGGTGTGTTGTCATGGGGTGGGGTTGTGAGGTGGTGTGTTGTCATGGGGTGGGGTTGTGATGTGGTGTGTTGTCATGGGGTGGGGTTGTGATGTGGTGTGTTGTCATGGGGTGGGGTTGTGAGGTGGTGTGTTGTCATGGGGTGGGGTTGTGAGGTGGTGTGTTGTCATGGGGTGAGGTTGTGAGGTGGTGTGTTGTCATGAGGTGAGGTTGTGAGGTGGTGTGTTGTCATGGGGTGAGGTTGTGAGGTGGTGTGTTGTCATGGGGTGGGGTTGTGAGAGGTGGTGTGTTGTAATGAGGTGAGGTTGTAGGGGGGTTGTGAGGGGGTGTGTTGTCAGATGGTTGAGTTTTGAGGGGGTGTGTTGTCATGAGGTGGGGTTGTGAGGGGATGTGTTGTCATGAGGTGAGGTTTTGAGGGGGTGTGTTGTCATGATGTGGGGTTGTGAGGGGTGTGTTGTCATGAGGTGGGGTTGTAGGGGGGTACGTTGTCATAAATTGGATATGTCATGAATTCTGTAATGAAGCTTTGCTGTCATTAGAGTTGTCATGAGTTGGATTATCTTTCAGTGGCTGTCATGGATGTGTCATATGTCACACAGAGATACAACCTTAATGTTTTTTTAGTGTAGTTCGTGTGCAAATAAAACTCAAATACACGATTCTATGTTCGGTCGTGAAAGTCATACTCCTAAAAGTTGTTTCATAAAATATAAATATTATGCGTTCTACTCCAAGCTTAAAAGGGGTAATATCAGTGTGTGTGTGTGTGTGTGTGTGTGTGTGTGGACCTAAAAATCAGCGCCTTCCTACTACGGATTTTTTTTAAAGTAACCTTTTTTTTTTGTTACTTTATTTTCACGCTCTGGATGTAAACTCGTGTACACTATTTAAATATAACAAAGAGGTTTATATTGTGTCTTTAACTAGTGACATACCAATACTCAGCCGCTAAACTTAACGTGTATAAAGGTGTGGGTGTATTGGGAGTTTATACATGTCAAATATTCTCACCACCTCTGAATTTTAGCTGGTTTAATTTAATTTTATTTATTTTATTTATTTATTTATTTATTTATTACTCAAAACTAAACCACTATACAGAAGGCAAACACAAGGGGAGGCGGGCCTAAATGATTGCCATGAGGTTGAGGTAGTCTGACAAAGTGGGCTGACGTGTTCTGGGTTAGACTTCGATGAGGTGGGTCTGTCATGAGGTGGGTCTGTCATGAGGTGGGTCTGTCATGAGGTGGGTCTGTCATGAGGTGGGTCTGTCATGAGGTGGGTCTGTCATGAGGTGGGTCTGTCATGAGGTGGGTCTGTCATGAGGGGGGTATGTGATGAGGTGGGTCTGTCATGAGGTGGGTCTGTCATGAGGGGGGTATGTGATGAGGTGGGTCTGTCATGAGGTGGGTCTGTCATGAGGTGGGTTTGTCATGAGGTGGGTTTGTCATGAGGTGAGTCTGTCATCAGGGGGGTCTGTCATGAGGTGGGTCTGTCATGAGGTGGGTCTGTCATGAGGTGGGTCTGTCATGAGGTGGGTCTGTCATGAGGGGGGTCTGTCATGAGGTGGGTCTGTCATGAGGGGGGTATGTGATGAGGTGGGTCTGTCATGAGGTGGGTCTGTCATGAGGGAGTCTGTCATGAGGGGGTCTGTCATGAGGTGGGTCTGTCATGAGGTGGGTCTGTCATGAGGTGGGTTTGTCATGAGGTGGGTTTGTCATGAGGTGAGTCTGTCATAAGGGGGTCTGTCATGAGGTGGGTCTGTCATGAGCTGGGCCTGTCATGGGGCGAGTCTGTCATGAACTGGGTTCTCTTGAGGTGTGCTTTCATGAGGTAGCGTGTCATGACTTCGACAGTGATGAGCTGGTGGCCTTTAATAAGCTAGCCTGTCATGAACTGGCCTATCGTGAGCTGGACTACCATGAACAACACTGCCATTAGGTGAATAACCATCATGACCTGAAACACCATGGAGTGACCTGAGGACCTGGGATAGACGAGTGAGTCAGTCAGGCAGTCATTCAGTCGTCAGTCAGTCGTCACAGATATAATACAATAACAGGAGTGTCTCTCGCTGGACCGGCTAGAGTTGAACCAATTCACCAGCATGATGGGGAACGGAATTGCATCCCCAGGGAAATATAGATTGATAAAATTGTTTTTAAATGGACTAGGAATGGGTGTTATCAAGCATGTGAGGAGGGGAGATGTGATTTTTTTTTATAGTCTGGCGTGTGATCTAATGGGCTCTGTGTGTGTGTGTATGTGTGTGTGTGTGTGTGTGTGTGTGTGTGTGTGTGTGTGTGTGTGTGTGTGTTTGCTTGAGTTGTAGTTCTTTTGTCATTGTCACATGTACTCTCTCTCTCTCTCTCTCTCTCTCTCTCTCTCTCTCTCTCTCTCTCTCTCTCTCTCTCTCTCTCTCTCCGGTCGTCTATCTATCATCGTTAGTTCAGTTCCTCTTCTCTTTTTCTCTTCCGTTTTTCACTTCTTTCTTTGCCATTAAGAACACAGAAATACTGTTAGCTGTTGCTGGGTGTAGAGACCCCCGGAGGAAGGAGGTCAGGTGTGTTGCTGGGTGTAGAGACCCCCGGAGGAAGGAGGTCAGGTGTGTTGCTGGGTGTAGAGACCCCCGGAGGAAGGAGGTCAGGTGTGTTGCTGGGTGTAGAGACCCCCGGAGGAAGGAGGTCAGGTGTGTTGCTGGGTGTAGAGACCCCCAGAGGAAGGAGGTCAGGTGTGTTGCTGGGTGTAGAGACCCCCGGAGGAAGGAGGTCAGGTGTGTTGCTGGGTGTAGAGACCCCCGGAGGAAGGAGGTCAGGTGTGTTGCTGGGTGTAGAGACCCCCGAGGAAGGAGGTCAGGTGTGTTGCTGGGTGTAGAGACCCCCGAGGAAGGAGGTCAGGTGTGTTGCTGGGTGTAGAGACCCCCGGAGGAAGGAGGTCAGGTGTGTTGCTGGGTGTAGAGACCCCCGGAGGAAGGAGGTCAGGTGTGTTGCTGGGTGTAGAGACCCCCGGAGGAAGGAGGTCAGGTGTGTTGCTGGGTGTAGAGACCCCCAGAGGAAGGAGGTCAGGTGTGTTGCTGGGTGTAGAGACCCCCGGAGGAAGGAGGTCAGGTGTGTTGCTGGGTGTAGAGACCCCCGGAGGAAGGAGGTCAGGTGTGTTGCTGGGTGTAGAGACCCCCAGAGGAAGGAGGTCAGGTGTGTTGCTGGGTGTAGAGACCCCCAGAGGAAGGAGGTCAGGTGTGTTGCTGGGTGTAGAGACCCCCAGAGGAAGGAGGTCAGGTGTGTTGCTGGGTGTAGAGACCCCCGAGGAAGGAGGTCAGGTGTGTTGCTGGGTGTAGAGACCCCCAGAGGAAGGAGGTCAGGTGTGTTGCTGGGTGTAGAGACCCCCAGAGGAAGGAGGTCAGGTGTGTTGCTGGGTGTAGAGACCCCCAGAGGAAGGAGGTCAGGTGTGTTGCTGGGTGTAGAGACCCCCGAGGAAGGAGGTCAGGTGTGTTGCTGGGTGTAGAGACCCCCTGAGGAAGGAGGTCAGGTGTGTTGCTGGGTGTAGAGACCCCCAGAGGAAGGAGGTCAGGTGTGTTGCTGGGTGTAGAGACCCCCAGAGGAAGGAGGTCAGGTGTGTTGCTGGGTGTAGAGACCCCCAGAGGAAGGAGGTCAGGTGTGTTGCTGGGTGTAGAGACCCCCAGAGGAAGGAGGTCAGGTGTGTTGCTGGGTGTAGAGACCCCCAGAGGAAGGAGGTCAGGTGTGTTGCTGGGTGTAGAGACCCCCAGAGGAAGGAGGTCAGGTGTGTTGCTGGGTGTAGAGACCCCCAGAGGAAGGAGGTCAGGTGTGTTGCTGGGTGTAGAGACCCCCAGAGGAAGGAGGTCAGGTGTGTTGCTGGGTGTAGAGACCCCCTGAGGAAGGAGGTCAGGTGTGTTGCTGGGTGTAGAGACCCCCTGAGGAAGGAGGTCAGGTGTGTTGCTGGGTGTAGAGACCCCCAGAGGAAGGAGGTCAGGTGTGTTGCTGGGTGTAGAGACCCCCAGAGGAAGGAGGTCAGGTGTGTTGCTGGGTGTAGAGACCCCCAGAGGAAGGAGGTCAGGTGTGTTGCTGGGTGTAGAGACCCCCAGAGGAAGGAGGTCAGGTGTGTTGCTGGGTGTAGAGACCCCCAGAGGAAGGAGGTCAGGTGTGTTGCTGGGTGTAGAGACCCCCAGAGGAAGGAGGTCAGGTGTGTTGCTGGGTGTAGAGACCCCCAGAGGAAGGAGGTCAGGTGTGTTGCTGGGTGTAGAGACCCCCAGAGGAAGGAGGTCAGGTGTGTTGCTGGGTGTAGAGACCCCCAGAGGAAGGAGGTCAGGTGTGTTGCTGGGTGTAGAGACCCCCAGAGGAAGGAGGTCAGGTGTGTTGCTGGGTGTAGAGACCCCCAGAGGAAGGAGGTCAGGTGTGTTGCTGGGTGTAGAGACCCCCAGAGGAAGGAGGTCAGGTGTGTTGCTGGGTGTAGAGACCCCCAGAGGAAGGAGGTCAGGTGTGTTGCTGGGTGTAGAGACCCCCAGAGGAAGGAGGTCAGGTGTGTTGCTGGGTGTAGAGACCCCCAGAGGAAGGAGGTCAGGTGTGTTGCTGGGTGTAGAGACCCCCAGAGGAAGGAGGTCAGGTGTGTTGCTGGGTGTAGAGACCCCCAGAGGAAGGAGGTCAGGTGTGTTGCTGGGTGTAGAGACCCCAGAGGAAGGAGGTCAGGTGTGTTGCTGGGTGTAGAGACCCCCAGAGGAAGGAGGTCAGGTGTGTTGCTGGGTGTAGAGACCCCCAGAGGAAGGAGGTCAGGTGTGTTGCTGGGTGTAGAGACCCCCAGAGGAAGGAGGTCAGGTGTGTTGCTGGGTGTAGAGACCCCCTGAGGAAGGAGGTCAGGTGTGTTGCTGGGTGTAGAGACCCCAGAGGAAGGAGGTCAGGTGTGTTGCTGGGTGTAGAGACCCCCAGAGGAAGGAGGTCAGGTGTGTTGCTGGGTGTAGAGACCCCCAGAGGAAGGAGGTCAGGTGTGTTGCTGGGTGTAGAGACCCCCAGAGGAAGGAGGTCAGGTGTGTTGCTGGGTGTAGAGACCCCCAGAGGAAGGAGGTCAGGTGTGTTGCTGGGTGTAGAGACCCCCAGAGGAAGGAGGTCAGGTGTGTTGCTGGGTGTAGAGACCCCCAGAGGAAGGAGGTCAGGTGTGTTGCTGGGTGTAGAGACCCCCAGAGGAAGGAGGTCAGGTGTGTTGCTGGGTGTAGAGACCCCCAGAGGAAGGAGGTCAGGTGTGTTGCTGGGTGTAGAGACCCCAGAGGAAGGAGGTCAGGTGTGTTGCTGGGTGTAGAGACCCCCAGAGGAAGGAGGTCAGGTGTGTTGCTGGGTGTAGAGACCCCCAGAGGAAGGAGGTCAGGTGTGTTGCTGGGTGTAGAGACCCCCAGAGGAAGGAGGTCAGGTGTGTTGCTGGGTGTAGAGACCCCCAGAGGAAGGAGGTCAGGTGTGTTGCTGGGTGTAGAGACCCCCAGAGGAAGGAGGTCAGGTGTGTTGCTGGGTGTAGAGACCCCCAGAGGAAGGAGGTCAGGTGTGTTGCTGGGTGTAGAGACCCCCAGAGGAAGGAGGTCAGGTGTGTTGCTGGGTGTAGAGACCCCCTGAGGAAGGAGGTCAGGTGTGTTGCTGGGTGTAGAGACCCCCAGAGGAAGGAGGTCAGGTGTGTTGCTGGGTGTAGAGACCCCCAGAGGAAGGAGGTCAGGTGTGTTGCTGGGTGTAGAGACCCCAGAGGAAGGAGGTCAGGTGTGTTGCTGGGTGTAGAGACCCCCAGAGGAAGGAGGTCAGGTGTGTTGCTGGGTGTAGAGACCCCCTGAGGAAGGAGGTCAGGTGTGTTGCTGGGTGTAGAGACCCCCGAGGAAGGAGGTCAGGTGTGTTGCTGGGTGTAGAGACCCCCAGAGGAAGGAGGTCAGGTGTGTTGCTGGGTGTAGAGACCCCCTGAGGAAGGAGGTCAGGTGTGTTGCTGGGTGTAGAGGCCCCCAGAGGAAGGAGGTCAGGTGTGTTGCTGGGTGTAGAGACCCCCTGAGGAAGGAGGTCAGGTGTGTTGCTGGGTGTAGAGACCCCCGGAGGAAGGAGGTCAGGTGTGTTGCTGGGTGTAGAGACCCCCAGAGGAAGGAGGTCAGGTGTGTTGCTGGGTGTAGAGACCCCCAGAGGAAGGAGGTCAGGTGTGTTGCTGGGTGTAGAGACCCCCAGAGGAAGGAGGTCAGGTGTGTTGCTGGGTGTAGAGACCCCCAGAGGAAGGAGGTCAGGTGTGTTGCTGGGTGTAGAGACCCCCAGAGGAAGGAGGTCAGGTGTGTTGCTGGGTGTAGAGACCCCAGAGGAAGGAGGTCAGGTGTGTTGCTGGGTGTAGAGACCCCCAGAGGAAGGAGGTCAGGTGTGTTGCTGGGTGTAGAGACCCCCTGAGGAAGGAGGTCAGGTGTGTTGCTGGGTGTAGAGACCCCCAGAGGAAGGAGGTCAGGTGTGTTGCTGGGTGTAGAGACCCCCAGAGGAAGGAGGTCAGGTGTGTTGCTGGGTGTAGAGACCCCCAGAGGAAGGAGGTCAGGTGTGTTGCTGGGTGTAGAGACCCCCAGAGGAAGGAGGTCAGGTGTGTTGCTGGGTGTAGAGACCCCCTGAGGAAGGAGGTCAGGTGTGTTGCTGGGTGTAGAGACCCCCGAGGAAGGAGGTCAGGTGTGTTGCTGGGTGTAGAGACCCCCAGAGGAAGGAGGTCAGGTGTGTTGCTGGGTGTAGAGACCCCCAGAGGAAGGAGGTCAGGTGTGTTGCTGGGTGTAGAGACCCCCAGAGGAAGGAGGTCAGGTGTGTTGCTGGGTGTAGAGACCCCCAGAGGAAGGAGGTCAGGTGTGTTGCTGGGTGTAGAGACCCCCTGAGGAAGGAGGTCAGGTGTGTTGCTGGGTGTAGAGACCCCCTGAGGAAGGAGGTCAGGTGTGTTGCTGGGTGTAGAGACCCCCAGAGGAAGGAGGTCAGGTGTGTTGCTGGGTGTAGAGACCCCCAGAGGAAGGAGGTCAGGTGTGTTGCTGGGTGTAGAGACCCCCAGAGGAAGGAGGTCAGGTGTGTTGCTGGGTGTAGAGACCCCCAGAGGAAGGAGGTCAGGTGTGTTGCTGGGTGTAGAGACCCCCAGAGGAAGGAGGTCAGGTGTGTTGCTGGGTGTAGAGACCCCCTGAGGAAGGAGGTCAGGTGTGTTGCTGGGTGTAGAGACCCCCAGAGGAAGGAGGTCAGGTGTGTTGCTGGGTGTAGAGACCCCCAGAGGAAGGAGGTCAGGTGTGTTGCTGGGTGTAGAGACCCCCTGAGGAAGGAGGTCAGGTGTGTTGCTGGGTGTAGAGACCCCCAGAGGAAGGAGGTCAGGTGTGTTGCTGGGTGTAGAGACCCCCAGAGGAAGGAGGTCAGGTGTGTTGCTGGGTGTAGAGACCCCATGAGGAAGGAGGTCAGGTGTGTTGCTGGGTGTAGAGACCCCCAGAGGAAGGAGGTCAGGTGTGTTGCTGGGTGTAGAGACCCCCAGAGGAAGGAGGTCAGGTGTGTTGCTGGGTGTAGAGACCCCCAGAGGAAGGAGGTCAGGTGTGTTGCTGGGTGTAGAGACCCCCAGAGGAAGGAGGTCAGGTGTGTTGCTGGGTGTAGAGACCCCCAGAGGAAGGAGGTCAGGTGTGTTGCTGGGTGTAGAGACCCCCAGAGGAAGGAGGTCAGGTGTGTTGCTGGGTGTAGAGACCCCCAGAGGAAGGAGGTCAGGTGTGTTGCTGGGTGTAGAGACCCCCAGAGGAAGGAGGTCAGGTGTGTTGCTGGGTGTAGAGACCCCCTGAGGAAGGAGGTCAGGTGTGTTGCTGGGTGTAGAGACCCCAGAGGAAGGAGGTCAGGTGTGTTGCTGGGTGTAGAGACCCCCAGAGGAAGGAGGTCAGGTGTGTTGCTGGGTGTAGAGACCCCCAGAGGAAGGAGGTCAGGTGTGTTGCTGGGTGTAGAGACCCCCAGAGGAAGGAGGTCAGGTGTGTTGCTGGGTGTAGAGCCCCCTGAGGAAGGAGGTCAGGTGTGTTGCTGGGTGTAGAGACCCCCTGAGGAAGGAGGTCAGGTGTGTTGCTGGGTGTAGAGACCCCCAGAGGAAGGAGGTCAGGTGTGTTGCTGGGTGTAGAGACCCCCAGAGGAAGGAGGTCAGGTGTGTTGCTGGGTGTAGAGACCCCCAGAGGAAGGAGGTCAGGTGTGTTGCTGGGTGTAGAGACCCCCAGAGGAAGGAGGTCAGGTGTGTTGCTGGGTGTAGAGACCCCCAGAGGAAGGAGGTCAGGTGTGTTGCTGGGTGTAGAGACCCCCAGAGGAAGGAGGTCAGGTGTGTTGCTGGGTGTAGAGACCCCCGAGGAAGGAGGTCAGGTGTGTTGCTGGGTGTAGAGACCCCCAGAGGAAGGAGGTCAGGTGTGTTGCTGGGTGTAGAGACCCCCAGAGGAAGGAGGTCAGGTGTGTTGCTGGGTGTAGAGACCCCCAGAGGAAGGAGGTCAGGTGTGTTGCTGGGTGTAGAGACCCCCAGAGGAAGGAGGTCAGGTGTGTTGCTGGGTGTAGAGACCCCCTGAGGAAGGAGGTCAGGTGTGTTGCTGGGTGTAGAGACCCCCAGAGGAAGGAGGTCAGGTGTGTTGCTGGGTGTAGAGACCCCAGAGGAAGGAGGTCAGGTGTGTTGCTGGGTGTAGAGACCCCCAGAGGAAGGAGGTCAGGTGTGTTGCTGGGTGTAGAGACCCCCAGAGGAAGGAGGTCAGGTGTGTTGCTGGGTGTAGAGACCCCCAGAGGAAGGAGGTCAGGTGTGTTGCTGGGTGTAGAGACCCCCTGAGGAAGGAGGTCAGGTGTGTTGCTGGGTGTAGAGACACCCCGAGGAAGGAGGTCAGGTGTGTTGCTGGGTGTAGAGACCCCCAGAGGAAGGAGGTCAGGTGTGTTGCTGGGTGTAGAGACCCCCAGAGGAAGGAGGTCAGGTGTGTTGCTGGGTGTAGAGACCCCCAGAGGAAGGAGGTCAGGTGTGTTGCTGGGTGTAGAGACCCCCAGAGGAAGGAGGTCAGGTGTGTTGCTGGGTGTAGAGACCCCCAGAGGAAGGAGGTCAGGTGTGTTGCTGGGTGTAGAGACCCCCTGAGGAAGGAGGTCAGGTGTGTTGCTGGGTGTAGAGACCCCCAGAGGAAGGAGGTCAGGTGTGTTGCTGGGTGTAGAGACCCCCAGAGGAAGGAGGTCAGGTGTGTTGCTGGGTGTAGAGACCCCCAGAGGAAGGAGGTCAGGTGTGTTGCTGGGTGTAGAGACCCCCTGAGGAAGGAGGTCAGGTGTGTTGCTGGGTGTAGAGACCCCCAGAGGAAGGAGGTCAGGTGTGTTGCTGGGTGTAGAGACCCCAGAGGAAGGAGGTCAGGTGTGTTGCTGGGTGTAGAGACCCCCAGAGGAAGGAGGTCAGGTGTGTTGCTGGGTGTAGAGACCCCCAGAGGAAGGAGGTCAGGTGTGTTGCTGGGTGTAGAGACCCCATGAGGAAGGAGGTCAGGTGTGTTGCTGGGTGTAGAGACCCCCTGAGGAAGGAGGTCAGGTGTGTTGCTGGGTGTAGAGACCCCCAGAGGAAGGAGGTCAGGTGTGTTGCTGGGTGTAGAGACCCCCTGAGGAAGGAGGTCAGGTGTGTTGCTGGGTGTAGAGACCCCCAGAGGAAGGAGGTCAGGTGTGTTGCTGGGTGTAGAGACCCCCTGAGGAAGGAGGTCAGGTGTGTTGCTGGGTGTAGAGACCCCCTGAGGAAGGAGGTCAGGTGTGTTGCTGGGTGTAGAGACCCCCAGAGGAAGGAGGTCAGGTGTGTTGCTGGGTGTAGAGACCCCAGAGGAAGGAGGTCAGGTGTGTTGCTGGGTGTAGAGACCCCCAGAGGAAGGAGGTCAGGTGTGTTGCTGGGTGTAGAGACCCCCAGAGGAAGGAGGTCAGGTGTGTTGCTGGGTGTAGAGACCCCCTGAGGAAGGAGGTCAGGTGTGTTGCTGGGTGTAGAGACCCCAGAGGAAGGAGGTCAGGTGTGTTGCTGGGTGTAGAGACCCCCAGAGGAAGGAGGTCAGGTGTGTTGCTGGGTGTAGAGACCCCCTGAGGAAGGAGGTCAGGTGTGTTGCTGGGTGTAGAGACCCCCAGAGGAAGGAGGTCAGGTGTGTTGCTGGGTGTAGAGACCCCAGAGGAAGGAGGTCAGGTGTGTTGCTGGGTGTAGAGACCCCCAGAGGAAGGAGGTCAGGTGTGTTGCTGGGTGTAGAGACCCCATGAGGAAGGAGGTCAGGTGTGTTGCTGGGTGTAGAGACCCCCAGAGGAAGGAGGTCAGGTGTGTTGCTGGGTGTAGAGACCCCCAGAGGAAGGAGGTCAGGTGTGTTGCTGGGTGTAGAGACCCCCAGAGGAAGGAGGTCAGGTGTGTTGCTGGGTGTAGAGACCCCCAGAGGAAGGAGGTCAGGTGTGTTGCTGGGTGTAGAGACCCCCAGAGGAAGGAGGTCAGGTGTGTTGCTGGGTGTAGAGACCCCCAGAGGAAGGAGGTCAGGTGTGTTGCTGGGTGTAGAGACCCCCAGAGGAAGGAGGTCAGGTGTGTTGCTGGGTGTAGAGACCCCCAGAGGAAGGAGGTCAGGTGTGTTGCTGGGTGTAGAGACCCCCAGAGGAAGGAGGTCAGGTGTGTTGCTGGGTGTAGAGACCCCCAGAGGAAGGAGGTCAGGTGTGTTGCTGGGTGTAGAGACCCCCAGAGGAAGGAGGTCAGGTGTGTTGCTGGGTGTAGAGACCCCCAGAGGAAGGAGGTCAGGTGTGTTGCTGGGTGTAGAGACCCCCTGAGGAAGGAGGTCAGGTGTGTTGCTGGGTGTAGAGACCCCCAGAGGAAGGAGGTCAGGTGTGTTGCTGGGTGTAGAGACCCCCAGAGGAAGGAGGTCAGGTGTGTTGCTGGGTGTAGAGACCCCCAGAGGAAGGAGGTCAGGTGTGTTGCTGGGTGTAGAGACCCCCAGAGGAAGGAGGTCAGGTGTGTTGCTGGGTGTAGAGACCCCCAGAGGAAGGAGGTCAGGTGTGTTGCTGGGTGTAGAGACCCCCAGAGGAAGGAGGTCAGGTGTGTTGCTGGGTGTAGAGACCCCCAGAGGAAGGAGGTCAGGTGTGTTGCTGGGTGTAGAGACCCCCAGAGGAAGGAGGTCAGGTGTGTTGCTGGGTGTAGAGACCCCCAGAGGAAGGAGGTCAGGTGTGTTGCTGGGTGTAGAGACCCCCAGAGGAAGGAGGTCAGGTGTGTTGCTGGGTGTAGAGACCCCCAGAGGAAGGAGGTCAGGTGTGTTGCTGGGTGTAGAGACCCCCAGAGGAAGGAGGTCAGGTGTGTTGCTGGGTGTAGAGACCCCAGAGGAAGGAGGTCAGGTGTGTTGCTGGGTGTAGAGACCCCCAGAGGAAGGAGGTCAGGTGTGTTGCTGGGTGTAGAGACCCCCTGAGGAAGGAGGTCAGGTGTGTTGCTGGGTGTAGAGACCCCCAGAGGAAGGAGGTCAGGTGTGTTGCTGGGTGTAGAGACCCCCAGAGGAAGGAGGTCAGGTGTGTTGCTGGGTGTAGAGACCCCCAGAGGAAGGAGGTCAGGTGTGTTGCTGGGTGTAGAGACCCCCAGAGGAAGGAGGTCAGGTGTGTTGCTGGGTGTAGAGACCCCCTGAGGAAGGAGGTCAGGTGTGTTGCTGGGTGTAGAGACCCCCAGAGGAAGGAGGTCAGGTGTGTTGCTGGGTGTAGAGACCCCCAGAGGAAGGAGGTCAGGTGTGTTGCTGGGTGTAGAGACCCCCGAGGAAGGAGGTCAGGTGTGTTGCTGGGTGTAGAGACCCCCTGAGGAAGGAGGTCAGGTGTGTTGCTGGGTGTAGAGACCCCCAGAGGAAGGAGGTCAGGTGTGTTGCTGGGTGTAGAGACCCCCTGAGGAAGGAGGTCAGGTGTGTTGCTGGGTGTAGAGACCCCCAGAGGAAGGAGGTCAGGTGTGTTGCTGGGTGTAGAGACCCCCTGAGGAAGGAGGTCAGGTGTGTTGCTGGGTGTAGAGACCCCCTGAGGAAGGAGGTCAGGTGTGTTGCTGGGTGTAGAGACCCCCAGAGGAAGGAGGTCAGGTGTGTTGCTGGGTGTAGAGACCCCCAGAGGAAGGAGGTCAGGTGTGTTGCTGGGTGTAGAGACCCCCAGAGGAAGGAGGTCAGGTGTGTTGCTGGGTGTAGAGACCCCCAGAGGAAGGAGGTCAGGTGTGTTGCTGGGTGTAGAGACCCCCTGAGGAAGGAGGTCAGGTGTGTTGCTGGGTGTAGAGACCCCCAGAGGAAGGAGGTCAGGTGTGTTGCTGGGTGTAGAGACCCCCAGAGGAAGGAGGTCAGGTGTGTTGCTGGGTGTAGAGACCCCCTGAGGAAGGAGGTCAGGTGTGTTGCTGGGTGTAGAGACCCCCAGAGGAAGGAGGTCAGGTGTGTTGCTGGGTGTAGAGACCCCCAGAGGAAGGAGGTCAGGTGTGTTGCTGGGTGTAGAGACCCCCAGAGGAAGGAGGTCAGGTGTGTTGCTGGGTGTAGAGACCCCATGAGGAAGGAGGTCAGGTGTGTTGCTGGGTGTAGAGACCCCCAGAGGAAGGAGGTCAGGTGTGTTGCTGGGTGTAGAGACCCCCAGAGGAAGGAGGTCAGGTGTGTTGCTGGGTGTAGAGACCCCCAGAGGAAGGAGGTCAGGTGTGTTGCTGGGTGTAGAGACCCCCAGAGGAAGGAGGTCAGGTGTGTTGCTGGGTGTAGAGACCCCCAGAGGAAGGAGGTCAGGTGTGTTGCTGGGTGTAGAGACCCCCAGAGGAAGGAGGTCAGGTGTGTTGCTGGGTGTAGAGACCCCCAGAGGAAGGAGGTCAGGTGTGTTGCTGGGTGTAGAGACCCCCAGAGGAAGGAGGTCAGGTGTGTTGCTGGGTGTAGAGACCCCGAGAGGAAGGAGGTCAGGTGTGTTGCTGGGTGTAGAGACCCCCAGAGGAAGGAGGTCAGGTGTGTTGCTGGGTGTAGAGACCCCCAGAGGAAGGAGGTCAGGTGTGTTGCTGGGTGTAGAGACCCCCAGAGGAAGGAGGTCAGGTGTGTTGCTGGGTGTAGAGACCCCCTGAGGAAGGAGGTCAGGTGTGTTGCTGGGTGTAGAGACCCCTCGTGGAAGGAGGTCAGGTGTGTTGCTGGGTGTAGAGACCCCAGAGGAAGGAGGTCAGGTGTGTTGCTGGGTGTAGAGACCCCCAGAGGAAGGAGGTCAGGTGTGTTGCTGGGTGTAGAGACCCCCAGAGGAAGGAGGTCAGGTGTGTTGCTGGGTGTAGAGACCCCCAGAGGAAGGAGGTCAGGTGTGTTGCTGGGTGTAGAGACCCCCAGAGGAAGGAGGTCAGGTGTGTTGCTGGGTGTAGAGACCCCCAGAGGAAGGAGGTCAGGTGTGTTGCTGGGTGTAGAGACCCCCAGAGGAAGGAGGTCAGGTGTGTTGCTGGGTGTAGAGACCCCAGAGGAAGGAGGTCAGGTGTGTTGCTGGGTGTAGAGGCCCCCAGAGGAAGGAGGTCAGGTGTGTTGCTGGGTGTAGAGACCCCATGAGGAAGGAGGTCAGGTGTGTTGCTGGGTGTAGAGACCCCCAGAGGAAGGAGGTCAGGTGTGTTGCTGGGTGTAGAGACCCCCAGAGGAAGGAGGTCAGGTGTGTTGCTGGGTGTAGAGACCCCCAGAGGAAGGAGGTCAGGTGTGTTGCTGGGTGTAGAGACCCCCAGAGGAAGGAGGTCAGGTGTGTTGCTGGGTGTAGAGACCCCCAGAGGAAGGAGGTCAGGTGTGTTGCTGGGTGTAGAGACCCCCAGAGGAAGGAGGTCAGGTGTGTTGCTGGGTGTAGAGACCCCCAGAGGAAGGAGGTCAGGTGTGTTGCTGGGTGTAGAGACCCCCAGAGGAAGGAGGTCAGGTGTGTTGCTGGGTGTAGAGACCCCCAGAGGAAGGAGGTCAGGTGTGTTGCTGGGTGTAGAGACCCCCAGAGGAAGGAGGTCAGGTGTGTTGCTGGGTGTAGAGACCCCCAGAGGAAGGAGGTCAGGTGTGTTGCTGGGTGTAGAGACCCCCAGAGGAAGGAGGTCAGGTGTGTTGCTGGGTGTAGAGACCCCCTGAGGAAGGAGGTCAGGTGTGTTGCTGGGTGTAGAGACCCCCAGAGGAAGGAGGTCAGGTGTGTTGCTGGGTGTAGAGACCCCCAGAGGAAGGAGGTCAGGTGTGTTGCTGGGTGTAGAGACCCCCAGAGGAAGGAGGTCAGGTGTGTTGCTGGGTGTAGAGACCCCCAGAGGAAGGAGGTCAGGTGTGTTGCTGGGTGTAGAGACCCCCAGAGGAAGGAGGTCAGGTGTGTTGCTGGGTGTAGAGACCCCCGAGGAAGGAGGTCAGGTGTGTTGCTGGGTGTAGAGACCCCCAGAGGAAGGAGGTCAGGTGTGTTGCTGGGTGTAGAGACCCCCAGAGGAAGGAGGTCAGGTGTGTTGCTGGGTGTAGAGACCCCAGAGGAAGGAGGTCAGGTGTGTTGCTGGGTGTAGAGACCCCCAGAGGAAGGAGGTCAGGTGTGTTGCTGGGTGTAGAGACCCCCAGAGGAAGGAGGTCAGGTGTGTTGCTGGGTGTAGAGACCCCCAGAGGAAGGAGGTCAGGTGTGTTGCTGGGTGTAGAGACCCCCAGAGGAAGGAGGTCAGGTGTGTTGCTGGGTGTAGAGACCCCCAGAGGAAGGAGGTCAGGTGTGTTGCTGGGTGTAGAGACCCCCTGAGGAAGGAGGTCAGGTGTGTTGCTGGGTGTAGAGACCCCCAGAGGAAGGAGGTCAGGTGTGTTGCTGGGTGTAGAGACCCCCAGAGGAAGGAGGTCAGGTGTGTTGCTGGGTGTAGAGGCCCCCAGAGGAAGGAGGTCAGGTGTGTTGCTGGGTGTAGAGGCCCCCTGAGGGAGGAGGTCAGGTGTGTTGCTGGCTGTAGAGTTCCCCTGAGGAAGGAGGTCAGGTGTGTTGCTGGGTGTAGAGACCCCCAGAGGAAGGAGGTCAGGTGTGTTGCTGGGTGTAGAGACCTCCCAGAGGAAGGAGGTCAGGTGTGTTGCTGGGTGTAGAGACCCCCGGAGGAAGGAGGTCAGGTGTGTTGCTGGGTGTAGAGACCCCCTGAGGAAGGAGGTCAGGTGTGTTGCTGGGTGTAGAGACCCCCAGAGGAAGGAGGTCACGTGTGTTGCTGGGTGTAGAGACCCCCTGAGGAAGGAGGTCAGGTGTGTAGCTGGGTGTAGAGGCCCCCAGAGGAAGGAGGTCAGGTGTGTTGCTGGGTGTAGAGGCCCCCTGAGGAAGGAGGTCAAGTGTGTTGCTGGGTGTAGAGACCCCCTGAGGAAGGAGGTCAGGTGTGTTGCTGGGTGTAGAGACCCCGAGAGGAAGGAGGTCAGGTGTGTTGCTGGGTGTAGAGACACCCAGAGGAAGGAGGTCAGGTGTGTTGCTGGGTGTAGAGACCCCAAGAGGAAGGAGGTCAGGTGTGTTGCTGGGTGTAGAGGCCCCCAGAGGAAGGAGGTCAGGTGTGTTGCTGGGTGTAGAGGCCCCCTGAGGAAGGAGGTCAGGTGTGTTGCTGGGTGTAGAGACCCCATGAGGAAGGAGGTCAGGTGTGTTGCTGGGTGTATAGACCCCCAGAGGAAGGAGGTCAGGTGTGTTGCTGGGTGTAGAGACCCCCTGAGGAAGGAGGTCAGGTGTGTTGCTGGGTGTAGAGACCCCCAGAGGAAGGAGGTCAGGTGTGTTGCTGGGTGTAGAGACCCCAAGAGGAAGGAGGTCAGGTGTGTTGCTGGGTGTAGAGACCCCCAGAGGAAGGAGGTCACGTGTGTTGCTGGGTGTAGAGACCCCATGAGGAAGGAGGTCAGGTGTGTTGCTGGGTGTAGAGACCCCCAGAGGAAGGAGGTCAGGTGTGTTGCTGGGTGTAGAGACCCCCAGAGGAAGGAGGTCAGGTGTGTTGCTGGGTGTAGAGACCCCCAGAGGAAGGAGGTCAGGTGTGTTGCTGGGTGTAGAGACCCCCAGAGGAAGGAGGTCAGGTGTGTTGCTGGGTGTAGAGACCCCCAGAGGAAGGAGGTCAGGTGTGTTGCTGGGTGTAGAGACCCCCAGAGGAAGGCGGTCAGGTGTGTTGCTGGGTGTAGAGACCCCAGAGGAATGAGGTCAGGTGTGTTGCTGGGTGTAGAGACCCCCAGAGGAAGGAGGTCAGGTGTGTTGCTGGGTGTAGAGACCCCGAGAGGAAGGAGGTCAGGTGTGTTGCTGGGTGTAGAGACCCCCAGAGGAAGGAGGTCAGGTGTGTTGCTGGGTGTAGAGACCCCCAGAGGAAGGAGGTCAGGTGTGTTGCTGGGTGTAGAGACCCCCAGAGGAAGGAGGTCAGGTGTGTTGCTGGGTGTAGAGACCCCCTGAGGAAGGAGGTCAGGTGTGTTGCTGGGTGTAGAGACCCCCAGAGGAAGGAGGTCAGGTGTGTTGCTGGGTGTAGAGACCCCCAGAGGAAGGAGGTCAGGTGTGTTGCTGGGTGTAGAGACCCCCAGAGGAAGGAGGTCAGGTGTGTTGCTGGGTGTAGAGACCCCCAGAGGAAGGAGGTCAGGTGTGTTGCTGGGTGTAGAGACCCCCTGAGGAAGGAGGTCAGGTGTGTTGCTGGGTGTAGAGACCCCCGGAGGAAGGAGGTCAGGTGTGTTGCTGGGTGTAGAGACCCCCAGAGGAAGGAGGTCAGGTGTGTTGCTGGGTGTAGAGACCCCCTGAGGAAGGAGGTCAGGTGTGTTGCTGGGTGTAGAGGCCCCCAGAGGAAGGTGATCAGGTGTGTTGCTGGGTGTAGAGGCCCCCTGAGGAAGGAGGTCAGGTGTGTTGCTGGGTGTAGAGACCCCCGGAGGAAGGAGGTCAGGTGTGTTGCTGGGTGTAGAGACCCCCAGAGGAAGGAGGTCAGGTGTGTTGCTGGGTGTAGAGACCCCCAGAGGAAGGAGGTCAGGTGTGTTGCTGGGTGTAGAGACCCCCAGAGGAAGGAGGTCAGGTGTGTTGCTGGGTGTAGAGACCCCCAGAGGAAGGAGGTCAGGTGTGTTGCTGGGTGTAGAGACCCCCAGAGGAAGGAGGTCAGGTGTGTTGCTGGGTGTAGAGACCCCGAGAGGAAGGAGGTCAGGTGTGTTGCTGGGTGTAGAGACCCCCAGAGGAAGGAGGTCAGGTGTGTTGCTGGGTGTAGAGGCCCCCAGAGGAAGGAGGTCAGGTGTGTTGCTGGGTGTAGAGGCCCCCTGAGGGAGGAGGTCAGGTGTGTTGCTGGCTGTAGAGTTCCCCTGAGGAAGGAGGTCAGGTGTGTTGCTGGGTGTAGAGACCCCCAGAGGAAGGAGGTCAGGTGTGTTGCTGGGTGTAGAGACCTCCCAGAGGAAGGAGGTCAGGTGTGTTGCTGGGTGTAGAGACCCCCGGAGGAAGGAGGTCAGGTGTGTTGCTGGGTGTAGAGACCCCCTGAGGAAGGAGGTCAGGTGTGTTGCTGGGTGTAGAGACCCCCAGAGGAAGGAGGTCACGTGTGTTGCTGGGTGTAGAGACCCCCTGAGGAAGGAGGTCAGGTGTGTAGCTGGGTGTAGAGGCCCCCAGAGGAAGGAGGTCAGGTGTGTTGCTGGGTGCAGAGGCCCCCTGAGGAAGGAGGTCAAGTGTGTTTCTGGGTGTAGAGACCCCCTGAGGAAGGAGGTCAGGTGTGTTGCTGGGTGTAGAGACCCCGAGAGGAAGGAGGTCAGGTGTGTTGCTGGGTGTAGAGACACCCAGAGGAAGGAGGTCAGGTGTGTTGCTGGGTGTAGAGACCCCAAGAGGAAGGAGGTCAGGTGTGTTGCTGGGTGTAGAGGCCCCCAGAGGAAGGAGGTCAGGTGTGTTGCTGGGTGTAGAGGCCCCCTGAGGAAGGAGGTCAGGTGTGTTGCTGGGTGTAGAGACCCCATGAGGAAGGAGGTCAGGTGTGTTGCTGGGTGTATAGACACCCAGAGGAAGGAGGTCAGGTGTGTTGCTGGGTGTAGAGACCCCCTGAGGAAGGAGGTCAGGTGTGTTGCTGGGTGTAGAGACCCCCAGAGGAAGGAGGTCAGGTGTGTTGCTGGGTGTAGAGACCCCAAGAGGAAGGAGGTCAGGTGTGTTGCTGGGTATAGAGACCCCCAGAGGAAGGAGGTCACGTGTGTTGCTGGGTGTAGAGACCCCATGAGGAAGGAGGTCAGGTGTGTTGCTGGGTGTAGAGACCCCCAGAGGAAGGAGGTCAGGTGTGTTGCTGGGTGTAGAGACCCCCAGAGGAAGGAGGTCAGGTGTGTTGCTGGGTGTAGAGACCCCCAGAGGAAGGAGGTCAGGTGTGTTGCTGGGTGTAGAGACCCCCAGAGGAAGGAGGTCAGGTGTGTTGCTGGGTGTAGAGACCCCCAGAGGAAGGAGGTCAGGTGTGTTGCTGGGTGTAGAGACCCCCAGAGGAAGGCGGTCAGGTGTGTTGCTGGGTGTAGAGACCCCCAGAGGAAGGAGGTCAGGTGTGTTGCTGGGTGTAGAGACCCCCAGAGGAAGGAGGTCAGGTGTGTTGCTGGGTGTAGAGACCCCGAGAGGAAGGAGGTCAGGTGTGTTGCTGGGTGTAGAGACCCCCAGAGGAAGGAGGTCAGGTGTGTTGCTGGGTGTAGAGACCCCCAGAGGAAGGAGGTCAGGTGTGTTGCTGGGTGTAGAGACCCCCAGAGGAAGGAGGTCAGGTGTGTTGCTGGGTGTAGAGACCCCCTGAGGAAGGAGGTCAGGTGTGTTGCTGGGTGTAGAGACCCCCAGAGGAAGGAGGTCAGGTGTGTTGCTGGGTGTAGAGACCCCCAGAGGAAGGAGGTCAGGTGTGTTGCTGGGTGTAGAGACCCCCAGAGGAAGGAGGTCAGGTGTGTTGCTGGGTGTAGAGACCCCCAGAGGAACGAGGTCAGGTGTGTTGCTGGGTGTAGAGACCCCCTGAGGAAGGAGGTCAGGTGTGTTGCTGGGTGTAGAGACCCCCGGAGGAAGGAGGTCAGGTGTGTTGCTGGGTGTAGAGACCCCCAGAGGAAGGAGGTCAGGTGTGTTGCTGGGTGTAGAGACCCCCTGAGGAAGGAGGTCAGGTGTGTTGCTGGGTGTAGAGGCCCCCAGAGGAAGGTGATCAGGTGTGTTGCTGGGTGTAGAGGCCCCCTGAGGAAGGAGGTCAGGTGTGTTGCTGGGTGTAGAGACCCCCGGAGGAAGGAGGTCAGGTGTGTTGCTGGGTGTAGAGACCCCCAGAGGAAGGAGGTCAGGTGTGTTGCTGGGTGTAGAGACCCCCAGAGGAAGGAGGTCAGGTGTGTTGCTGGGTGTAGAGACCCCCAGAGGAAGGAGGTCAGGTGTGTTGCTGGGTGTAGAGACCCCCAGAGGAAGGAGGTCAGGTGTATTGCTGGGTGTAGAGACCCCCAGAGGAAGGAGGTCAGGTGTGTTGCTGGGTGTAGAGACCCCGAGAGGAAGGAGGTCAGGTGTGTTGCTGGGTGTAGAGACCCCCAGAGGAAGGAGGTCAGGTGTGTTGCTGGGTGTAGAGACCCCCTGAGGAAGGAGGTCAGGTGTGTTGCTGGGTGTAGAGGCCCCCAGAGGAAGGAGGTCAGGTGTGTTGCTGGGTGTAGAGACCCCCAGAGGAAGGAGGTCAGGTGTGTTGCTGGGTGTAGAGACCCCCAGAGGAAGGAGGTCAGGTGTGTTGCTGGGTGTAGAGACCCCAGAGGAAGGACGTCAGGTGTGTTGCTGGGTATAGAGACCCCCAGAGGAAGGAGGTCACGTGTGTTGCTGGGTGTAGAGACCCCATGAGGAAGGAGGTCAGGTGTGTTGCTGGGTGTAGAGACCCCCAGAGGAAGGAGGTCAGGTGTGTTGCTGGGTGTAGAGACCCCCAGAGGAAGGAGGTCAGGTGTGTTGCTGGATGTAGAGACCCCCAGAGGAAGGAGGTCAGGTGTGTTGCTGGGTGTAGAGACCCCCAGAGGAAGGAGGTCAGGTGTGTTGCTGGGTGTAGAGACCCCCAGAGGAAGGAGGTCAGGTGTGTTGCTGGGTGTAGAGACCCCCAGAGGAAGGCGGTCAGGTGTGTTGCTGGGTGTAGAGACCCCCAGAGGAATGAGGTCAGGTGTGTTGCTGGGTGTAGAGACCCCCAGAGGAAGGAGGTCAGGTGTGTTGCTGGGTGTAGAGACCCCGAGAGGAAGGAGGTCAGGTGTGTTGCTGGGTGTAGAGACCCCCAGAGGAAGGAGGTCAGGTGTGTTGCTGGGTGTAGAGACCCCCAGAGGAAGGAGGTCGGGTGTGTTGCTGGGTGTAGAGACCCCCAGAGGAAGGAGGTCAGGTGTGTTGCTGGGTGTAGAGACCCCCTGAGGAAGGAGGTCAGGTGTGTTGCTGGGTGTAGAGACCCCCAGAGGAAGGAGGTCAGGTGTGTTGCTGGGTGTAGAGACCCCCAGAGGAAGGAGGTCAGGTGTGTTGCTGGGTGTAGAGACCCCCAGAGGAAGGAGGTCAGGTGTGTTGCTGGGTGTAGAGACCCCCAGAGGAAGGAGGTCAGGTGTGTTGCTGGGTGTAGAGACCCCCTGAGGAAGGAGGTCAGGTGTGTTGCTGGGTGTAGAGACCCCCGGAGGAAGGAGGTCAGGTGTGTTGCTGGGTGTAGAGACCCCCAGAGGAAGGAGGTCAGGTGTGTTGCTGGGTGTAGAGACCCCCTGAGGAAGGAGGTCAGGTGTGTTGCTGGGTGTAGAGGCCCCCAGAGGAAGGTGATCAGGTGTGTTGCTGGGTGTAGAGGCCCCCTGAGGAAGGAGGTCAGGTGTGTTGCTGGGTGTAGAGACCCCCGGAGGAAGGAGGTCAGGTGTGTTGCTGGGTGTAGAGACCCCCAGAGGAAGGAGGTCAGGTGTGTTGCTGGGTGTAGAGACCCCCAGAGGAAGGAGGTCAGGTGTGTTGCTGGGTGTAGAGACCCCCAGAGGAAGGAGGTCAGGTGTGTTGCTGGGTGTAGAGACCCCCAGAGGAAGGAGGTCAGGTGTATTGCTGGGTGTAGAGACCCCCAGAGGAAGGAGGTCAGGTGTGTTGCTGGGTGTAGAGACCCCGAGAGGAAGGAGGTCAGGTGTGTTGCTGGGTGTAGAGACCCCCAGAGGAAGGAGGTCAGGTGTGTTGCTTGGTGTAGAGACCCCCTGAGGAAGGAGGTCAGGTGTGTTGCTGGGTGTAGAGGCCCCCAGAGGAAGGAGGTCAGGTGTGTTGCTGGGTGTAGAGACCCCCAGAGGAAGGAGGTCAGGTGTGTTGCTGGGTGTAGAGACCCCCAGAGGAAGGAGGTCAGGTGTGTTGCTGGGTGTAGAGACCCCAGAGGAAGGAGGTCAGGTGTGTTGCTGGGTGTAGAGGCCCCCTGAGGGAGGAGGTCAGGTGTGTTGCTGGGTGTAGAGTTCCCCTGAGGAAGGAGGTCAGGTGTGTTGCTGGGTGTAGAGACCCCCAGAGGAAGGAGGTCAGGTGTGTTGCTGGGTGTAGAGTCCTCCCAGAGGAAGGAGGTCAGGTGTGTTGCTGGGTGTAGAGACCCCCGGAGGAAGGAGGTCAGGTGTGTTGCTGGGTGTAGAGACCCCCGGAGGAAGGAGGTCAGGTGTGTTGCTGGGTGTAGAGACCCCCAGAGGAAGGAGGTCACGTGTGTTGCTGGGTGTAGAGACACCCCAGAGGAAGGAGGTCACGTGTGTTGCTGGGTGTAGAGACCCCCTGAGGAAGGAGGTCAGGTATGTTGCTGGGTGTAGAGACCCCCTGAGGAAGGAGGTCAGGTGTGTTGCTGGGTGTAGAGACCCCCTGAGGAAGGAGGTCAGGTGTGTTGCTGGGTGTAGAGACCCCAGAGGAAGGAGGTCAGGTGTGTTGCAGGGTGTAGAGACACCCAGAGGAAGGAGGTCAGGTGTGTTGCTGGGTGTAGAGACCCCCAGAGGAAGGAGGTCAGGTGTGTTGCTGGGTGTAGAGACCCCCTGAGGAAGGAGGTCAGGTGTGTTGCTGGGTGTAGAGACCCCCTGAGGAAGGAGGTCAGGTGTATTGCTGGGTGTAGAGACCCCCAGAGGAAGGAGGTCAGGTGTGTTGCTGGGTGCAGAGACCCCCAGAGTAAGGAGGTCAGGTGTATTGCTGGGTGCAGAGACCCCCAGAGGAAGGAGGTCAGGTGTGTTGCTGGGTGCAGAGACCCCCTGAGGAAGGAGGTCAGGTGTGTTGCTGGGTGTAGAGACCCCGAGAGGAAGGAGGTCAGGTGTGTTGCTGGGTGTAGAGACCCCAGAGGAAGGAGGTCAGGTGTGTGTCTGGGTGTAGAGACCCCCAGAGGAAGGAGGTCAGGTGTGTTGCTGGGTGTAGAGACCCCCAGAGGAAGGAGGTCAGGTGTGTTGCTGGGTGTAGAGACCCCCTGAGGAAGGAGGTCAGGTGTGTTGCTGGGTGTAGAGACCCCCTGAGGAAGGAGGTCAGGTGTGTTGCTGGGTGTAGAGACCCCCAGAGGAAGGAGGTCACGTGTGTTGCTGGGTGTAGAGACCCCCTGAGGAAGGAGGTCAGGTGTGTAGCTGGGTGTAGAGGCCCCCTGAGGAAGGAGGTCAGGTGTGTTGCTGGGTGTAGAGACCCCCGGAGGAAGGAGGTCAGGTGTGTTGCTGGGTGTAGAGACCCCCAGAGGAAGGAGGTCAGGTGTGTTGCTGGGTGTAGAGACCCCCTGAGGAAGGAGGTCAGGTGTGTTGCTGGGTGTAGAGGCCCCCAGAGGAAGGTGATCAGGTGTGTTGCTGGGTGTAGAGGCCCCCTGAGGAAGGAGGTCAGGTGTGTTGCTGGGTGTAGAGACCCCCGGAGGAAGGAGGTCAGGTGTGTTGCTGGGTGTAGAGACCCCCAGAGGAAGGAGGTCAGGTGTGTTGCTGGGTGTAGAGACCCCCAGAGGAAGGAGGTCAGGTGTGTTGCTGGGTGTAGAGACCCCCAGAGGAAGGAGGTCAGGTGTGTTGCTGGGTGTAGAGACCCCCAGAGGAAGGAGGTCAGGTGTGTTGCTGGGTGTAGAGACCCCCAGAGGAAGGAGGTCAGGTGTGTTGCTGGGTGTAGAGACCCCGAGAGGAAGGAGGTCAGGTGTGTTGCTGGGTGTAGAGACCCCCAGAGGAAGGAGGTCAGGTGTGTTGCTGGGTGTAGAGACCCCCTGAGGAAGGAGGTCAGGTGTGTTGCTGGGTGTAGAGACCCCCAGAGGAAGGAGGTCAGGTGTGTTGCTGGGTGTAGAGACCCCCAGAGGAAGGAGGTCAGGTGTGTTGCTGGGTGTAGAGACCCCCAGAGGAAGGAGGTCAGGTGTGTTGCTGGGTGTAGAGACCCCAGAGGAAGGAGGTCAGGTGTGTTGCTGGGTGTAGAGGCCCCCTGAGGGTGGAGGTCAGGTGTGTTGCTGGGTGTAGAGTTCCCCTGAGGAAGGAGGTCAGGTGTGTTGCTGGGTGTAGAGACCCCCAGAGGAAGGAGGTCAGGTGTGTTGCTGGGTGTAGAGACCTCCCAGAGGAAGGAGGTCAGGTGTGTTGCTGGGTGTAGAGACCCCCGGAGGAAGGAGGTCAGGTGTGTTGCTGGGTGTAGAGACCCCCGGAGGAAGGAGGTCAGGTGTGTTGCTGGGTGTAGAGACCCCCAGAGAAGGAGGTCACGTGTGTTGCTGGGTGTAGAGACACCCCAGAGGAAGGAGGTCACGTGTGTTGCTGGGTGTAGAGACCCCCTGAGGAAGGAGGTCAGGTATGTTGCTGGGTGTAGAGACCCCCTGAGGAAGGAGGTCAGGTGTGTTGCTGGGTGTAGAGACCCCCTGAGGAAGGAGGTCAGGTGTGTTGCTGGGTGTAGAGACACCCAGAGGAAGGAGGTCAGGTGTGTTGCAGGGTGTAGAGACACCCAGAGGAAGGAGGTCAGGTGTGTTGCTGGGTGTAGAGACCCCCAGAGGAAGGAGGTCAGGTGTGTTGCTGGGTGTAGAGACCCCCTGAGGAAGGAGGTCAGGTGTGTTGCTGGGTGTAGAGACCCCCTGAGGAAGGAGGTCAGGTGTATTGCTGGGTGTAGAGACCCCCAGAGGAAGGAGGTCAGGTGTGTTGCTGGGTGCAGAGACCCCCAGAGTAAGGAGGTCAGGTGTATTGCTGGGTGCAGAGACCCCCAGAGGAAGGAGGTCAGGTGTGTTGCTGGGTGCAGAGACCCCCTGAGGAAGGAGGTCAGGTGTGTTGCTGGGTGTAGAGACCCCGAGAGGAAGGAGGTCAGGTGTGTTGCTGGGTGTAGAGACCCCAGAGGAAGGAGGTCAGGTGTGTGTCTGGGTGTAGAGACCCCCAGAGGAAGGAGGTCAGGTGTGTTGCTGGGTGTAGAGACCCCCAGAGGAAGGAGGTCAGGTGTGTTGCTGGGTGTAGAGACCCCCTGAGGAAGGAGGTCAGGTGTGTTGCTGGGTGTAGAGACCCCCTGAGGAAGGAGGTCAGGTGTGTTGCTGGGTGTAGAGACCCCCAGAGGAAGGAGGTCACGTGTGTTGCTGGGTGTAGAGACCCCCTGAGGAAGGAGGTCAGGTGTGTAGCTGGGTGTAGAGGCCCCCAGAGGAAGGAGGTCAGGTGTGTTGCTGGGTGTAGAGGCCCCCTGAGGAAGGAGGTCAAGTGTGTTGCTGGGTGTAGAGACCCCCTGAGGAAGGAGGTCAGGTGTGTTGCTGGGTGTAGAGACCCCGAGAGGAAGGAGGTCAGGTGTGTTGCTGGGTGTAGAGACACCCAGAGGAAGGAGGTCAGGTGTGTTGCTGGGTGTAGAGACCCCAAGAGGAAGGAGGTCAGGTGTGTTGCTGGGTGTAGAGGCCCCCAGAGGAAGGAGGTCAGGTGTGTTGCTGGGTGTAGAGGCCCCCTGAGGAAGGAGGTCAGGTGTGTTGCTGGGTGTAGAGACCCCCTGAGGAAGGAGGTCAGGTGTGTTGCTGGGTGTAGAGACCCCCAGAGGAAGGAGGTCAGGTGTGTTGCTGGGTGTAGAGACCCCCGGAGGAAGGAGGTCAGGTGTGTTGCTGGGTGTAGAGACCCCCAGTGGAAGGAGGTCACGTGTGTTGCTGGGTGTAGAGACACCCCAGAGGAAGGAGGTCAGGTGTGTTGCTGGGTCTATAGACCCCCTGAGGAAGGAGGTCAGGTGTGTTGCTGGGTGTAGAGACCCCCTGAGGAAGGCGGTCAGGTGTGTTGCTGGGTGTAGAGACCCCCAGAGGAAGGAGGTCACGTGTGTTGCTGGGTGTAGAGACCCCCTGAGGAAGGAGGTCAGCTGTGTTGCTGGGTGTAGAGGCCCCCAGAGGAAGGAGGTCAGGTGTGTTGCTGGGTGTAGATGCCCCCTGAGGAAGGAGGTCGGGTGTGTTGCTGGGTGTAGAGACCCCCTGAGGAAGGAGGTCAGGTGTGTTGCTGGGTGTAGAGACCCCGAGAGGAAGGAGGTCAGGTGTGTTGCTGGGTGTAGAGACCCCCAGAGGAAGGAGGTCAGGTGTGTTGCTGGGTGTAGAGACCCCCAGAGGAAGGAGGTCAGGTGTGTTGCTGGGTGTAGAGACCCCCAGAGGAAGGAGGTCAGGTGTGTTGCTGGGTGTAGAGACCCCCAGAGGAAGGAGGTCAGGTGTGTTGCTGGGTGTAGAGACCCCCAGAGGAAGGAGGTCAGGTGTGTTGCTGGGTGTAGAGACCCCCAGAGGAAGGAGGTCAGGTGTGTTGCTGGGTGTAGAGACCACCAGAGGAAGGAGGTCAGGTGTGTTGCTGGGTGTAGAGACCCCCAGAGGAAGGAGGTCAGGTGTGTTGCTGGGTGTAGAGACCCCCAGAGGAAGGAGGTCAGGTGTGTTGCTGGGTGTAGAGACCCCCAGAGGAAGGAGGTCAGGTGTGTTACTGGGTGTAGAGACCCCCAGAGGAAGGAGGTCAGGTGTGTTGCTGGGTGTAGAGACCCCCAGAGGAAGGAGGTCAGGTGTTTTGCTGGGTGTAGAGACCCCCAGAGGAAGGAGGTCAGGTGTGTTGCTGGGCGTAGAGACCCCCTGAGGAAGGAGGTCAGGTGTGTTGCTGGGTGTAGAGACCCCAAGAGGAAGGAGGTCAGGTGTGTTGCTGGGTGTAGAGACCCCCAGAGGAAGGAGGTCAGGTGTGTTGCTGAGTGTAGAGACCCCCCAGAGGAAGGAGGTCAGGTGTGTTGCTGGGTGTAGAGACCCCCAGAGGAAGGAGGTCAGGTGTGTTGCTGGGTGTGGAGACCCCCTGAGGAAGGAGGTCAGGTGTGTTGCTGGGTGTAGAGACCCCGAGAGGAAGGAGGTCAGGTGTGTTGCTGGTTGTAGAGACCCCCAGAGGAAGGAGGTCAGGTGTGTTGCTGGGTGTAGAGACCCCCAGAGGAAGGAGGTCAGGTGTGTTGCTGGGTGTAGAGACCCCCTGAGGAAGGAGGTCAGGTGTGTTGCTGGGTGTAGAGACCCCCAGAGGAAGGAGGTCAGGTGTGTTGCTGGGTGTAGAGACCCCCTGAGGAAGGAGGTCAGGTGTGTTGCTGGGTGTAGAGACCCCGAGAGGAAGGAGGTCAGGTGTGTTGCTGGGTGTAGAGACCCCCAGAGGAAGGAGGTCACGTGTGTTGCTGGGTGTAGAGACCCCCTGAGGAAGGAGGTCAGGTGTGTTGCTGGGTGTAGAGACCCCGAGAGGAAGGAGGTCAGGTGTGTTGCTGATTGTAGAGACCCCCAGAGGAAGGAGGTCAGGTGTGTTGCTGGGTGTAGAGACCCCCAGAGGAAGGAGGTCAGGTGTGTTGCTGGGTGTAGAGACCCCCTGAGGAAGGAGGTCAGGTGTGTTGCTGGGTGTAGAGACCCCCAGAGGAAGGAGGTCAGGTGTGTTGCTGGGTGTAGAGACCCCCTGAGGAAGGAGGTCAGGTGTGTTGCTGGGTGTAGAGACCCCGAGAGGAAGGAGGTCAGGTGTGTTGCTGGGTGTAGAGACCCCCAGAGGAAGGAGGTCAGGTGTGTTGCTGGATGTAGAGACCCCCAGAGGAAGGAGGTCAGGTGTGTTGCTGGGTGTAGAGACCCCCAGAGGAAGGAGGTCAGGTGTGTTGCTGGGTGTAGAGACCCCCAGAGGAAGGAGGTCAGGTGTGTTTCTTGGTGTAGATACCCCCAGAGGAAGGAGGTCAGGTGTGTTGCTGGGTGTAGAGACCCCCTGAGGAAGGAGGTCAGGTGTGTTGCTGGGTGTAGAGACCCCCTGAGGAAGGAGGTCAGGTGTGTTGCTGGGTGTAGAGACCCCCAGAGGAAGGAGGTCACGTGTGTTGCTGGGTGTAGAGACCCCCTGAGGAAGGAGGTCAGGTGTGTTGCTGGGTGTAGAGGCCCCCAGAGGAAGGAGGTCAGGTGTGTTGCTGGGTGTAGAGGCCCCCTGAGGAAGGAGGTCAGGTGTGTTGCTGGGTGTAGAGACCCCCTGAGGAAGGAGGTCAGGTGTGTTGCTGGGTGTAGAGACCCCGAGAGGAAGGAGGTCAGGTGTGTTGCTGGGTGTAGAGACCCCCAGAGGAAGGAGGTCAGGTGTGTTGCTGGGTGTAGAGACCCCAAGAGGAAGGAGGTCAGGTGTGTTGCTGGGTGTAGAGACCCCCAGAGGAAGGAGGTCAGGTGTGTTGCTGGGTGTAGAGACCCCCAGAGGAAGGAGGTCAGGTGTGTTGCTGGGTGTAGAGACCCCCAGAGGAAGGAGGTCAGGTGTGTTGCTGGGTGTAGAGACCCCCAGAGGAAGGAGGTCAGGTGTGTTGCTGGGTGTAGAGACCCCCAGAGGAAGGAGGTCAGGTGTGTTGCTGGGTGTAGAGACCCCCAGAGGAAGGAGGTCACGTGTGTTGCTGGGTGTAGAGACCCCCTGAGGAAGGAGGTCAGGTGTGTTGCTGGGTGTAGAGGCCCCCAGAGGAAGGAGGTCAGGTGTGTTGCTGGGTGTAGAGGCCCCCTGAGGAAGGAGGTCAGGTGTGTTGCTGGGTGTAGAGACCCCCTGAGGAAGGAGGTCAGGTGTGTTGCTGGGTGTAGAGACCCCGAGAGGAAGGAGGTCAGGTGTGTTGCTGGGTGTAGAGACCCCCAGAGGAAGGAGGTCAGGTGTGTTGCTGGGTGTAGAGACCCCCGGAGGACGGCGGTCAGGTGTGTTGCTGGGTGTAGAGACCCCCAAAGGAAGGAGGTCAGGTGTGTTGCTGGGTGTAGAGACCCCATGTAACTGAGGTTCCAGATACAGGAGGTGTGTGAGGGTCAGTCAGCGGGGACTTCCCATGTGCTGGCCGACCAAGGTATCGACCACCAGACTGTGGATTAGTGGAAATGACATCATCTACCGAACCTAGCCTAGCCTGACCTGATCTAACCTAACCTAGTATGACCTGACCAGACTTAAGCTAACCTATAACATGAACGACTTAACCTAACCAAACCTTACCTAGTATGACCTGATCTAACCTAACCTAGTATGACCTGACCAGACCTAACCTAACCTAACCCTACTACTGGAACATGTTAAATATCCAGGACTGGCCTCACATTCTTCCCCTTCTGGAGGAGTTTTGACCTGCTTTGAGGTCTTCGCCGTGGAGGGCAAGAGGCTGGCTATGGAATGTGTCTGTCCAACCATCTGCCTGTTCGTCTGTCCACCCGTCTGTCTGACTGTCCACCCACCCACCCGCCTGTCCACGCATCCTACCGCCTGTCCAACCCACCCGCCCGCCCGCCCGCCCGTCCGTCCGTCTGCCTGCCTGTCCACCTGTCCGTCTGTCCGCCCACCCGTCCGTCTGACCATCGGGATTTTAAACACGAAACTTGTAACCTGATCCCAAATGAGACTAATGGCAATGATTTCCTGTTATTATTGTTCAAAGTTGTGGGTCTTTGTGCATTTGTTGAGGTGATAAAGGTACTATAATGGTGATGCAGGTGATATAATGGTGATACAGGTGATATAATAGTGATACAGGTGATATAATGATGATACAGGTGATATAATGGTGATACAGGTGATATAATGGTGATACAGGTGATATAATGATGATACAGGTGATATAATGGTGATACAGGTGATATAATGGTGATACAGGTGATATAATGGTGATACAGGTGATATAATGGTGATACAGGTGATATAGTGGTGATACAGGTGATATAATGATGATACAGGTGATATAATGGTGATAAAAGTACTATAATGATGATACAGGTGATATAATGGTGATACAGGTGATATAATGGTGATACAGGTGATATAATGGTGATACAGGTGATATAATGGTGATACAGGTGATATAATGGTGATACAGGTGATATAATGGTGATACAGGTTATATAATGATGATACAGGTGATATAATGGTGATACAGGTGATATAATGGTGATACAGGTGATATAATGGTGATACAGGTGATATAATGGTGATACAGGTGATATAATGGTGATACAGGTGATATAATGGTGATACAGGTGATATAATGATGATACAGGTGATATAATGGTGATACAGGTGATATAATGGTGATACAGGTGATATAATGGTGATACAGGTGATATAATGGTGATACAGGTGATATAATGGTGATAAAAGTACTATAATGGTGATACAGGTGATATAATGGTGATACAGGTGATATAATGGTGATACAGGTGATATAATGGTGATACAGGTGATATAATGGTGATACAGGTAATATAATGGTGATACAGGTAATATAATGGTGATACAGGTGATATAATGGTGATACAGGTGATATAATGGTGATACAGGTGATATAATGGTGATACAGGTGATATAATGGTGATACAGGTGATATAATGGTGATACAGGTGATATAATGGTGATAAAAGTACTATAATGATGATACAGGTGATATAATGGTGATACAGGTGATATAATGGTGATACAGGTGATATAATGGTGATACAGGTGATATAATGGTGATACAGGTGATATAATGGTGATACAGGTGATATAATGGTGATAAAAGTACTATAATGATGATACAGGTGATATAATGGTGATACAGGTGATATAATGGTGATACAGGTGATATAATGGTGATACAGGTGATATAATGGTGATACAGGTGATATAATGGTGATACAGGTGATATAATGGTGATATAGGTGATATAATGATGATACAGGTGATATAATGGTGATACAGGTGATATAATGGTGATACAGGTGATATAATGGTGATACAGGTGATATAATGGTGATACAGGTGATATAATGGTGATACAGGTGATATAATGGTGATAAAAGTACTATAATGGTGATACAGGTGATATAATGGTGATACAGGTGATATAATGGTGATACAGGTGATATAATGGTTAGGTTAGGTTGGGTTGGGTAAGGTTGGGTTGGGTTAGGTTGGGTTGGGTTAGATTAGGTTGAGGGTTGGGTTAGTTTGGGTTAGGTTAGGTTGAGGGTTAGATTAAGTTGATGGCTAGTGTTGTTTTCCCGAGTGATGGGACAACGTTTTGTAGCCCTTGTTTTTTTTTTTTTTTTTTTTTTTTTTTTTTTTGATGTGTACAGGTCCGGTGAGACTTGTTCACTTGTCGCTAAAACCTTTAATCCAGACGGATTTGTTGCCGTGTACGTGAACTGGTCGGTGTGTGTGTGTGTGTGCGTGCGTGTATGTGTGTGTGTGTGTGTCTCTAGCATTCTGACGTGTTTTATCCCGGTTCAAACAGGTTACTGATTATGCGTCACATTAATAAACACCCAAACATCTGACACTAACATAGCCGGTCAAAACACCTGTCAGTTTATGGATATATTACTGAGACAACACTGATTAAGAATTGCTATTTGGATCCTTGAAGTCGTTGTGACAAAAACGAATCTCTCTTGTGAAAAACTCTATCAGAGAGATCAGGAACGGCGGAAAATTGGCTAACTAAACACCGCTACTATTAAAACACACAAAGTCTTCCCTTGTGTTCTGTTGTGATAACTCGTCGACGCTGACTGTCGTTTTGTCACAGTTAAAACAAAAACCCAGACCAAGACAACATTTCATTTGTTTACATAAGATAAACTGGAGCCAACTAGCGGGAGGGTGAACAGTGAGTCTTGGCAACACCACCACCACCTACCTCACTGAGCCAACTAGCGGGAGGGTGAACAGTGAGTCTTGGCAACACCACCACCACCTACCTCACTGAGCCAACTAGCGGGAGGGTGAACAGTGAGTCTTGGCAACACCACCACCACCTACCTCACTGAGCCAACTAGCGGGAGGGTGAACAGTGAGTCTTGGCAACACCACCACCACCTACCTCACTGAGCCAACTAGCGGGAGGGTGAACAGTGAGTCTTGGCAACACCACCACCACCTACCTCACTGAGCCAACTAGCGGGAGGGTGAACAGTGAGTCTTGGCAACACCACCACCACCTACCTCACTGAGCCAACTAGCGGGAGGGTGAACAGTGAGTCTTGGCAACACCACCACCACCTACCTCACTGAGCCAACTAGCGGGAGGGTGAACAGTGAGTCTTGGCAACACCACCACCACCTACCTCACTGAGCCAACTAGCGGGAGGGTGAACAGTGAGTCTTGGCAACACCACCACCACCTACCTCACTGAGCCAACTAGCGGGAGGGTGAACAGTGAGTCTTGGCAACACCACCACCACCTACCTCACTGAGCCAACTAGCGGGAGGGTGAACAGTGAGTCTTGGCAACACCACCACCACCTACCTCACTGAGCCAACTAGCGGGAGGGTGAACAGTGAGTCTTGGCAACACCACCACCACCTACCTCACTGAGCCAACTAGCGGGAGGGTGAACAGTGAGTCTTGGCAACACCACCACCACCTACCTCACTGAGCCAACTAGCGGGAGGGTGAACAGTGAGTCTTGGCAACACCACCACCACCTACCTCACTGAGCCAACTAGCGGGAGGGTGAACAGTGAGTCTTGGCAACACCACCACCACCTACCTCACTGAGCCAACTAGCGGGAGGGTGAACAGTGAGTCTTGGCAACACCACCACCACCTACCTCACTGAGCCAACTAGCGGGAGGGTGAACAGTGAGTCTTGGCAACACCACCACCACCTACCTCACTGAGCCAACTAGCGGGAGGGTGAACAGTGAGTCTTGGCAACACCACCACCACCTACCTCACTGAGCCAACTAGCGGGAGGGTGAACAGTGAGTCTTGGCAACACCACCACCACCTACCTCACTGAGCCAACTAGCGGGAGGGTGAACAGTGAGTCTTGGCAACACCACCACCACCTACCTCACTGAGCCAACTAGCGGGAGGGTGAACAGTGAGTCTTGGCAACACCACCACCACCTACCTCACTGAGCCAACTAGCGGGAGGGTGAACAGTGAGTCTTGGCAACACCACCACCACCTACCTCACTGAGCCAACTAGCGGGAGGGTGAACAGTGAGTCTTGGCAACACCACCACCACCTACCTCACTGAGCCAACTAGCGGGAGGGTGAACAGTGAGTCTTGGCAACACCACCACCACCTACCTCACTGAGCCAACTAGCGGGAGGGTGAACAGTGAGTCTTGGCAACACCACCACCACCTACCTCACTGAGCCAACTAGCGGGAGGGTGAACAGTGAGTCTTGGCAACACCACCACCACCTACCTCACTGACGACACAGGGACGAGACACAAACCATTTTTACCTCACTCACACGCGTTGTTTGTTTTGCAATAATTGACGAATGGGATCACGGTTGTCTCCCCTTCTGAATCCGAATTCGATTGGATTCAGGTTGACGAACGCCGCCCAAAGGCATTTTTTTTTGTGTGTTCACTTAGTATTTTCTTTTTCTAGGAATTGTACTTTTTTTTTATTGTGTAATGGATTGAGAATTTTTTTTATCAAGGTATAGAGGTGTGGATGTCGTGTTTGGTAATTAGTTATTGAAGGGATAAAGAAATTTTTCTGTTTGTCGTATAAGTTGGTTTATAATTGAAGTGTAATCTTGTCAGTGTAGTGTTGTTGAGAGGTGAGGCAGAGGCAGGGTGAGGCACGTGGAGGTGAGGCACAGTGTGAGGGCTGAGGCACAGGGTGGGGCACAGGGTAGGGATGAGGCAGGGGTGAGAGGTGAGGCACAGGGTGAAAGGTGAGGCACAGGGTGAGGGGTGAGACACAGGGGTAGGGGTGAGGCACAGTGTGAGGGGTGGGGCAGGAGTGAGAGGTGAGGCACAGAATGAGGGGTGAGGCACAGAATGAGGGGTGAGGCAATACTCTCATCATAGACGCTTATTGACGAGTGAATCAATGAGAGACGAGACGCTCTTGTCTTACTCTCTTGATTTCTCCTTTACTTTTTCTTAAGCAACTACTGACAACACACACACACACACACACACACACACACACACACACGTATAATAGTGGTCAGTTCTCGAAATAATACTTCTCATTATTATTATTATTATTATTATTATTATTATTATTATCGTCCGTAGTAATGATGAAAAAATGAGTAAATAGTTAAATTAAATAATAATAATAATAATAATAAAAATAATTAAACCCGCGTAATTAAGGTGGTGGGGGGACAGGCAGTGTGAGGTTAACGCTGGGGAGGGGGGGGCAGGCAGTGTGAGGTTAACGCTGGGGAGGGGGGGCAGGCAGTGTGAGGTTAACGCTGGGGAGGGGGGCAGGCAGTGTGAGGTTAACGCTGGGGAGGGGGGGCAGGCAGTGTGAGGTTAACGCTGGGGAGGGGGGGCAGTGTGAGGTTAACGCTGGGGAGGGGGGGCAGGCAGTGTGAGGTTAACGCTGGGGAGGGGGGGCAGGCAGTGTGAGGTTAAAGATGGGGAGGGGGGCAGGCAGTGTGAGGTTAACGCTGGGGAGGGGGGGCAGGCAGTGTGAGGTTAACGCTGGGGAGGGGGGGCAGTGTGAGGTTAACGCTGGGGAGGGACAGGCAGTGTGAGGTTAACGCTGGGGGGGGGCAGTGTGAGGTTAACGCTGGGGAGGGGGGGCAGGCAGTGTGAGGTTAACGCTGGGGAGGGGGGGCAGTGTGAGGTTAACGCTGGGGGGGGGCAGTGTGAGGTTAACGCTGGGGAGGGGGGCAGGCAGTGTGAGGTTAACGCTGGGGAGGGACAGGCAGTGTGAGGTTAACGCTGGGGAGGGACAGGCAGTGTGAGGTTAACGCTGGGGGGGCAGTGTGAGGTTAACGCTGGGGAGGGGGGCAGGCAGTGTGAGGTTAACGCTGGGGAGGGGGGGCAGGCAGTGTGAGGTTAACGCTGGGGAGGGACAGGCAGTGTGAGGTTAACGCTGGGGAGGGACAGGCAGTGTGAGGTTAACGCTGGGGGGGGCAGTGTGAGGTTAACGCTGGGGAGGGACAGGCAGTGTGAGGTTAACGCTGGGGAGTGGACTGGCAGTGTGAGGTTAACGCTGGGGAGGGGGGCAGGCAGTGTGAGGTTAACGCTGGGGAGGGACAGGCAGTGTGAGGTTAACGCTGGGGGGGGCAGTGTGAGGTTAACGCTGGGGGGGGGCAGTGTGAGGTTAACGCTGGGGAGGGGAGGGCAGGCAGTGTGAGGTTAACGCTTGGGGGAGGGGGCAGGCAGTGTGAGGTTAAAGCTGGGGAGGGACAGGCAGTGTGAGGTTAGCGCTGGGGGGAGGGGACAGGCAGTGTGAGGTTAACGCTGGGGGGAGGGGGCAGGCAGTGTGAGGCTAACGCTGGGGAGGGACAGGCAGTGTGGGGTTAACGCTGGGGAGGGACAGGCAGTGTGAGGTTAACGCTGGGGAGGGACAGGCAGTGTGAGGTAAACGCTGGGGGGGGCAGTGTGAGGTTAACGCTGGGTAGGGGGGGCAGGCAGTGTGAGGTTAACGCTGGGGAGGGACAGGCAGTGTGAGGTTAACTCTGGGGAGGGACAGGCAGTGTGAGGTTAACGCTGGGGGGGGCAGTGTGAGGTTAACGCTGGCGAGGGACAGGCAGTGTGAGGTTAACGCTGGGGGGGGGCAGTGTGAGGTTAACGCTGGGGGGGCAGTGTGAGGTTAACGCTGGGGAGGGGGGGCAGGCAGTGTGAGGTTAACGCTGGGGAGGGACAGGCAGTGTGAGGTTAACGCTGGGGGGAGGGGGCAGGCAGTGTGAGGTTAACGCTGGGGAGGGACAGGCAGTGTGAGGTTAACGCTCGGGGGAGGGGACAGGCAGTGTGAGGTTAATGCTGGGGGGAGGGGGCAGGCAGTGTGAGGGTAACGCTGGGGAGGGACAGGCAGTGTGGGGTTAACGCTGGGGAGGGACAGGCAGTGTGAGGTTAACGCTGGGGAGGGACAGGCAGTGTGAGGTTAACGCTGGGGGGGGCAGTGTGAGGTTAACGCTGGGGAGGGGGGCAGGCAGTGTGAGGTTAACGCTGGGGAGGGACAGGCAGTGTGAGGTTAACTCTGGGGAGGGACAGGCAGTGTGAGGTTAACGCTGGGGGGGGGCAGTGTGAGGTTAACGCTGGGGAGGGACAGGCAGTGTGAGGTTAACGCTGGGGGGGGCAGTGTGAGGTTAACGCTGGGGGGGGCAGTGTGAGGTTAACGCTGGGGAGGGGGGGCAGGCAGTGTGAGGTTAACGCTGGGGAGGGACAGGCAGTGTGAGGTTAACGCTGGGGAGGGACAGGCAGTGTGAGGTTAACGCTGGGGAGGGACAGGCAGTGTGAGGTTAACGCTGGGGGGGGCAGTGTGAGGTTAACGCTGGGGGGGGGCAGTGTGAGGTTAACGCTGGGGAGGGGAGGGCAGGCAGTGTGAGGTTAACGCTGGGGGGAGGGGGCAGGCAGTGTGAGGTTAACGCTGGGGAGGGACAGGCAGTGTGAGGTTAACGCTGGGGGGAGGGGACAGGCAGTGTGAGGTTAACGCTGGGGGGAGGGGGCAGGCAGTGTGAGGTTAACGCTGGGGAGGGAGCAGTGAGTACTGGGGGACAGGCAGTGTGAGGGTAACGCTGGGGAGGGACAGGCAGTGTGAGGTTAACGCTGGGGAGGGACAGGCAGTGTGAGGTTAACGCTGGGGAGGGACAGGCAGTGTGAGGTTAACGCTGGGGGGAGGGGGCAGGCAGTGTGAGGTTAACGCTGGGGAGGGACAGGCAGTGTGAGGTTAACGCTGGGGGGAGGGGACAGGCAGTGTGAGGTTAATGCTGGGGGGAGGGGGCAGGCAGTGTGAGGTTAACGCTGGGGAGGGTCAGGCAGTGTGGGGTTAACGCTGGGGAGGGACAGGCAGTGTGAGGTTAACGCTGGGGAGGGACAGGCAGTGTGAGGTTAACGCTGGGGGGGGCAGTGTGAGGTTAACGCTGGGGAGGGGGGGCAGGCAGTGTGAGGTTAACGCTGGGGAGGGACAGGCAGTGTGAGGTTAACGCTGGGGGGGCAGTGTGAGGTTAACGCTGGGGGAGGCAGTGTGAGGTTAACGCTGGGGAGGGACAGGCAGTGTGAGGTTAACGCTGGGGAGGGACAGGCAGTGTGAGGTTAACGCTGGGGGGGGCAGTGTGAGGTTAACACTGGGGGGGCAGTGTGAGGTTAACGCTGGGGAGGGAAGGGCAGGCAGTGTGAGGTTAACGCTGGGGAGGGACAGGCAGTGTGAGGTTAACGCTGGGGGGGGGCAGTGTGAGGTTAACGCTGGGGGGGGCAGTGTGAGGTTAACGCTGGGGAGGGGGGGCAGGCAGTGTGAGGTTAACTCTGGGGAGGGACAGGCAGTGTGAGGTTAACGCTGGGGGGGCAGTGTGAGGTTAACGCTGGGGAGGGACAGGCAGTGTGAGGTTAACGCTCGGGGGGCAGTGTGAGGTTAACGCTGGGGAGGGGGGGCAGTGTGAGGTTAACGCTGGGGAGGGGGGGGGCAGGCAGTGTGAGGTCAACGCTGGGGAGGGACAGGCAGTGTGAGGTTAACGCTGGGGGGGCAGTGTGAGGTTAACGCTGGGGAGGGGGGCAGTGTGAGGTTAACGCTGGGGAGGGGGGGCAGGCAGTGTGAGGTTAACGCTGGGGAGGGACAGGCAGTGTGAGGTTAACGCTGGGGGGGGGCAGTGTGAGGTTAACGCTGGGGGGGGCAGTGTGAGGTTAACGCTGGGGAGGGGGGGCAGGCAGTGTGAGGTTAACGCTGGGGAGGGACAGGCAGTGTGAGGTTAACGCTGGGGGGGGCAGTGTGAGGTTAACGCTGGGGAGGGGGGGCAAGCAGTGTGAGGTTAACGCTGGGGAGGGACAGGCAGTGTGAGGTTAACGCTGGGGAGGGGGGGCAGGCAGTGTGAGGTTAACGCTGGAGAGGGACAGGCAGTGTGAGGTTAACGCTGGGGGGGCAGTGTGAGGTTAACGCTGGGGAGGGACAGGCAGTGTGAGGTTAACGCTGGGGGGGCAGGCAGTGTGAGGTTAACGCTGGGGAGAGACAGGCAGTGTGAGGTTAACGCTGGGGGGAGGGGGCAGGCAGTGTGAGGTTAACGCTGGGGAGGGGCAGGCAGTGTGAGGTTAACGCAGGGGGGGGGGGGCAGGCAGTGTGAGGTTAACGCTGGGGGGGCAGGCAGTGTGAGGTTAACGCTGGGGAGGGACAGGCAGTGTGAGGTTAACGCTGGGGGGAGGAGGCAGGCAGTGTGAGGTTAACGCTGGGGAGGGACAGGCAGTGTGAGGTTAACGCTGGGGGGAGGGGACAGGCAGTGTGAGGTTAACGCTGGGGGGAGGGGGCAGGCAGTGTGAGGTTAACGCTGGGGAGGGACAGGCAGTGTGAGGTTAACGCTGGGGAGGGACAGGCAGTGTGAGGTTAAGGCTGGGGAGGGACAGGCAGTGTGAGGTTAACGCTGTTCTAGGAGCCATCAGTATAACCTTGACCTCTCTGTTTACCTGGTGGAATACCTTAATAATTTATCTTGTTGCCATGACCTACCTGTTAATTAATATCCCGGACAGGTTATCTTGACGGTGTGTTATGGTGGGGTATTATGCATTAATATTAGTTTAGTGTAGAGGTCACAGGTCAAGGTGGTGGCAGTGACCCATCTCTCTCAGTCTGAAGGATAGTTACGAGTTAACCCAGGGTGTCTACCACCTTGTTTCATCAGTACATGTTTTCATTTAGTATTAACGCCAGAGATATAACATATGTTCAGTCATCAGGAGGGCCCTTGAGAGCTAGCCAGGGCCCCGGGGAAAGATAAATTTATGGGCCCCCTTTTGGCATTTGAACGGTTTTGACCTATAATATACTTTTTGTCCAGGCCCCCTAGAGGCTCGGGCTCCGGGGATTTTATTTTGTTTGTTGTGGTTATGATATGAGGAAGATGATGAGGTTTGAATCGATTCCCATTTACGTGATCAGTTTGTAACATATTCCTGCAGTGTGTGTGTGTGTGTGTGTGTGTGTGTGTGTGTGTGTGTGTGTGTGTGTGTGTGTGTGTGTGAAATTTCTCGTGATGTCAACACACCAAACCTGATCATGATTAAATAGCTTTAATCATCGCCTAAATGATTCGCTTCTGAAGGACAATGATATACTTTTTTTTTTAATCTCTCTCTCTCTCTCTCTCTCTCTCTCTCTCTCTCTCTCTCTCTCTCTCTCTCTCTCTCCAAGCTTTGTCTGTAAGTCAGGTATATTGAGTGCACTTTGCAAGCACGAGGTAATTAATAACAGGCAAAAAGTCGTTATATTTTCTACCTGTTTATGAAGGTAATTTATTTTAGGGATTTATTATCCAAGGGGAAATTTTATGTGATGTTTAGTGATTAATGTCACCACTCACCGTTGGTCTACCTCACCTGTCTATCTCACCTGTCTATCTCTCACATATCTACCTCACCTGTCTATCTCACCTGTCTATCTCTCACATATCTACCTCACCTGTCTATCTCTCACCTGTCTATCTCTCACCTGTCTACCTCACCTATCTATCTCACCTGTCTACCTCTCACCTGTCTACCTCACCTGTCTATCTCTCACCTGTCTACCTCACCTGTCTATCTCTCACCTGTTTACTTCTCTTCTATCTACTCTTACTTTCCTTTATCTCCCTTCTATATATAACCTCCTCACTTACCTCCCTTGTTTCCTTCTTTAACCACCTCATTTACCCCCTCCTTTCTAAACACCCTTCCCTTTCCTTCTCTCCCCTTTATCTACCCTTCCTATCCCTCCACTCCCCTTCCACCTCTATATATACCCTTTCACATTCCTCCCTTTTCCTACATTCTGCCTCACTTCCCTCCCCTCATTCTACCTCACTTCCCTTCCCCCCTCATTCTACCTCACTTCCTCATTTCCCTCTTCTCTCCTCCACATTCTGCCTCACTTCCCTCCTCACTTCTTCCCCTTCACCTTCCCCCCCCCCCTCATCTCCCCTCACACCAGGTCAGGAGGAGGAGGAGAGGGACCTATCAGGAGTTAAAGGGAAGAGAGGAATGTTACTCTTGCTGATAAAGGCTCCTGTAGAATACCATCCGCCCTACTTACCCGTTTCATCCCCAGCCCAGTCCCCAGCCTTCCGAGCCTTCCCTAGCTTCTTGAGCCTCCCCTAGTCTCTTGAGCTTTCCCTAGCCTCCCTGCCTCCCCCACCTCTCCTCAGCCTTCCCCGCCTCCCCCACCTCCCCGTCAGCCTCCTCCGCCTGCCAGCATCCTCCACCTCCCCCTCATCTCAGAATCAGTCTTCCAAACCTCAAGCTCTGTAATAAAATGTGATGTGTTCCTCAGTGTGTGTGTGTCTGGGCCTGACCACTAGTACGTCTTGTTCTTTGGTTGTCCTGAAGGTGAAGCTTTTTAGTTGTAGATTTCAGCTAAAGGTCTGCACTTATTATTATTATTATTATTATTATTATTATTATTATTATTATTATTATTATTATTATTATTATTATTATTATTATTATTATTATTATTATTATTATTATTACTATTATTATTATTATTATTATTATTATTATTATTATTATTATTATTATTACTATTATCATTATTCTTGTACCATGGCCCCACCTGGTCTCTGCATCAGCGTGATATAATAACCCATGCAAATCCAATGTTAACCTCTTAACACATTATCTCTGAAGTGGACAAGGACGCTGGTCTTCTGAAGGTCTCATTACCGTGTTAATAATTCTCATAACCCGTTTGACATTAATATTATATCTGTTATTTTTAAGTCATAAAATTACCTTAAAAATAAAACATTTACAAGTTGAGTAACATGTTCTTCAGGCGAGTGTTCGGGGATGTGTCGTGTGTTAGACTAAAGGGTGTTTAATTGATCCGGTATAATAATTAGTCTACTTTAGATGTATACGATTATGTCACAGCCTTGTTATGGTGTAAATAATACGATATAAAATGAGGTTATAAGCGTATTTGAAGAGAGAGAGAGACAAGAAAGAAATATAAGAGAGAGAAAGAAAGAGATAAAAAGAAAGTGAAAGAAAAAGAAAGAGAGAGAGAGAGAGAGAGAGAGAGAGAGAGAGAGAGAGCAACTTGTGTGGTAGTGGGGTAGAATTTTTGCCCATGGACCAATATTCCCAAGATTGGTGCAGCGTCACAGTTAGATATCGAAGTCTTGAGATCGGATCAAGAAGTAGTGAGGAACGATGACTGTATACTGGCTGGTCCATCTGTTCCCTGTCTTAGATAAGCTGCACCGCCCGCACCCTGCACAAGCATACTAAGCTTCCCACATATCAACGTTCCTTCCTCTAAAATGTTCTCCTTCTTCTTCCTCCTTCCCCCTTCTGCTGCTACTTCTGCTGCTACTTTTTCTACTTCTGACACTCCTGCTATTTCTTCTCCTCCTATTCCTTCATGCTACTGATATCTCCTCCTCCTTTTGCTATTCCTCCTCCATCACCTGCTATTCCTCCTCCTACTTCTGCTGTTACTCCTACTTCTTCTGCTAGTTTTGCTCTTCCTTCTACTCCCCTCTCATTATCTTGTTCCTCTTGTTCTTATTGTTCATTTTCCTTTCTCCTTTTCTCCTCCTATGTCACTCGGTACTCTTGTGGTATGAAGGTTAACGAGAGAACTTGGTCTATATTAAGTTCTCCCGGTGTTATCTCTCGCTTGATATAGAACAAATAAGGAGAGAAGAAAAGAACAATGTTTTTTTGTTAAGGTCTCCAGATCTTACGAAAATAAATATACAATCCATTTTTATTCCTCAGCTTAAAATATCATTACCTTGCAACATTGTATTTAGATTGCAATATATTATGCAACTGAAGATATTATTAATTTGCAACATTGTTTTTAAGGTTGTAATGATGTTGATATTATCTTGTGTGGTTATTCACTTCTCTCGCTTTCCGGAATTTCAAGAGAATCGTGGGTTAAATCGTACCCTGAAGTGAAGTTGTAACTACTCTTATAAATTACTACTTTTATAAACTACCTCGTTTAAGATGCGATACAAGGATAGATAAAATGGCAGCAAAATTCTCTCTTGAGACTGTGCCTTAGCTAGATTCGGTTCTCTTGTTCTTAGTTACAGATTAGGGTTTGTAGTGAGGTAATCCAGGGAAGAGATTAGGGTTTGTAGTGAGGTAATCCAGGGAAGAGATTGGGGTTTGTAGTGAGGTAATCCAGGGAAGAGATTAGGGTTTGTAGTGAGGTAATCCAGGGAAGAGATTAGGGTTTGTAGTGAGGTAATCCAGGGAAGAGATTAGGGTTTGTAGTGAGGTAATCCAGGGAAGAGATTAGGGTTTCTAGTGAGGTAATCCAGGGAAGAGATTAGGGTTTGTAGTGAGGTAATCCAGCTCTTGCCTTAATGAAGTATATTAATATGCAAGCATGAGGTGGAGGCTGGAGGGGGAGACGTGTTCAAAAGGTCCCCATCTTGTCGACAGCTGTTGGACTACAGGCGTGACGACAGGTGTGTATCTTCAGGCCTGTTGATAGATGTGACTTTTGACTTGTTGACAGATGTGACTTAAGGCTTGTTGACAGATGTGACTCTTGGCTTGCTAACAGATGTTGACAGGTGTGTCACTATGCTTAAAACAGATATTTTGACTCCTGGACATGTGTGTGACTCACTCGAGCTGTACCAAGACCAGACTAATCTCAGGGTTCTCGGCAAGACACAGTGAACAAGACTCAAAGTTACCTCATGAGATGTCAGTTGTGTTACACTGATGTCCGTAGTTACTGAATAAATTATGGTAATTTTGGTGAATATAAGTAAGAATTGTTTTACTGGTTCTATCATGTCTCAGTGAATCATAGTGGGTTGGGTAATTACATACAATATATGCAATTTTTTTTTAATTAACTTGTAATTATCTGAAGACAGCTGCAATTTGGTAGGGAGGTGCGAAGACGGGTGATTCATCTAATTCAATGGAAGTTTAAGACAGTTAATGTGTTTTAGTTAATTAAAAAGAAATAACTGAACGTGTTGTGTTATTTTTCAGTAAATGATAAATTGTTTGAATATTTAATGCAATACTGGCATCAGGAGTCGCTAATTACTTTCTAACCTAACATAACCTAACCTAACCTAACCTAACCTATCCTATCATTTGTGCTCAAGACTAGGCTAATGACTTACCTTCATGTTCATATACAAGAAACAAGTCACTCTACCTGTATTATTGGTCCACAGTAAATTATAAATGACCTTAATAATTACCTCCAGTACACGCAACATGAAGCAGTGATTAAATATAGATTCAGTTGTATTTATATTTCAGCCAACACACCGCCCTCGCCTCCTTACATCACCGGTAACCTTGCTTCTCAACTATCGATAAGTCATTTGAATAATTAGATACAATACTTGTCATTTGTAACGAGACAGACGCGTGGGCCACGTTCTTAGGTAAGACTTAATTGGTGTTTCAGATTTAGTTATTTGATTAATTATGTTCGTTAAGTACATCATAAACCAAATATTATTATTATTATTTTTATTATTATTATTATTATTATTATTATTATTATTATTATTATTATTATTATTATTTTATTTTTTATTTATTCTTAATGTTATTATTATTATTATTGTCACGACTAAATGGGAATAAATTCGATGCGATAAATAATAATAGTTGTTGCTTTTGTTGTTATTATTGATATTCTTTTATTTTTATTATTGTTATTGTTTTATTATTGTTATTATAATTATTATTATTATTATTATTATTATTATTATTATTATTATTATTATTCGTGCGTCAGGAGGAGGATGGATGGATGGATGGATGGAGGATAGTCGAAATAGGAAGAGGAGGAAAGGGTGGGTGATCGGAGGAGGAAGATGAGGAAGAATTTTGGAATGAGTAAGAGAATGAAGAGGAGGAGAAGGAAGATGAAAGGGTGGGTGGACGAAGGAGGAAGAGGAGGAAGAATAAGATAAGGAGGAGGAGAAGGAAGATGAGGTTACGTAATCGAAAAATGAAGGAAAAAAGACTTAGAGTAGG
>CAUDMG010001870.1:52500-82500 GCA_958450375.1 Homarus gammarus
TTCACCAACCTTAACAAATGGTGACTGACACGCGCCTATGGTGGTCAGTGAGTCAGTGTAATAATAGGCTCGGGTTTTAGTGCAGTGGGAGATATAGTAACTAGTTGTGGTGATGAGAACGGGGACAAGTGTATACGAAATGGCTTTATGTGATTGATAAAATATGTGTTTTTTGTTGTCCATGTGAAGGAATAACCCTGTGTGTGTGTGTGTGTGTGTGTGTGTGTGTGTGTGTGTGTGTGTGTGTGTGTGTGTGCGTGTGTGTCTGTTCACTCTCGTCTCCTCGGTAGGCGTGCAGACGAATACAGTCATTCACACAGTGTAGGATTAAGTCGAGTTAACAATGGGATTAAAACCAGACCATCAGCCTGGATGATCTCGCTCTGGCTCCAAGCCACATAGGTGGGACTGTGAAGCGGACATAGTTATAGTTGAGTGATTAAAGTGAGGCGGGATCTTATGAACCTCCAATACCTGCCACCCACCCATCCATCCATCCACCCACCCATCCATCCATCCATCCATCCATCCAACCCATCTTCCTACCCTCGCGGTCACTTACCCAATCACTATATCCACCCACCATTCCATTCTCCCACCCACCCACCCATCCAACCCACCCATCCAACCAACCCACCTACCTAGTCGCACTCAGAGCTACTGTACCCTACACTGTCCCTATTGTTAGGTTTGGTAAAGGGCTTCTCTGCCTTATACCGCTCCTCTGTTGTTATATCATATAGTACCCTCAAGCCTTTAAGCTCTCTTGCTCTAGACTTACCAAACACAATATTTCAGGAGTGAGGGAAAGTTGGTAGATTGTGTTGTGGCTGGTGGCTGTGTTTAACCTGAAGGCTTTCTACCGATCGACCTACCGACCAACCCCTTTGTACCCGGCCTTAAATAATTCGGGGGATTTTTTAATGAGCTTCGGCTTTCAGGATGGTTGATAACGGTTCACAATTCTCCCTTCCGTTTGACCTTTGCTCTTATCTGTAAAGTGACAAAGACTCATTGATGCTCTTTAGAAATGTGATATTCTAAGACCTTTGTCGATTTGTTTCTCTGCCCTTACTTAGATACTTTATATAATAGTAATAAACATCTGCCCTTACTTAAATGATTTTGAAAACAGTAAATAGCTGTCGTTTCTTTGATAGTTCTTTGAGGAGTAAGTGTACAGTGACCTCAGGCAGGGTCAGAGGGTGTTCGTGTCGGACAGCTGGTCTATTTTAACGACCCTAATCGGATTCGAGTGCAGATTGGGAAGTGACTAACGACTGTGATGAATAAGCTGACTTATCTTGATCTAACTTGGCCTTGACCTGACTTTACCTTGAATCTAACTTGGCCTTGACCTGACTTTACCTTGAACCTAACTTGGCCTTGACCTGACTTTACCTTGAACCTAACGTGACCCTGACCTAGCATTCATCCCATAGTATATATATATATATATATATATATATATATATATATATATATAATATATATATATATATATATATATATATATATATATATATATATATGTTAACCAAACCCAACCCAAACCAACCTAGTTTATTTTAAAATCCTAACCTAACCTAGCCTAACCTAACCCAGTCCACATATAGATCCGAGTCTGACACCAATCCTGGAATTAGGTGATGTTGAGCTTCTTAACGAGACCTTGACGCCTCCTTGTGAGAAGTTGATTAATAGTTTAGTTATGTTGACATGTATAATAGGGTAGTTATATTGACAAGTATGATAGGGTAGTTATGTTGACATGTATGATAGGGTAGTTATGTTGACATGTATGATAGGGTAGTTATGTTGACTTGTATAATAGGGTAGTTATGTTGACAAGTATGATAGGGTAGTTATGTTGAGTGATAAATTCAGACAGTGACTTTGAACACCTTCAAAGAGATCTAGATACCTTACATGAGTGGTCAGTAGACTGGCAAATGAATTTTAATACTGATAAATGCAAGGTACTACAGATAGGGAAGACGAATACAAACGTTAAGTATAAACTAGGTAACACGGAAATAGAAAACTCAGTTTGTGAAAAAGATCTAGGTGTATTTGTTAGCAACGACTTGAAACCTAGAAAACAATGTATTAGCGTTCGCAACAAGGCAAACAGGATTCTTGGGTTCATATCTAGGTCTGTGAGTAACAGAACTGCTGACGTTATCTTGAAACTTTACCTAGCATTAGTGAGGCCACACATGGATTATGCGGTTCAGTTCTGGTGTCCTTATTATAGAATGGACATAGATTTTTTGGAGAGAGTACAAAGAAGAATGACAAAAATGATCCATAATATTAGAAACCTTACATATGAAGAAAGACTGAAAACCTTAGGCTTACATTCATTAGAGAGGCGTAGAGTTAGGGGAGATATGATAGAGGTGTACAAGTGGGTAAGTGGTAAGATGTTCTGAAGCTCAGTAATAACGAAATAACTAGAACAAATGGCTTTAAATTAGATAAATTCCGATTCAGAAAGGATATAGGCAAGCACTGGTTTGGTAATAGAGTTGTGGATATGTGGAATAGGCTACCGAGTGCTATACTAGGATCGGGGACGCCAGGGAGCTTCAAGACGAAGTTGGATAGGCACATGGAAGTGCTGGGATGGGTGTGAAAGAGATCTGCCCTGGATGGGCCAGTCGGCCTCCTGCAGTATCCCACTTTCTTATGTTCTTATGTTCTTATGTATGATAGGGTAGTTATGTTGACATGTATAATAGGGTAGTTATATTGACAAGTATGATAGGGTAGTTATGTTGACAAGCATGATAGAGTAGTTATGTTGACATATATGATAGGGTAGTTATGTTGACAACTATTGCAAGGTGTTTATATACAAGTAAAATTGATATTTATATAGGTAAGTGTATTGTTTCTTTATATAGACACGTAAAATAGAGTGCTATACCGATAAGAGTATGTTTATGTAGGTAATGAGGTGTTTATAGAGAGAAGTTTGAACAAGTAGAGATGATGTTAAGCAGGTAAACGGATGCTAAATTAAGTTGAAAGAAAGTTACAGAGCTAAGATATGTTTTCACCACAAGGTTGCCACAATAAAGCATAAGGAGCCATAACTCTGAGCATTGTTGCCAGATAGATATGATTCTCGAACTTGACTGAGATCTTGTTATGATACATCAACATAGGAAATTTAGTTAAAATCCAAAGGTACTTGTTGAAGTTATCACGTGGACAATTCCCTGATGGACGGACGTATGGGTGGAGAAACGGGAGGCAAGAGAAAGAGGGATAAGGTTAGCTGCATTGAGAGAGGCTGGGAGACGTAGGCGAGTGGGTGGGTGTTTTTTTTTTTTGGTAGGTGGGGTGGGTGGGTGGGTGGGTAGGTAGGTGGGTGGGCTGGGGTGGTGCGCTAAGTCTGGTGATGACAGGCTTGTAGGTGGTAACAACGACCCCACAATACGGAGGAAATCGCCGAAAGGAAAGAAAAAAAAAGAAAAAAAATACTACGTCATATCCCTTCTCTTGTCTGTGAGAATATTTAAAGGACTGATAAATTTGGAGTGTGGGAGGGCGTAGCGTGGAGGGGGAAGAGTGTGTGGGAGTGATGGAGTGTTGAAGAGCATAGAGTGGAGTGTGGGAGAGTAGAGTGTTAGCTTGTGTGGGGTTTGGTTGTGCTTGGTTAGCTTGGGCTCAGTTTGATTGGTTAAGGGTTGGTTGAGTTAGTTTAGATCAGGTTTAGTTGGTGTGGACTAAATTGGGTTGTATTTGGTGGTTAAGTTAGGTTAGGTTAGATTAGGTCAGGTTAGGTTAGGTTAGGCCAGAAGAAGGTTAGGTTAGGTTCAGTTGCGTCTCTTGCGGCTGACGTTGAAGAATGGTGTGTGTTAGGTGGTGGAAATAGGAGAGAGAGAGAGAGAGAGAGAGAGAGAGAGAGAGAGAGAGAGAGGAGAAAACAATAATAACAAAATATCAGGGAGTTGGCACACACACACACACACTATGATCTCACCCAACTTTAATATATGTCACTAATAAATCAAGGAGAGGTAACGTTTGTACCAGGGATTTGGGTGGGCAGTGGACAACCTAATATTATACCCACCTACACATTATTCCACCCTCGTTTGTCACGCTCGCTACATTGTTCAGGAATTTCACACACACACACACACACACACACAAGGGTTCGTTTCCTTGTCGCTGCCTCTACCTCTTGGCCTCCTCAGCCTTCACTACCTTCACCTCAGACTCGACCCTCTCCTCTCCCCCCCCCCCCTCCCCTCCCTAGTCCAGTGTTACCAGTTGTCGATGCTCGCTTTGGTAATTTCGACTCTCGCGTGATTGCAAGAAGTTGGGGGATCGAGATTTCAGATTTAGTTTGTTATTTTGTTATTTTACCGATTTTGGATTTGTGATTTTTATTTTTTTTATTTACTTCGTTGGATTTTATTCGATTGTGTCATGTTAAGAATTTAGGATTTTGGTGATTTTTATGTATTTTTTCATTGGATTTTTATTTGTCATTACTGATTGTTTTTGGTTTTTTCCACTGAGTTTCTTCTCGTAGCCTAACCTAACCTAACCTTGATTTTTACTCTCATTTTGTAGGTGATGTGATTCAGTATCTGTTAGTTCTGGACACATTTGGGATTTACCCTTAATAGTCTCCAGTCTAGTTATAGCTAATCTACTCGGTGGTGGGTTTGGGTAGGGGGGGGGGGCTGGTCTCGATGGGTACGTATCTTAATGGTATCTAGTCGTAATGGACACGTATCTTAATGGTATCTAGTCGTAATGGACACGTATCTTAATGGTATCTAGTAATGGACACGTATCTTAATGGTATCTAGTAATGGACACGTATCTTAATGGTATCTAGTAATGGACACGTATCTTAATGGTATCTAGTAATGGACACGTATCTTAATGGTATCTAGTAATGGACACGTATCTTAATGGTATCTAGTAATGGACACGTATCTTAATGGTATCTAGTAATGGACACGTATCTTAATGGTATCTAGTAATGGACACGTATCTTAATGGTATCTAGTAATGGACACGTATCTTAATGGTATCTAGTAATGGACACGTATCTTAATGGTATCTAGTCGTAAGATGTGAAAAAAAAAGCTGAGGATAATATCCAGGTAATCCTTTTTTTTTATGGGAATTTATGATCATAATGTTGGCAATAGTTGTTTCCTCTCTATACAAAACCAGACGTATACCTTAAGGCCTAAAATACCCACACTAACGACGATCATTTTCCTGCCCCCTGTTACGACTGACTTTATAGACCTATAGCCAACAATCTTCTCTATACCCGATGCCTGCCTCTAGGACCAGTCTCTATATCTAGGACCTATCTAGGACCAGTCTCTATATATCTAGGGCTGTCTTTATCTATCTAGGGCCAGTCTCTATCTATCCAGGGGCCTTGTCTTGGTGTTTATGGAGAAAAATTTTTGTTTAGGGCTCATCTTCTGGTTCCTCTGCTGGTCCCATTCACTTGTACCAAAAAGGGGGAAAAAAATAGTATGAAATTCGCTTATTTGTAGAGAAAATATGAAGATGGTTGGTGTAAAAAATATTATCTGTAAAATTGTGAAATAATGACCACGATAATACATGTAAAAATGGCCGCTGTAATAATGTAAAAAATGTCCGCTGTAATAATGTAAAAATGGCCGCTGTAATAAGGTAAAAATGGCCGCTGTTGTATGTATATTATGTATGCTGGATTATATATCATGTATGTATATTATGTATGTGCTCCATTTATGTATTATTTATTCAGCCTAGCTAGCAGCGTGTGGCAATGTTATTACCATATCCCACACGCTTAATTAATGTGCCTGGCGACGTATGGAAGCTGCTAATGTATCACTTGCCATACGTCGCCTATAGCAGTTGACCGGGAGCCTAGTCAAGAGAGAGTGCTGCTCTCCTTTGTGTACATACTCTTATCCAGTAAACCGAACCTACAAAACTATACAGGTGTTTGTGTTCTCTCCTGTATATAGAACTTATTATTCAGAACCTAACATGGCGCAGTGATCCGATCTTACTGGATAATTACGAGTGATAGCGCAAAGTCTGTGGAAAGCCGGATGGACTCCTCCTCTCGCTTGGGTCAATTCCCGCGCGCGTCACCTCTCCTCGAAGAATTTCAGCAACTTTGAGCAGTATCAGTGACAGTGATTTTCTGTGAAGTGTTTAGTGCATTGTGTGTTCGTGCCATTCATGTGTGACCTTGTTCTAAAGGATTCCCAAGGTATACGGCACGTTCTGGGCATTCGTAAGGAGTAGAGTTGAGTGCACCCGTCTCTGACCGCGTCCTGAGGGTAACTAGACTGACTGGGAGTCGCCGCGCCTCTCCCTCCACCCCCCCTCACAGCGCCGCCTCCACCCCCCCTCACAGCTGGGGCGAGACGCTTTGCCGGCCCGGGACACACACTCACACGTACTAACACTCGCTGACCGCGCGGCTTCCTTATATATATTTTATATATATAACCTACTTATCTGTGTATTTAATTAATTTTTTGTCTGAAATCTTGTTGATACGACGGGCTGACCGGTCAACACTGATTTAAGACATAGTACACAGAGGAAGTAGTTATGTCTCACGCCTTACGTAGCCGTGGACCCAGCGTCTGGATGACTCAGGCGGGTGATAGCCCCGCAGAGATGGATGACCAGACCGGCCACGACGCTTCAGCCCCCACATCGCGCAGTCCCTCACCTCAATATTCAGCGTTGTCTCCAGAGATAATTGCTTTACTGAAGTTTATGAGAGATGAGAAACGCGAGGATGAAGCCCACAGACGTTTGGCGGATGAGCACAGAAGGCAAGCAGAGGCAGAACGAGACAACCAACGGAGATTGGAAGACAGTGAACGGTTTGAAGCCTTGATATCTCGCCTCACTGTTAACCAAGCCCCTGGCTCTAACACTGCCTCGGTACTGACTGGTTCAGATACCTCATCCATGCTTCCTTCACGCCCCCCAGCCCCACCTAAAGCAGCAGCTCAAACGCCGCCCATCTTGAAGCCTGATGAGACTTTCCAGACTTTTCGTGAATGGCGGCGACGGTGGACTGATTACTCTACAATGGTGGATCTCCAGAGTTTGTCACAGCCTAAACAACTCATCCAGCTGCGTATGTGCCTGTCCTTGGAAATTCAGCGTGTCTTGGAACATACGTTGCAGGTACCCCCAACCTCTTTGCTGTCTGTAGAGGAGGTACTGGACGTTCTACAACGGCACATCAAAGGACAGCAGAATGAAGCTCTGCGCAGGAGGGAATTGTTTAGCTGCAGACAGATGGAGGGTGAGTCTTTTGATGCCTTTTACGTGCGTCTTAAGAGAGCCTCGGAAGAGGTAGATATATGTCCAGGCCACCACCAGCAGTGCGAGGAGACCCAGTTGAGGCAGGTGATCCTGATGGGTGTTAAGGACGAGGAACTTGTCCAACGCCTCACCTCCCTCGACTCTTCCTCTTCTCTTAAGGATGTGTTGACGATATGTCGCTCCTATGAGGCTGCCAGGTGTGCCACCTCTGCCATCCGTGCTCCCCCTACAGCTGTACGCGCTGTGTCCCGGTACAAGAAGGACAAGAAGTCCGTTCCTACGCCTTCGCCCACCACGTCCACGCCCGGTTTATTTTGCAACAACTGTGGTAAGCAGCACGGAACACAGGTGTGTCCAGCTGCTCAGTCTACCTGCAACAGTTGTGACCGTAAGGGCCACTGGTCACTCACAGTACGGTGCCCAGCCAAACGCGTCCAGTGCAATGTGTGTGGTCGTCTGGGCCACTATGACAAGTGTTGCCCTTCCAACATACCCAAGGGACCGCGTCGGCGGAAGCTTCAGCCCCCCTCCACCAGAGAGGGCCGCCCACAGTCTTCCAATCAGAGGTACGACGACTCTTGACAACGCTCGAGCCACATTAGGAATGTGTGCTCCCCCCAGCGTCCCAGGACCAAAGTCCCCCAGTACATCAGCGTCATCGTGACCTACGGCGGTGTGTCATCCCGCCTTCAGATGTTGCCCGACACCGGCGCTGATGCTACAGTCATCGGTCCCCAGCATTTGCAATGCTTGGGGCTCTCTCCAAGTGATCTAGGACCGCCCCCCAAGGATCTCCGCTTTATGGCAGATGGTTCACAGATGACCCCGGCCCTAGGTTCACTCCAAGCACAAGTCACTTTTGGCAACAGGTCGTGTCAAGCCTGGATTGATGTGCATAACGGTGTCCAGACTCCTTTGCTGTCCTACAGACATTGTCAGGAGTTGGCCATCATCTCCCAGGACTTCCCCAAACCTATTCTTGAGGTAAAACACGCCAACAGGGTGCAAAAAGGGAGCAGCAACGACCCTGCTGCCGCCCTACCCCTGCCTCTTGCCAGTGACACCTCTCCTTCGGATGCTCGGAAGTACTTCCTGAAGGAATTCAGCGACGTTCTGGTGAGCAAGTCCGCTCTGGAATCCAAGCCTCTCAAGAAGATGGCAGGCCCCCCCATGAGGATCCACCTGAGGGACGACGCGAAGCCATTCGCTATTTACACCCCTCGACTGGTTCCCCTGGCCTTCCGCGAGGCGGTCAAAAACGAGCTGGACTCCATGGTCGCCCAAGAAATTATTGTACCAACCGGCGATGACCCGTCTCCATGGTGTCACCCGATGGTTGTCGTCGCAAAACCTAAAGGTGGTGTTCGGATCACCACTGACCTTTCCAAGCTCAACAACCAGGTGTCTCGTCCTGCGCACCCTTCTCCCACGCCCTTTGCAGCCATACGCAGCGTGAACCCGAAGGAGCGCTTCTTCACGACGATGGACGCCCTGTGTGGATACTGGCAGATACAGCTTGCCGAGGAAGACCGACCACTCACAACGTTCATCACCCCGCATGGACGTTACAGTTATTGCCGTGGCCCCATGGGATTCGCCGCTACAGGAGACGCTTTCTGTCTTCGAGGTGATATGGCTCTACAAGGTCTGGCAAACTGCGTGAAAGTGGTCGACGACATACTCGTGTACGACGAGGATTATATGGATCACCTCTGCCGTATCTACGAGGTACTCAACAGGTGCCGGAAGCACGGCATTACCCTAAATGCCGACAAGTTTGTTCTGGCCAGCTCTTCAGTTGACTTTTGTGGGTACACCCTCTCAGGGAATGGTATCGCAGCTGACCCGGAAAAGGTCCGCGCCATTACGGATTTTCCCACCCCTGCTAACCTGACCGACTTGAGGTCCTTCATCGGTCTCGTCAACCAGTTAGCAGAGTTTTCGTCGGACATCTCCGCAGCTGCTCAACCACTTCGCCCCCTGATGAGCCCCAAGAGGACATTCCTGTGGACCCCCGACCACGACAAGGCCTTCCAGCAAGTGAAACAGGCCCTGTCTCGTCCACCTGTCCTCGCCACGTTTGACCCAGCCTTGCCGACAGTTCTGCAGACAGATGCCTCACGCTTGTATGGCGTGGGATACGCCCTACTGCAGGATCATGGTGGAGGGCAGTTCCGGCTCGTCCAGTGTGGCTCGCGTTTCCTCTCTGACACTGAGACGCGCTATGCCACTATTGAGTTGGAGCTGTTGGCTGCGGTTTGGGCGATGTCCAAGTGCAGGTTTTACCTCATAGGCCTGCAATACTTTCACCTAGTGACCGACCATCGCCCGCTTGTCCCGATCCTCAACCACTACACGCTAGACGCCGTTGAGAACCCTCGCCTCCAGCGTCTGAAAGAGAAACTCTCGGCGTACATCTTCACTGCAGTGTGGCGTGCTGGTAAGGAGCTCTGCATCCCTGATGCCTTATCCCGCTCCCCTGTCAGCCGCCCTACTCCAGAAGACCATGTACTCGACGCCGACCTCGCTCTTTCCGTCAGGACTGTGGTCACTCTCCATGCCGTCCAATCCCTTCGTTCGGACCTGTCACCAGATGACGACAAGGCAATGGAGGACCTTCGAACAGCGGCCCGAGATGACCCTTCCTATGTCCGACTCGTCGAGTGTGTGAGGAATGGATTTCCTAGCAACCGCTACGATCTTCACAACACCCTGCTCCCGTATTGGAAACTCCGCGATGAACTCTACTGCGACGGAGACCTTGTTCTGTACGGAGCACGTGTAGTTGTCCCTGCTGCATCACGTCCCCACGCCTTGGCCCGCCTTCACGACAGTCACCGTGGAGCTGAGGCCACCAAACGACGTGCACGACAGACTGTGTTCTGGCCCGGCATCAACTCCGACATCTCCAATGTTGTCCGTGCGTGTGAGCCCTGCCAAGTATTACAACCCAGCCAGCAGCAGGAACCCTTTATGAGTGACGACAACCCCACCCGCCCCTTTGAGTCTGTGTCGGCCGACTTTTTCTGTGTGTCAGGAAAGTCCTTCCTCGTTATCGTCGACCGTCTCTCTGGTTGGCCGGTTGTCATCAAGTGCGGTAATGACACGACGTCTGCCGCCACCATCAGCAAGTTCCGCCACTACTTCCGTGACGTGGGCGTTCCTGTACGCCTGCGAACCGACGGAGGGCCTCAGTTCACAAGCCGGGACTTTGCTGCGTTCCTTGACCGATGGGGAGTCCGGCATGTGTTGTCATCGCCCCATTACCCGCAGTCCAACGGCCACGCTGAGGCTGCTGTCAAATCCCTGAAGCACCTCATCCTTAAGGTGGCCCCTTCTGGGAACATTGACTGCGAGGCCTTCGACAGGGGTCTTCTTGAACTCCGCAACACACCTAACTACACCGGACGCTCCCCTGCCCAGGTTTTGTATGGACGCCCCCTTCGTTCTTGTGTCCCTGCTCACCCTCAATCCTTCTCCAAGGAGTGGCAGGCCAAGACAGAGGATTGTGATCGCCGAGCCGCCGAACGTGTTCAGGACGTCGTCGCCCGCTACAATGACCACGCCCGTTCTCTCCCCAGGTTGAGTGTCGGCACCCAAGTCCGTGTTCAGGACCCGACCTCCCTACGTTGGGACAAAGTAGGCGTAGTCATGGGTCTCGGCAGGTCACGGGACTACCAGGTGCGGTTACCCAGTGGTCGTGTGTGGTGGAGGAACCGCCGTTTTCTCCGACCCGTAACAATGCCTTCTGCTGGCCCCGCCACCAGTGTTGAGTCCCATACCCTTCCCAGTGATGAAGTCCGTCGACGCTCAGAACGGATCCAAAAGAAAAGGTCCGCTCAAGACTTTGCTATGAGCGTATAGGGGGGAGGGAGGTGTATGTATATTATGTATGCTGGATTATATATCATGTATGTATACTATGTATGTGCTCCATTTATGTATTATTTATTCAGCCTAGCTAGCAGCGTGTGGCAATGTTATTACCATATCCCACACGCTTAATTAATGTGCCTGGCGACGTATGGAAGCTGCTAATGTATCACTTGCCATACGTCGCCTATAGCAGTTGACCGGGAGCCTAGTCAAGAGAGAGTGCTGCTCTCCTTTGTGTACATACTCTTATCCAGTAAACCGAACCTACAAAACTATACAGGTGTTTGTGTTCTCTCCTGTATATAGAACTTATTATTCAGAACCTAACAGCTGTAATAAGGTAAAAATGGCCGCTGTAATAATGTAAAAATGGCCGCTGTAATAATGTAAAAATGGCCTCTGTAATAAGGTAAAAATGGCCGCTGTAATAAGGTAAAAATGGCCGCTGTAATAAGGTAAAAATGGCCGCTGTAATAAGGTAAAAATGGCCGCTGTAATAATGTAAAAATGGCCGCTGTAATAAGGTAAAAATGGCCGCTGTAATAAGGTAAAAATGGCCGCTGTAATAAGGTAAAAAATGTCCCCGGTAATAATGCAAAAATGGTCGTTGTTATAATGTAAAAATGTCCGCTGTAAAAACTTGTAAAAACGGTGTCTATAAAAATTATTCACCTGTAAGAACGATTATACTCATATTAACCAAAACATAATATAATTTACAAGAATATTCATATTCATATCGATGGCTTGAGTTATGTTCTTGTCGGAGCTCTTGCGATTCTTCCTCTTCTTGTCGTATCGTTTCGTAGAGTCGCGGTTTCCCATCCCCCCTCCCCCTCCCCCTTCCCCCCTCCCTCCGCCCCCCTCCCCCCGCCCCTCTCCCCTCCTCTCCCCCCCTCCCCCTCCTCTCCCCTCCCCTCCCCCCGCCCCTCTCCCCTCGCCTCCCTCCCTCCCTCCCTCCCCTCCCCTCCCCCTCCCCCTCCCCTCCCCCCTCCCCTCCCCTCCCCATCCCTCCCCCTCCCCATCCCTCCCCTCTCCTCCTCTCCTCCTCCTCCTCCCAGAACGGTCCACCAGAGAGAGACTGTAAAACCACGCAAACCCAACACGTGACGCCGCCGAGAATGGGAGGGGAAAAAAAATTCATCTGAAGGAATTCGTTTTTCTATCGCAAAGTGTATAGCGGCGGCGGCGGTGGGACGTTTGGGTATCCTCCTCTTCCTCCTGGTAATTTGAGGCAATTCCCAGTGTAGTGTTTGGTTATGGGGAGGAATTTATAGCGTGTGTGGGTGTGTGTGGTGAGGGGTGTGTGTGGGTGTGGGTGGGTGTGGTGTGTCTGTGTGTGTGTGTGAGAGGGTGAGTGGGTGGTGGGAGGAATTATTGAAGGTGCTGCTGTTCTACACTTGTTTGTCTTTCTTTCTTTCTTTCTTTCTTTCTTTCTTTCTTTGACTTGAAAAATACTGCCTAAGGAAACTGTGTGTGTGAAGGCAAATATAATAATGAGATACCAAGAACCTTTTATACCATTATATTGACCCTGGAAATAATTGCATCAAGATTGTAATGGATTTTTTTTTTATGTAGATCAGATTTTTTTTTTAAGTTTGTCGAACAGAAATTTAATAAAAAAAAAAGTCGATCATGTGTAATTGGTGTTGCTTTCGTGAGTAAGATTTTGTTTTTCTCTTGTATTTTATGTGGTCTTGAGGTCTTTTGCGTTTTCCCGGAATTTTATCTAAAAAGTATTAATCTCGTTAATTTTTTAAGCTTTGGATCATCTTCTAAGCTTTGGTTCATCTTCTAAGCTTTGTGGGTACAAGGCTGAAGCTTTTTTTTATTAAGTCCTTTGTTGTATAAACGTTGTTGTTAATAAGCACTTAAGAGTATTTCCCTTTAAAGTAAATAAGTCAACATTATAAACTCTTACGGTATTTTATGTTGTATAACCACAAATATTAAATGTCATCAACTCGTATTATGAACTGGAAGACATTTTGTATAACAGACCATTAAATAAAAATAGTAACTCAACTGCCCTCATCGTTATCTAAGGCATTTTGGGCGTTACAGAATATCGAAGGAGTAAAATCTGGGCCAGCTCTTTCGTCGTATAAACGTAGATTTTAAAACACGTCACGCCCACCCAGATTTCTTACCCAAATATTGACTTCATAAGCAAACTCAGTTCCTCTTGGTTCATCTTAAAATACACGGGTTAAACACCACTCAGGGGCCCAGGTTAACCTAGATTTATTTTTTGGGGGGTAATTTTGATGTTGATTAAGAAATATTATCACTTGTCAGACTATTACACAGACGGACAAAGACAGTAGTGAAGACTCTGGTGGTGAATATTTCTGGCTGGATGGGTCATGGGGTGACCTTTATAGCTCTCTTTCTCTCTTTTTCTTTCTCCATCTATCTATCTATCTATCTATCTATCTAGCCATTCCTCAACGCTTAATATTCACCCCCAATAACTTATATACCGTGTGTGTGTGTGTGTGTGTGTGTGTGTGTGTGTATTAGTAATCACTGTATGTACGGGGTGATCTATAGTTAGTTGTCAGTGTGAGGATGTTTTTATTTGTGTGTTGCCATCTTTCCACCCTCCCAATGCCCCCTCCCTTCTTGCCCCCCCTGCCTCTACCCCTCCCTCCCCATCCCTCCCTTCCCCCATCCCTCCTCCCTCCCCATCCCTCCTCCCTCCCCATCCCTCCTCCCTCCCCATCCCTCCTCCCTTCCCCCATCCCTCCTCCCTCCCCATCCCTCCTCCCTCCCCATCACTCCTCCCTTCCCCCATCCCTCCTCCCTCCCCATCCCTCCTCCATCCCCATCCCTCCTCCCTCCCCATCCCTCCTCCCTCCCCATCCCTCCTCCCCCCCATTTCCCTCTCCCCTGCCCTCATACTTCCCACCACCTCCCCAGGACCATCATGTTTTATGCACGAGTCCGGTCATTAAGTTACTGAACATAACATCTATCCTGGCCAGTGACGCACTTTTTCATGGTGCCTCGCCAAGTACCTGTTATTTTATCTTATTAACTTTTCCTTTTTTCCAAATTGGCAGTGGGATCGTGTTTTATTTCTTCCCCTTCTGTGATTTATGATGTTTGCTTTTTTATCATTAGTGATGCGTGTGTGTGTGTGTGTGTGTGTGTGTGTGTGTGTGTGTGTGTGTGAAGGTATTGTTGTCTTGTATACATAACATCGTAATGATCATTGATATTGTCGTTGGCGTTAAAAAATTTATATTCAGCTTTGTGTACAGTTTTTCGTGACGTCTTACCAAGAGTTATCTTATATTTGAAACGCATTATAACACACAGCAGGCGAGGTATATACTGTGTTGGCGGAGGAGAGCCACACAGCCTAACACAACCTAGCACAACACGACACAACACAACACACAACACAACACACAACACGACACGACACAACACACAACACGACACAACACACAACACGACACAACACACAACACGACACACAACACGACACAACACACAACACGACACGACACAACACACAACACGACACAACACACGACACAACACACAACACGACACGACACAACACACAACACGACACGACACAACACACAACACGACACAACACACAACACGACACAACACACAACACGACACAACACACAACACGACACAACACACGACACAACACACAACACGACACAACACACAACACAACACAACACACAACACGACACGACACAACACACAACACGACACAACACACAACACGACACAACACACGACACAACACACAACACGACACGACACAACACACAACACGACACGACACAACACAACACACGACACAACACACAACACGACACACAACACGACACGACACAACACACAACACGACACAACACACAACACGACACAACACACGACACAACACACAACACGACACGACACAACACACAACACGACACGACACAACACACAACACGACACAACACACAACACGACACGACACAACACACAACACGACACAACACACAACACGACACGACACAACACACAACACAACACACAACACGACACGACACAACACACAACACGACACAACACACAACACGACACGACACAACACACAACACAACACACAACACGACACGACACAACACACACACGACACAACACACAACACGACACAACACACAACACAACACACAACACGACACGACACAACACACAACACGACACGACACAACACAACACACGACACAACACAACACACGACACAACACACAACACGACACGACACAACACACAACACGACACGACACAACACAACACACGACACAACACACAACACGACACAACACACAACACGACACAACACACGACACAACACAACACACAACACGACACAACACAACACACGACACAACACACGACACAACACAACACAACACACGACACAACACAACACACGACACGACACAACACACGACACAACACACAACACGACACAACACACAACACGACACGACACAACACACGACACAACACACGACACGACACAACACACGACACAACACACGACACAACACACGACACGACACAACACACGACACAACACACGACACGACACAACACAACACACGACACGACACAACACAACACACGACACGACACAACACGACACAACACACAACACCACACACACACACGACACAACACAACACAACACAACACAACACACACACACAACACAACACAACACACGACACAACACAACACACGACACAACACGACACAACACACGACACGACACAACACAACACACGACACGACACAACACAACACACGACACGACACAACACAACACACGACACGACACAACACGACACGACACAACACAACACACGACACGACACAACACGACACGACACAACACGACACACGACACGACACAACACAACACACGACACAACACACGACACGACACAACACACGACACGACACAACACAACACACGACACAACACACGACACAACACGACACAACACACGACACGACACAACACAACACACGACACGACACAACACGACACAACACGACACGACACAACACGACACACGACACGACACAACACAACACACGACACGACACAACACGACACAACACGACACAACACAACACACGACACGACACAACACAACACACGACACGACACAACACACACACACGACACAACACGACACACACACACGACACGACACAACACGACACAACACGACACAACACGACACACAACACGACACGACACACAACACGACACGACACAACACGACACAACACGACACGACACACGACACGACACGACACGACACGACACAACACGACACGACACAACACGACACACGACACGACACGACACAACACGACACACACACGACACGACACGACACGACACACAACACGACACGACACACGACACGACACACGACACGACACAACACACGACACGACACGACACGACACACAACACGACACGACACACAACACGACACACGACACGACACAACACGGCACAGTTTAGCATAACATAACACAACACAACGCAGCCCAACACAACACAACACAGCCCAACACAACGCAGCCCAACACAACACAGCCTAGCACAACACAACGCAGCCCAACACAACACAACACAGCCCAACACAACGCAGCCCAACACAACACAGCCTAGCACAACACAACGCAGCCCAACACAACACAACACAGCCCAACACAACACAGCCCAACACAACACAACACAGCCCAACACAACACAGCCCAACACAACACAACACAGCCCAACACAACACAGCCCAACACAACGCAGCCCAACACAACACAACACAGCCCAACACAACACAGCCCAACACAACACAACACAGCCCAACACAACACAGCCCAACACAACACAGCCCAACACAACACAGCCCAACACAGCTTCTTTGACCGACATACAGTACCATCATAGTGAAGTGTGTCGCTCCCATTACAGGTCACATCTCTCTGTCAGTATTAATGGTCATTATGGGGGAGGGGGGGATATGTATGAGCTCATAACAAGGTACAGTTCACACCGTCGGTCAGTGATTAGTGGAAGGTGTTCAAGGTAGTGTTCTCCTGTAGGTGGTGGTCGTATACTGTAGTGCTCACCTGTCACCATCACTACTATCATCATCGCTACGAATACCATCATCACCACCCACCATACCCTCACTATCACTACCTCCACCACCACTATCACCACCACTATCACTACCACCGCCATCATCACCACCCACCATGCCCTCACTATCACTACCACCACCGCTATCACCATCACTATCACCACCATCATCACCACCACCATACCCTCACTATCACTACCACCACCACTATCACCATCACTATCACTACCACCGCCATCGCACCACCACCTCACCATCACTTATTATCACGGGGGAAAAATCATTGGTGTAAGGGGGGGTAGAAACTGGTGCTGATTATCTGGGGAATTAATTGAACCATCAGGGAACATTTGAACACGGTGGGGTAGGAATGGGTATCACCTGTCGGTATCTAAAGGGGACGCCATCGTGTGTAGGTTATGCAAGACATCTAATTAACAGATCGTTATAAATTATGACGTTAGGTTAGGTTAGGTTAGGTTAGGTAAGGTAAGGTAAGGTAAGGTTAGGTTAGGTTAGACTAGGTTAGGTTAGGTTAGGTTAGGTTAGGCTAGGTTAGGTTAGGCTAGGTTAGGCTAGGTTAGGTTAGGCTAGGTTAGGTTAGGCTAGGTTAGGTTAGGTTAGGTTAGGTTAGACTAGGTTAGGTTAGGTTAGGTTAGGTTAGGTTAGGTTAGACTAGGTTAGGTTAGGCTAGGCTAGGTTAGGTTAGGTTAGGTTAGGCTAGGTTAGGTTAGGTTAGGTTAGGTTAGGTTAGGTTAGGTTAGGTTATATCCCCCTGGAGAAGTAAGTTTCCGTTGTGGAATTGTTGTTTACTCTACAAGACAAACACGAGTCAGTCAAGCTATTAGTGAATACACCTCACAGCTACCGATGGTTGGTCAGGACGAGGGAGTGAGCCTGACTGTGTTACTGAAATATAATATTCCTCCCTCCGAGCATTGTGTTATAGTAGTAATTATCTAAAATGGCTAAAAGGAAATGTTAGAATACTATCAAATCTTATATGTTGCGGCCCCCTTTTTCAATTTATTTTAGAGGTTGTGGGGTTTAAATTTCCTCTGACCTTTGACGAGGTAAGAAGTGACCCTGTCTGTCTGTCTGTCTGTCTGTCTGTCATCTTCCTTGGTTGAGAGCTCGGTGGTTGTAAGGGTGGGCAGAGATGGGCGGCGTGTTACCTTAAGGTTTACCCCTACAAGCATATCGTTCTTCAGGAGTCTTGGGCGTCATCAGCTCCCACGTGGCTGAGGTGCTCCTGCCGTACATCTGGTCTGGACACCCTGGTCTTCCACCTGATCGCCTGACTACCTGTTATAATTACTCTGTATCCCCCGAGAGCGAATAATATAATAAAGTATTTTTTTTTATATTATGATTGATTTATTCATATTAATAGAGAAAAAAAAATCATTAATTGTTTATTTTGTGAATTTTTCTGAGAGTTAAAGTTGTTAATAAAGATGTGAAGGTCTTGGAGCCTCAGGGATAGATTAGTAAACCAACAAGAGTTCACTGGGAGACGGGTCAGAGCGGCCTGGCCATTACCTGGCCTGTGAACGTGGGTGTGTCGCTCGTTAACGCTAATAGCTCATTAGCACAACTATCCATCACCTAAGATGCAGTGGCTTTGCAGCACAAGGCAGAAATTAACCTAAATTTGCCTTTGCAGTCCATTATGTGAGGCGTTAAAGTGACGTCAATAAACTCTTAGAGAAAGGAAGAGGCTGAGAGGACACCCACCTCACTGCTGGGACAGGTGACGCAGAATAGTGTGTGAGTTAATTAGATACCTGAAAATATGCACAAGGAATAAATATTAAACTCTGTAGGTCACTATGGTAACTGTGTGTGTGTGTGTGTGTGTGTGTGTGTGTGTGTGTGTGTGTGTGTGTGTGTGTGTGTGTGGGTAATTACTGTCTGCTTCATAACTTTAATTCCCCCTTTCTGCTCAATCTCTTCTACTCACTCAAGCCTTTCCTAGCATTTTCCTCCTCAATTTTGAACTCTCTTTACCTCGTCCCGCTCCATCCACCCACACGAGAGAGAGAGAAAGAGACACAGAGAGAGAGAGAAAGACAGAGAGAGAGAGAGAGAGGAAGACACAGATATAGAGGAATAGAAACCAACTAGCGGATGTAATATAGATACCTAGAAATATCTGCCACCTGGGGACGCTGTGAAGGTGGCGGAGGAAATGATAACTTTATTACTGAGAGAGACGTTTGTGATCAGAGTCCGTGTGTGGAAGTGTGGTAGGGTTGTGTGGGAGTGTGGTAGAGTTGTGGTAGGGCTGTGTGGGAGTGTGGTAAGAATTGTGGTAGAAGTGTGAGAGATTGTGGTAGAAACGAATGATGAACTGTGTGAAGTATTACCAGTAGTTTCACATCACCAGTTACGATGATATATGAACCAGTTACGTTCCTTCTTGAATCACCAGTTACGAAGAAATATACGAGTAAACCAGTTAATTTCGTCCTCACTTCATCTCCAGCTAAGATGACTCATATACCAGTTAATTTCGTTCGTAAATCACCAGTTAGTATGGAATTTTAACCCACGAAACTCAGAGAAACAAGACTCTTGATTATCAAAACACGGTCAAGTGAGTTAGTTAGTTTGGAACAGAGATAATAATGAAAATAAAGAGAAAAAATATAATGACGAATACGGGAGGTGAGGAGATTGATGATGAGAGGAACATAGGAGGAAACGGATAAAGGGGTGAGAGGGTAGTAGAAGAGAAGATAAGAAGGTGAATTACAAAGATAAAGGAACAAGAGAAGTCAAGAGGATTGTGGAATTAGGGTAAATACGAATGATAAAAAAATGTATGAAGGATGGATGATATTAAGAGAAGAAGGACTGGAGGGTTTGTGGAATTGTAATAGGGAGAAAGAGCAGAGATAAAGAGGGAAAGAAGAGAGAGAGAGAGGGGGAGGAAGAAGAGAGAGAGGGAAAGAGAAGAGAGAGAGGGAAGAAGAGAGAGTGGAAAAAGCGAGAGAGGGGGAAAGATAAGAGAGAGGGAAAGGGAGAGAGAGGGAAAGAGGAGGTGGAGAGAAAAGAGAGAGAGAGAGAGAGAGAGGGAGAGAAAAGAGAGAGAGAGAGAGAGAGAGAGAGAGAGAGAGAGAGAGAGAGAGAGAGAGAGAGAGAGAGTCATTGTATATATGAAGAGAGATTTAAATATCTTACTCAACACTCAAGGGATTAAGTTATTGTACTCAAGAGATAAATACATACTAGTACTCTAAAGGGAATTCTTACTCACTGGACTAATTCATTGTAATCATGTAGTCAGCATCGTACTCAGGAGATCAAGATATTTTACTGACTTCACTAATCATTGTACTCAAGGGGGGTCAGAATCGTACTCAAGGAGGTCAGCATCGTACTCAAGGTATAAGTGATTGTTTTAGATAATTTTTTTTTTGTAGTTTTGTGAGGGAATTTTGTAACGTGATTGTGGTCGGAAAAATATTCAACCATTCTACTGCATTGCCATAATCTTCGCGGCGGCACTGGTAAAAATGTTGAATGTGTACCAAGTCGAGGCCTGATGATGTCCCCCAATTGATGGTCAAAGTTTGTGAATGTTCTTGATTAGAATTGTTGAAGGCTGACTGTTTTGGCCTGTTGGTGTGGGTATAGTACAGTCTCTCATAGTCGATAGGAATGATGATGATGATGATACAGTAATTAGATAGATACTACTACTATTAGTGCATGTGTATATAAATGGAGCACATACATAATATACATACAGCATACATAATATATATATACACCTCCCTTCCCCCCTATACGCTCATAGCAAAGTCTTGAGCGGACCTTTTCTTTTGGATCCGTTCTGAGCGTCGAGGGACTTGATCACTGGGGAGGGTATGGGACTCAACACATGCACAATATACATACATAATATACATACAGCATACATAATATACATACAATTAGTACTACTAAACCAACTACTACTACTATTACTACTACTACTACTACTACTAGAATAACAACAATTTCAGACCAAACACATACTCACAAGGCACTAGAGTAACGTGTGATGATAGAGGTATACAGTAGGGTGTGGCAGGAGAGAGACCGTATAAGCACCAGGGACCGCACAGTTACTAGAGGTCAGATCATTAATGAGCAAGTGGAGATAAAAGAGAACTTACCTGAAGAAAATGTCAAAGGTTAATGAACTTACGAAGAGGTGGTGACCTTTTAAGTGAATTGCATTAACCATTGTTTTGTTTTTGTGTTATCTGTTGATGCTCCGATAGCTCTAACCTAACCTAACTTAACTATGTGTATAGATATATAAACAGATGCTATACAACGCTATTCATTATTACCTACAGAGTATATTATTTCCTCTTTGCAGTCCCAGTGTACTGTCATCACATCTTTCTTTACTTTATGGAAACTTTTGAAGACAATATTTCAACATTTGACAAAAAAAAAAAAAAAAAAAATATTCTTACCGACACAATCATAAGATATATCTGGTGTTTTAAATTGGTTCCTATCTCATTTGTTTATATTTCAGTCTTAAAAAAAGTTCTAATACTTTTTTTTTTGGGGGGGGGGGGGGAGTGTCCATAATTCTTCAGAAAGTTTAAATTATAACTTTTATCGTTGTTCTCGAAAAAAAAAATGTCTCCTATATTCAAGACGTCGTTGAAAATCCTGGGAAAAAAATTATTAGGGACTTTTAGTTTAGGAATAGATAGGGGTTTGAGGCCAGTAGCGTAGGGATTAGGATCTAGTGGCTACGTGTGTATTTTTCCGAGGATAATCACTGAAGAGGAGGTACTGTGTCACGTCATTTAACCACCTACACTTATTATTATTATTATTATTATTATTATTATTATTATTATTATTATTATTATTATTATTATTATTATTATTATTATTATTAATTTGGTTATCGTAAAGTGTTGCTATGTTGAGTTTGAGTTCATAGATAGTTAACTCGAGGACAATTCTGATCTTCGACTACAAGCTAAGGGTGTGAGAGGCAATATTTAATGGTGGTGTGATATCATATTTAACACTGCTGAGGTGATGATGTTAATAGTTTTTGTGGATATAATTTTTTGTTGTCATTCCTGGCTGGCTGGTAAAGTGTGTGTGTGTTTAATAATAATAATAATAATAATTAACGGTTTATTGAAAGAGCTTGGCAGCCAGAAGGCTGAAAATATACAGTTACATATTTGGGGAATGGGTTTCGAATTACAAATAATATACAAGTATCATAAGTGACACAAATAAGACATATAATAACTAGATTGGGAAAAGCTCAAACTACAGTTCATTTCAACATAGTGACAGTGCAAGGAGTAGTGTTTACTGGGAGTAAATACACTGATTTATTACAAGTTATTGATAATTTTTACAATGGTTGGGACTGGGCTGTTCTTGCACGTATGGGCTGGATGCGGTTGTGGTGTCGAACAGCAATTCTCGGACTAGGGATCTCAGGTGGTAGTAGGAGCCGGTGTCGGGGATGGTGTAGAAGCTTCTTACCAAATTTGCAGATGAGGTCGTGGTGATGGTCAGTGAGAGTCGAAAGGGTCAGTGTGTTGAGCGCTTCTTGATATGTGGAGTAGGAAGGGGAGAGAATAATCTTGCATGACCTCTTTTGCACTTTTTCTAGGTGTTTACGTTGTGTGGCATTTAGGGAGGAAGACCAGGTGGGGGAGGCATAGGTGAGCTTGGGAAGTATGAATGTTGTGTAAACACTGAGGAGCTCGTGTGCAGGAACTCCGAGGGACTTGAGTCGGCGGAGGAGGTGGAGACGGAAACTGGAGGATTTGATAACTTCACTGACGTGTGGTTTCCAATTTAGTTTGTTGTCTATGGTGACGCCGAGGAGCTTGGTGGAATCTACAACCTGGAGTGCGTTCGGACCTAGAGTAATGGAAAGAGGTGGGACAATGTCGGAGGAGAGGTTGATGTGCATAACCATGGTCTTGGTATGGTTGATGGTGACATGGTTGTTGGTGGCCCAGTTTTGGAGACTGTTCAATAAATCCTGAAGGGCGGTATAGTTGGGAGCAGAATTGTCGACATATTTCCAGCGAGCAGGGGTTTCTCTTAGGGCATCATTGATGAGCATAAGGAAGCAGAGTGGTCCCATCTTGGTGCCTTGGGGGACGCCACAGGTGAGTGACTGAGAGGTGGAGACAGCCCCTCGGAAGCGTACAGCTTGGCGTCGGTCACTGAGGAAGTCTGTAAGCCATGGTATAAGACTTCTCCGAAGCCCGAGGTCAATAGCTTTGTTGATGATTATATTGTGGTCGACTAGGTCGAACGCTTTAGTGAAATCAATGAAGGCGACAGCTACAGACGTTTTTCGTTTCTCGAGATGGCGGTATATGTAATCGAGAAAGCTGACAAGACAGTGAGTGGTGGAGGAAGTTTTCATGTTGCCAAATTGCTGAGGGTCTACGACTCCTGCAATATCAGCATAAGCCCAGTCGAACACAAAACTTTCACAGATTAGGCTGGGTATTGGGGTGATTGCAATAGGTCGTAGCTGATTTAAGGATTGTGGGCTGGTTGACTTGGGCACTGGTGATACATAAGAGGTCTTCCAGTCAGCTGGGCATCTGGCTTGACTGAGAGAAGCATTGATGATGGAGCAGAGGGGTGTAGCAAGCTCTGGGGAGAACTCCTTGAAGAGTTTCATTGGTAAGTCAATGGGGGTGGTAGAGCGTTTTAATTTTAGTTTGTCTAAGCGTTTTGCTACTTCAAATTCTTCTACTAAGTCAGTGGGAAGGGGGGCTGGTAGGTAAGCAGGGAGAGTGGTTGTGTCAAGCCCGGGGAGCGTCTGGCATATAGTAGAGAAATGGTTGTTTGTTTGTTCAGCTGCGTCAACATTAGTGAGATGGCTAAGGAAGGGGAGGGGGTGTGTCTTATTGTTTAGTCCACAGAGTTCTTTAAGCTTACCATACCATTGACTGATGTTGGTCTGCTTCAGGTGTTGTAATTTGGTTGGGTAGTGGGACTTCCTTGCAGTGCGTATTTCGCGGATGACTCGGTTACGAAGGGACCTGTAGCGGATGTGGTCATTGAGATGAAAGGCTCTGTCTCTCTGTTGCATAAGTCTTTTGATCCGAGGTGTGATCCAGGGCAAGTCAGCTGGGTGAGATCTGGTGGACTTCTCGGGGAAGAAGTGGTGGTGAGCTTCCGTGGTGGTGTTGGTATAATTTATCCATTGGTTTCCACGTCATCCACGCTAAGTACTTCAGTCCAGGGATGGTGAACTATCCACTGCCCGAAGAGGCGCACTGCAGAGTCAGTAATCGGCCTGTAGGTCTTGATGTAGGGTCTCTGTACTTGAGTGGGAGTGGCAGCTGGGGACCAGAGCACTGATAAGTGTGTGCTGCACCCGATAGGAGGCATTGGTTGAGGTGGTTGGTACTGGTCCGCTAAGTCAGTTAAGATAAGGTCAAGGGTATTTTGACCGTGTGTGGGGAAGGTTACAACTTGTGATAGTGATAGCTGGTCCTGGATATCAATGGTGTGTGTGTGTGCAGCCACTTCTTACCATTAACATCTAAATATAACACCTATGGCCTGAATACCCCCCCAAAGATAATAATAATAATAATAATAATGATAATAATAATAAAACCCATCTACAGTATTACTATTTTATTCACATTTTATCCCCTCACTCATGTCTTGCCTCCTCTCCCCTCCCTTAACTATGTACGGGAGCCCGGCTAGCCACGGTCGACAACATGTCTTGTATGATGGCGGACCAACCCAAGTATAGCCATCCATCTGTCTCGGATATAACAAAGAGATATGCTTGTCCGGATGTGAACCACCCCTTCCCTACCCCCTCCACCCCTCCCTACCCCTCCTCTCTCTACCCCTACCCCCTCCCTACCCCTCCCCTCTCTACCCCTACCCCCTCCCTACCCCTCCCCTCTCTACCCCTACCCCCTCCCTACCCCTCCTCTCTCTACCCCTACCCCCTCCCTACCCCTCCTCCCTCTACCCCCTGACCCCTCCCTACCCCCTCCTCTCTCTACCCCTACCCCTCCTCTCTCTACCCCTACCCCCTTCCCCCCTCCCTACCCCTCCCCTCTCTACCCCCTACCCCTCCTCTCTCTACCCCTACCCCTCCTCTCTCTACCCCTACCCCTCCTCTCTCTACCCCTACCCCTCCTCTCTCTACCCCTACCCCCTTCCCCCCTCCCTACCCCTCCCCTCTCTACCCCCTACCCCTCCTCTCTCTACCCCCTACCCCTCCCCTCTCCCTACCCCTCCTCTCTCTACCCCCTACCCCTACCCCCTCCCTACCCCTCCTCTCTCTACCCCCTACCCCTCCCCCCTCTCTACCCCCTCCCCCTCCCTACCCCTCCCCTCTCTACCCCTACCCCTCCCTACCCCTACCCCTCCCTACCCCTCCTCTCTCTACCCCCTACCCCTCCCCCTCCCTACCCCTCCCCTCTCTACCCCCTACCCCTCCCCCCTCCCTACCCCTCCCCTCCCTACCCCTACCCCTCCCCCTCCCCCCCTCCCTACCCCTCCCCTCTCTACCCCCTACCCCTCCTCTCTACCCCCCTCCCTACCCCTCCCCTCTCTACCCCCTACCCCTCCCTTTCTCTCTGTCTCTCTGGCCCAGGTCGAATGGCTTCACCGCTGACCTCTCATCTTGCATTGTACAGTCTGGTTGAAGTTCTTTTGTTGGTAAATAGTCAAGTCTTATGTTTTCCTGGGATATATATTTTGATGTTTTTGTTTGGTTGTAATTTTACTTGTTTTTAGATTTAGTTTTAATTATGTATTTGTTGGGATCAATGTTTTTGTTGTTGTTGTTATCAGTCTCCTACATGATTTTGATATATAATTTTTGGCTGAACAATGGTAGCAGATACGTTGCAAACACACACACACACACACACACACACACACACACACACACACACACACACACACACACCCGAGATGAGTAGAAACAAACTCCCCCTCCCTCAAAAAACTACCCATCGTGCCTCAGTCAGTGGTTAAAAAAGGAAACAAAAAACTTATTAGTTATGTGATAAGTGTTGTCGCTTTTGTCTCTCTCTCTCTCTCTCTCTCTCTCTCTCTCTCTCTCTCTCTCTTCTCTCTCTCTCCAGGCTTTATAGAGTTTTACTACCAGAAAAATGCCTCCCAACTTCCTCCTCCCACTCTGACGTTACTGGGAGTTAGAGACATTTTTTCCCTACGATGATTCGGGAATATAATTGGATATTTGTGGGAGGTTTTCTTTCTTTCCCTCCCTCTCGTCCTACACCGATACTGACTTTGATGGGATTTTCTGTATTTTTTTCCCGAGATTACTTAAGTGTTTTTTTTTTCGTTGATGGGGATTGTTTTGTTTTTACACAATTGGGAATAAAATTGTAAATAAGTTGATTATTTTTTCCGGAATTTTTTTTTTCAACATAATTTGGAGGAAAATTTTAAATATTTTGAATATTTTTTTACATGATACGTAATTATTTTTGGTTTGTTTTGTTTTTAAAATTTTCAAGCATGTTATTGTTTTTTTATGGTGTTTTATATAATAATTTTGTGGTATTGTTTACGAAGAATCTGTCATAGTTGGGTGAGGTTAAGGTTAGGTTAGGTTTGGTTTGGTTTGGTTAAAGTTATTTCAGGTTAGGTTAGGTGACGATTATTTTAGGTCAAGTTAGATTAGGTTAGCATAAGGTTAAGGACGGTCGGGTGACGGGCAAGTCGAAGGGAATGATTGAAACCCGCCTTTTGACGCACTTATTATTTATTGATGTGGTCAAAAACCTGCAGAGAACAAGAGGTTCATTAGTATTACATGGTGATCCATCTGATACATAAATAGTTAGTCTCACACATTTTTATCTTCACTACATAAGATCATTAAACTTAGTGACATAATACAAAGTACATAACTTTATTAATCTTAGTTGCGCTTCATTCCACATTATCTTATTACTCCAGAGTAGGGCAGGAAACGAGTAGTCATATTATTCTATAACATCACGTTATTACGAGCATAATTAGTCCACAATGTTTCAGTACTGAGGGGTACGTCATCACGTAGGCTATACTTACAAGGGCGGGTCAATGTAAATCAGTTGTTCCAAGAGACAACAGTACTGCGTAAATTGTCTTAGCACAAAACTCAGGGACAGGATTGTGAGTTGGTGTGTTCACTACACTCGATGGGGTGGCACGATACTACGTGCCAGAGGTGTCCCGAGCCCCTATCTATGGTCATAACAATGAAACGCTTGTTGTATGGCTGCAGCGGCCATAGAACAGTCTACAGTCAACAAGGGAGGTCGCGGCGTACGTGGTCGTAGGCTGAGAGATTTATATCTGTTTGGGTAAGATGACACTCGTAGTCGGCACATCGGTTGAGGTGCTGGGAGACACTCAGTGCTGAGTGGAGGTGCTGAAGGCACCTTAACCTCACCTAAACATACTTAATCTAACCTAACCTAACCTGAAATAACCTTAACCTAACCTAACCTTCCTGCTGCGTCACGTCCTTGAATCCTACACAGTTCCTTCGGCGACTTAAGGAACTTTGGGGAAATTTTCTTCAGGAGGATATTGAAGACCTGGGGGAAGGGGGAAGGAGGGAGGATTAAGAGGGGGGTGATTGAAGATGAAAGGGGATAAGGGGGAGGGGAGAGGGGGAGGGTTGAAGATAAGGAGAGGGTTAAGGGTGGAGGAGATTGAAGATAATGGGGTAAGGGGCAGGTATTTGAAGAGGGGAACTGAGGGGAATGGTGATATGAGGAAAAGGGGGGGAAGGGGAGGAGAGACGTTAAAGAGAGAGAGAGAGAGAGAGAGAGAGAGAGAGAGAGAGAGAGAGAGAGAGAGGAAATGTGGGAGAATGATGAAAACAATGATTATAGTGAATGGATAATTTAATACGTAATTATAGCCTCAGGGTTTTACGATAAGAGCCGCGCGCCTATAACACAAGCTATAATCAGCCTCAGGGGTCTAGTCTTAACGCTACTTTAACGCCATTAATCCATAATTGTTATTAGCCATTTAGTAAAACATTTTAATGGACCGGATATACTGTATATACCGTAAGTACCAAACACCTGTGCATTGTAATTGACTCTCAGGTAGATGGGCTGTTGTTGTGGTGGTGATGATGGTGGTGATGGTGGTGATTATAGGTGGTTGTAGTGGTGGTTTTGTGCTGTTTGGTGGTTGTGGAGGAATAGACGATGGTAGGGAATAAAGGCGTAAATGGCATGGATCAGAAATTATAAAGTTAAGAGAACATTAATAGGATAGACTCACCTGCTGTTGGCCATTAAGGAGATGTACACAGACACACCCTCGTCTCACCCCCTAGTTGGGTTTTTTTTTTCTATCCACTCTCATGTACTCGACACTAACTTGTACTCTGGTATATGTACTAATTGTCTTGTAACTCGGGATTTGTACTCAAGATATTTTCAAGATTTGTACTCAAGATACACTCGAGATTTGTACTCAAGATTTGTACTCAAGGTTTGTACTCAAGGTTTGTACTCATAACATATGTTTGTGATTTGTATTCTGTGTGCTCTTAACTTGTACTCTGAGAGGCAAAATGTGAGCTGCGAGTGAGAGTGAGAGATAGTGAGGGAGTGAGAGTGAGAGATAGTGAGGGGGTGAGAGTGAGAGATAGTGAGGGAGTGAGAGTGAGAGATAGTGAGGGAGTGAGAGTGAGAGATAGTGAGGGGGTGAGAGTGAGAGATAGTGAGGGGGTGAGAGTGAGAGATAGTGAGGGAGTGAGAGTGAGAGATAGTGAGGGAGTGAGAGTGAGAGATAGTGAGGGAGTGAGAGTGAGAGATAGTGAGGGAGTGAGAGTGAGAGATAGTGAGGGAGTGAGAGTGAGAGATAGTGAGGGAGTGAGAGTGAGAGATAGTGAGGGAGTGAGAGTGAGAGATAGTGAGGGAGTGAGAGTGAGAGATAGTGAGGGGGTGAGAGATAGTGAGGGAGTGAGAGTGAGAGATAGTGAGGGGGTGAGAGTGAGAGATAGTGAGGGAGTGAGAGTGAGAGATAGTGAGGGAGTGAGAGTGAGAGATAGTGAGGGGGTGAGAGTGAGAGATAGTGAGGGGTGAGAGTGAGATATAGTGAGGGTGTGAGAGTGAGAGATAGTGAGGGAGTGAGAGTGAGAGATAGTGAGGGAGTGAGAGTGAGAGATAGTGAGGGGGTGAGAGTGAGAGATAGTGAGGGAGTGAGAGTGAGAGATAGTGAGGGAGTGAGAGTGAGAGATAGTGAGGGAGTGAGAGTGAGAGATAGTGAGGGGGTGAGAGTGAGAGATAGTGAGGGAGTGAGAGTGAGAGATAGTGAGGGAGTGAGAGTGAGAGATAGTGAGGGGGTGAGAGATAGTGAGGGGGTGAGAGTGAGAGATAGTGAGGGAGTGAGAGTGAGAGATAGTGAGGGGGTGAGAGATAGTGAGGGGTGAGAGTGAGAGATAGTGAGGGAGTGAGAGTGAGAGATAGTGAGGGAGTGAGAGTGAGAGATAGTGAGGGAGTGAGAGTGAGAGATAGTGAGGGAGTGAGAGTGAGAGATAGTGAGGGGGTGAGAG
>CAUDMG010001870.1:87500-95000 GCA_958450375.1 Homarus gammarus
GAACACCAAACACAGGGAGTGGGGAGGCTTATAACTGAACCCCAGGGAACACCAAACACAGGGAGTGGGGAGGTTTATAATTGAACCCCTGGGAACACCAAACACAGGGAGTGGGGAGGTTTATAACTGAACCCCTGGAAACACCAAACACAGGGAGTGGGGAGGCTTATAACTGAACCCCTGGGAACACCAAACACAGGGAGTGGGGAGGCTTATAACTGAACCCCTGGGAACACCAAACACAGGGAGTGGGGAGGCTTATAACTGAACCCCTGGGAACACCAAACACAGGGAGTAGGGAGGTTTATAACTGAATCCCTGGAAACACCAAACACAGGGAGTAGGGAGGTTTATAACTGAACCCCTGGAAACACCAAACACAGGGAGTGGGGAGGCTTATAACTGAACCCCTGGGAACACCAAACACAGGGAGTAGAGAGGTTTATAACTGAACCCCTGGGAACACCAAACACAGGGAGTGGGGAGGTTTATAACTGAACCCCTGGGAACACCAAACACAGGGAGTAGGGAGGTTTATAATTGAACCCGTAAAACACGAGCCTAAATCGCCCTGTTTGTTTGTTTGTTTTAGTCTGCATGGAGGGACCAGCTTGATATATTCCCCCTGTGCTCTTGACATGTATAATTTTTACATATTTATTTATGGTTTATGTATGTAAATGATATATGGGACACAGTTAGCTCTTCCTTCCCAGTGAGTTATATAATTTGTTGATATATGCTTGTGACGTGTGGTATAAGGTATAAGGTATATTGTGACGTGTGGTATAAGGTATATTGTGACATGTGGTATAAGGTATATGGTATATTGTGACGTGTGGTATAAGGTATATTGTGACATGTGGTATAAGGTATAAGGTATATTGTGACGTGTGGTATAAGGTATAAGGTATATTGTGACGTGTGGTAAGGTATTGTGACGTGTGGTATAAGGTATATTGTGACGTGTGGTATAAGGTATATTGTGACGTGTGGTATAAGGTATAAGGTATATTGTGACGTGTGGTATAAGGTATATTGTGACATGTGGTATAAGGTATAAGGTATATTGTGACGTGTGGTATAAGGTATATTGTGACATGTGGTATAAGGTATAAGGTATATTGTGACGTGTGGTATAAGGTATAAGGTATATTGTGACGTGTGGTATAAGGTATAAGGTATATTGTGACGTGTGGTATAAGGTATATTGTGACGTGTGGTATAAGGTATATTGTGACGTGTGGTATAAGGTATATTGTGACGTGTGGTATAAGGTATAAGGTATATTGTGACGTGTGGTATAAGGTATATTGTGACATGTGGTATAAGGTATAAGGTATATTGTGACGTGTGGTATAAGGTATATTGTGACATGTGGTATAAGGTATAAGGTATATTGTGACGTGTGGTATAAGGTATAAGGTATATTGTGACGTGTGGTATAAGGTATATTGTGACGTGTGGTATAAGGTATATTGTGACGTGTGGTATAAGGTATATTGTGACGTGTGGTATAAGGTATAAGGTATATTGTGACGTGTGGTATAAGGTATATTGTGACATGTGGTATAAGGTATAAGGTATATTGTGACGTGTGGTATAAGGTATATTGTGACATGTGGTATAAGGTATAAGGTATATTGTGACGTGTGGTATAAGGTATAAGGTATATTGTGACGTGTGGTATAAGGTATATTGTGACGTGTGGTATAAGGTATATTGTGACGTGTGGTATAAGGTATATTGTGACGTGTGGTATAAGGTATATTGTGACGTGTGGTATAAGGTATAAGGTATAAGGTATAGTACAGAGCTGTTCTTATGGCTTCTGTATTGGTTATTGGTATATTGGAATTAATCTTATTTGTAATAGAGGATTTGTTATATGATATATTTACATAATTATTTCTTCCCACAATAAACCATATTTTATTTAATTGTGGTTTGATCTTTTTTTTTATAAAGATTAATGATGTAAATTATCAAGATGTCTGTAGTGTTTTAATAAGGTTTATGTTTTATTTACAATTATTATTTCAAACCATGACAAAAAATATAGCCATAAATTATCATCATTTTCTTATATTGTTAGGAACTCGATTTATAAGTTGGGGATTATTTATGGTAATATCTGGAGCAGGTAGAGGGTCTTAATTATCCCAACACAGGTAATTACATCATTTATTAAGGTGTGCTCGTGTAGGTGTGTGTGTGTGTGTGTGTGTGTGTTTTAATGGATTCAAAGGTTAACATAAGTGATCACCAAGATATGAGTAATTAATATTATAAGTGTGGGTCTATTTACAGTTGTATCTTGAAGGTTGAGGAACTGAAGCCGTCTAATCTCGAGAATGAAATTGGGTGGTTAATTGGATTAGCGCATTTGCCAGGATGTGGTGTGTGACTGTGGCTGGGAGGGTAATGGTGCGAGTGTGTGTGTGTGTGTGTGTGTGTGTGTGTGTGTGTGTGTTAGCAATTAAACTGTAGGAGGCAGAAGAAATCAGGGAATTGAATTTTTTGTGCACAGGATTACACAATGGCCAACTCCTAATTACTGCCGAGACACTAGTTTAAAGCTGTGATTATTCCGCGAGTCATAGAGTGTCTCAGTAAACATTTATCTTGTCGAAATATAATCACAGAAATGTATAATTATAATTAATATTAAATGGATGCATTCATTATGTACAATAGTTAGACTTCAGATGCCTTAATTAAAATGTTTCAATCACATCTTGAACTGATGACGTCATGAACACACGAGGAATGCCTTGAGTAGGAGTAGAGGAAAGTGTAGGGGGAGGAGGGGGGTTAAGGGTGAGGGGGGAGGGGGAAGGGGAAGGGGGATGATGCCTAGTGACCGGGGGAGCTGTGCAACAGAAAACACACACACACCATAAAGACCATTTTACTGTCGGAGGGTAAAAGTTTCTCAATTGTAAGAGGCACAATGTTTGGTGTGTGTGTGTGTGTGTGTGTGTGTGTGGCCGCCATCCACCTTACTAGGAATGCTCACAGCGCGGCTCACGTCTTGAAAGATTGGCCGCAAGCAGAGAGAGAGAGAGAGAGAGAGAGAGTGGGGGGGGGGGGGGAGGTGTGTCCCTTGTGGCTGGTCTAGATGGGACTCCACTTTAAAGAGAGAGACTGAGCGGTTCGTGAATAAGGCTCCACTGCTTGCTGGCGTTTCAAAGGAAGCACCCGTGAGAAAGATTGCTAAGTCGGGTGACCTGAGGAGCCTTTATGCCTCTGAAAAGCCAGTTCAACCTTCCCCAAAAAGTTTACGTTCTCCCGAACGTTAATTCCTTGGAACTCTGAGAACATGTGGAAGGAATTCTTGGCTAGCTTCACAGGATCGAGGAACTGTGATGGGTGTGAGTCTTAGTTGATCACCTGGTGTGGGCGAGTGGTAACAGGACACAACTAACTCAACCATTCAATTTCATGATCAATTTGAGTTGATGAATTTGTGGTAATGCCTAATGTATTGTTAATATCTACGTCTGTTGTTAGCTTAGATTAGGTTCGATTATATTATGCTAGGTTAGGTTAGGTTAGGTTAGATATAATTAAAATTTAGATAGGTATTTTCTATATGATTTGATATGTTTTAAGTTTAGTCTGATCCTATTGTTATTTTTTTTTACCTAACCTAACCTAACCCAACCCAACCTAACCCAACCCAACCCAACCCAACCCAACCCAACCCAATCCAACCCAACCCAACCCAACCTAACCTAACCCAAGCCCAACCCAACCCAACCCAACCCAACCCAACCTAACCTAACCTAACCCAATCTAACCTAACCCAACCCAACCTAACCTAACCTAACCCAATCCAACCCAACCTAACCCAACCCAACCCAACCCAACCTAACCCAACACCAACCTAACCTAACCTAACCCAATCCAACCTAACCCAACCCAACCTAACCTAACCTAACCCAATCCAACCCAACCTAACCCAACCTAACCCAACACCAACCTAACCTAACCTAACCCAATCCAACCTAACCCAATCCAACCTAACCTAACCTAACCTAACCCAACCCAACCCAACCCAACCCAACCTAACCTAACCTAACCCAATCCAACCAAGCCTTATCTCGATAAAACTATACCTACCTCGAAATGATCCAACACCTTTTGGATAACTGACTCGGCTGAAACAATATTGTAGTCGCTGTTTCCTGAAGATCGTTTATCTTTATGCCGGTGATGGATATTCCTCTTGGTGATAACTGACGGGAGAGCTCGAGCAGTGTTCCTTCTTGTAAGTGTGCGTAAGAATATCCTCCAGTTTTGTCTTCGGAGTGATATTCTTCCTCGTTAATCATTTGGTAGGTAGTCGGCAGCTACCGAACAGGGAGGTACTACTGCCTGGGAAGATATTGGAAGCATAATGTGTTGTCTAATGGTAGACCCTGCTGCTATATGGCATCACGAAAATTGTGACCAAGTCCCAGGTTGCTGATCTGACTTTCTGCCTCAATTACACACAATTGCAGGTCTCAATTGTTTCTCTTTTGACAACACAACATACACATATCGTTTCTCACTACAGTATTTATGTATTTTTCAATTTTTGCATTTATTTATGCACTTTATGATGACTATCTAGCCCTAATGACTACCTCCCCATGATGACTACCTCCCCATGATGACTGCCTCCCAATGAAGACTACCTCCCCATGATGACTACATCTCCATGATGACTGCCTCCCAATGATGACTACCTCCCCATGGTGACCACCTCCCCATGGTGACGACCTCCCCATGATGACTACCTCCCCATGATGACTACCTCCCCATGATGACTACCTCCCCATGATGACTACCTCCCCATGATGACTACCTCCCCATGGTGACTACCTCCCAATGATGACTACCTCTCCATGATGACTACCTCCCCATGATGACTACCTCTCCATGATGACTACCTCCCAATGATGACTACCTCCCCATGATGACTGCCTCTCCATGATGACTACCTCCCCAAGATGACTACCTCCCCATTATGACTACCTCCCAAATGATGACTACCTCCCCATGGTGACCACCTCCCAAATGATGACTACCTCCCCATGGTTACGACCTCCCAATGATAACTTCCTCTCCATGATGACTACCTCCCAATGATGACTACCTCCCCATGATGACTGCCTCTCCATGATGACTACCTCCCCAAGATGACTACCTCCCCATGATGACTACCTCCCAAATGATGACTACATTCCCCATGGTGACGACCTCCCAATGATAACTACCTCTCCATGATGACTACCTCCCAATGATGACTACCTCCCCATGATGACTGCCTCTCCATGATGACTACCTCTCCATGATGACTACCTCCCAATGATGACTACCTCCCCATGATGACTACCTCCCCATGGTGACTACCTCCCAATGATGACTACCTCTCCATGATGACTACCTCCCCATGATGACTACCTCTCCATGATGACTACCTCCCAATGATGACTACCTCCCCATGATGACTGCCTCTCCATGATGACTACCTCCCCAAGATGACTACCTCCCCATGGTGACCACCTCCCAAATGATGACTACCTCCCCATGGTGACGACCTCCCCATGATGGCTGCCTCGCCATGATGACTGCCTCCCCATGATGACTACCTCCCCAAGATGACTACCTCCCCATGATGACTACCTCCCCATGATGACTACCTCCCCATGATGACTACCTTCCCATACCAACCACCTCCCCTCGCCTCCCCTCCCCATGAAGCCCCCCGTAGTTCCATGAGACCACGCCCTTCCCCATAACAACGGCCTCCCCCCCTCCAGTTCCTCATGAGACCCCGCCACTCCCCTTCCCTACCCCGCCCCTCCCCTCCCCCGCCCCACAGCAATACTTGTGCCCCTCCACTTCCGCCGCTGAGGCTCGCCGGGTAAGTAATGGCACCATTCTTCAACCCTACATAATGCTCTTAAACCCTATATAATGCTCTTAAACCCTATATAATGCTCTTCAATTCTATATAATGCTCTTACACCCTATATAATACTCTTAAACCTTATATTAAACTCTTCAATCCTATATAATGCTCTTCAACCCGAAATAATGCTCTCCAACCCTCTATAGTGCTCTTCAACCCTCTTACTTTGATCCACTGGTATGTTTATACTGTAGATAGGGTGACGGTGCTCCTTGCCTCCCTTCTTCCCTGACCCCCTCCCTCAGGTGTGCCCAAGCCTGACCCCCCCTCCCCCGCCACCTCCCTCAGGTGTGCCCAGGTAGATCTCCGCCTTGAGTGCTTTTACCTGTGTCATCTCTCCCTAATACAAGACCGGAAATTAAACTGTGATGGATCTACTTCTTTTTTTACTTATATATATTATTTATACACTACTTCATTTTTGGTCACTTATTTTTGTTTCACTACACAGGTGACGCGACGCAATTTACATGATTACTTTGGACAATGATTAATATTTGAGGTAGAATGAGTAAAAATGTTCTAAAATGTATATGAATGTTTAAGAATGTTTTTAGAATGTTTCCTCTGCACAATATAGGGATGATAGAGAAAGGATTATGTTTACGTGTGATTATTTCTAAGTATAGTTTTGTGTTTGATAAGACTTAAAGCTTATTTTTCCTCGATAACTTGTTGGTTTTAAGGCTCGTTGATCACTGCTTGGGTCAACAGGTGAACAACCAATCATAGAGGAGATCATCTTGTCGATTCTGTTTCGATTGGTCCTTGAAAATACTGTGGTTGGAAGGGGTAAATCTCTCTCTCTCTCTCTCTCTCTCTCTCTCTTCTCTCTCTCTCTCTCTCTCTCTCTCTCTCTCTCTCTCTCACACACACCTTAATTCCTGTAACAAGGTGTGTGTGTGTGTGTGTGTGTGTGTGTGTGTGTGTGTCACCCCTGAGTGATGTGATCATTTGACTGTAACACTTAATCCATGTTACTTCTTCCTCCACTGTGTCAACCTCCCCACGTTACCCTCCCCACTGTGTCAAACTCCCCACGTTACCCTCCCCACTGTGTCAACCTCCCCACGCTATCCTCCCCACTGTGTCAAACTCCCCACGTTACCCTCCCCACTGCACCAAACTCCCCACGTTACCCTCCCCACTGTGTCAAACTCCCCACGTTACCCTCCCCACTGTGTCAAACTCCCCACGTTACCCTCCCCACTGCACCAAACTCCCCACGTTACCCTCCCCACTGTGTCAAACTCCCCACGTTACCCTCCCCACTGTGTCAAACTCCCCACGTTACCCTCCCCACTGCACCAAACTCCCCACGTTACCCTCCCCACTGTGTCAAACTCCCCACGTTACCCTCCCCACTGTGTCAAACTCCCCACGTTACCCTCCCCACTGCACCAAACTCCCCACGTTACCCTCCCCACTGTGTCAAACTCCCCACGTTACCCTCCCCACTGCACCAAACTCCCCACGTTACCCTCCCCACTGTGTCAAACTCCCCACGTTACTCTCCCCACTGTGTCAAACTCCAC
>CAUDMG010001870.1:100000-123394 GCA_958450375.1 Homarus gammarus
AGGATGGGGTGGTAGGATGGAGGCTTAGATTTAGGAGAAAGGATTATTCTTAGGATGAAGTTATGGAGGAGGGGGTTAGGATGGAGGTAATAAGGAGGATGGAGGATGGGGGTAAGGAAGAGGTAGGATGGAAATAAAGGAAGAATAGTATTAACGCTGGGTAGAAGGGGAGGAAGGTGAACGTGGAGGGAGGGGGGGAGGAAGTTGAACGTGGAGGGAGGGAGGGTGAACGTGGAGGGAGGGAAGAAGAGGGTGAACGTGGAGGGAGGGGGGGGGGGTGATCGTGGAGGGAGGTAAACAATGGGGTACCTGAAGCTCGGCGACAAAATCTGGAAGAAGGTAAAATTCCAGGAAAAATAATATTGCTAAGCTGTGTCCCATCTGGCTGGCCCACATAGCAGGTTCACCTATCTGGTCCACCTGGTTGGTCCATCTACCTGGCCCACCCCTCTTATGACGCCTAGTGGTGACTTCCTTGTGTGTGTGTGTGTGTGTGTGTGTGTGTGTGTGTGTGTGTGTGTGTGTGTGTTTCAGGAAATATCTTGACACAAATATAATGCAAATGTTCCTGTGGTAGCTGTGACGATGATTACTGTGGAGAGAGAGAGAGAGAGAGAGAGAGAGAGAGAGAGAGAGAGAGAGAGAGAGAGAGAGAGAGTAAATTGTAAACATAAAACAAATAGAAACGATATTCGGAAATTTGAATAACTTTTTTATCTGATGGCGAGGGACACATGAGCTATGAGGTGGTAGAGTGAGACATTAGGCCAGGGTACACACGTGTGTTCTTTCGTTGTGTTATAAATTTAGAGTAAATATCATGAACCAAGTGTAAAGTCATATGACGCGGTGTGATCGAGTGGTTGTGGTCATTATCTTGGCTTACCTCGTCAGATTATTATCTTAATGGTCGGCGATTTACTGAAATTCCAGTCAGTTTGTAACACAGAAACCTTCAGCGAGGAGGGAAGAATTTTGATCTGTGCCTCTGTTAGAAAAAAAAAGGTGTTAGACCTGCTTAGTTGATGTCTTCATTTTCATAGACAGTAGCCTTCATTTTCCAGACAGTAGGCTTCATTTTCCAGACTGTAGGGTTCATTTTCCAGACAGTAGACTTCATTTTCCAGACAGTAGGCTTCATTTTCCAGACTGTAGGGTTCATTTTCCAGACAGTAGACTTCATTTTCCAGACAGTAGGCTTCATTTTCCAGATAGTAGGTTCCATTTTCCAGACACTAGGCTAGGTTGTATATCTTCCCCGACGATTTCATGACAAATACTTTCTTTTGTTTCTCCCTGGGTGAGAGCGAGCGTGTTGACTGAAGGAAAAAGACGATATCAAAGGTGTAACATGCAAATAAGGACAGACGCGAGCTTTGGCAGTATGTCTTAGGGCCAGGTGGGGGGGGGGGGGGGACACATGCCCTCTGAAGACGTCCAATGCTCACTGTCATCGCCTGTCCTAAGGTGCTCACACTCCCCTGGCTCCCTCTCTCGCAATAAAATTGACGGTGTTTATCCTCTGCCAAAGAACGTAGCTACCTCCCCCCCCCCCCTTCGGGCCCTCACAGTGTTAAAAGAATAGCACTAAAGGGATCGACTGTGAACACGACCATTACGTTCTCCTCATGACATTCTTTCATCAGAGTCGTATTCTTTGTATTTTTGAAGAGAATTAAACTTTAAATATAGCAGTTTTAATGTTGGACCAATAAGCTGTTTTCTTAATAACCATTACAAGAGAGAGTCGGGGTGTGGGGTCTGGGGTGAAGACTACCTGACTACCCGACACAATAAGATATAAACGGAGGAAATATATTAATTGATTATTTTTAAGGAAATGTTCTTGATGCTATGGAAGTTGAGTTGAAATTTTTAGTGGAATATTTTGTGATCTCCAAGTTCATTATTTCTTTGGGTGTAGAATTTTTTTTTTTTTTTTTTTAAGAAAGAAATATTTATCTGCAGAAAATAATTCCTCATAGGTTTTAATCACAGTGGGAAATTTTGAGTGTTGAGAAGCTGAGAAAAATGTTGGGTATAGTGAAGCCCTGTGCACAGTGGGTCAATAGCCACTTGGAAACTGAAAACTATTTAATTTTGAAGGCTTTTAATGCCATTCTGAGCGATATAAAAAAAAAATCCCAAAACTAAAAAAACAGGGTTTAAATTCGCATTCTGGGATTATTCGATTATTCTCGACTGTCAGACACATTTTCATACCGGATTTGACGACCACCTGATTGCCACATCGAATCGTATTTTCGAGTTACTGATGTATTTTGTTTAGAGAAAGACAAAAGTGGTTAGGTTAGGTTAGGTTAAGAATAGAAGGAGAGGGAGGAATATAGGTAATAGAAGGGGGTAGGGTAGACTAGAAGGAGGAAAGGAACAGAAGAAAGAAGGAATAGACGTAGGAGGAGGAAGGAACGCTTACAGGGAAGAGTAAGAAGGAGGGCAGGAACAAGAAAAAAAGAAGACATTTAAAGGCGGGGGTAGACAGTAGACAGAACAGGTTATCAAACAGGAAGAACACCCCCTAGATTAAGCATAAATTAACTTGATTAAAGAAAGGTTATCATTTGGTACAGGTGTGAGTGAGTCATAGGAGAAACACACGCAACATGTAACCCCCCCTCCCTCACCCCCGACCCCCCTTCCCCTCCCTCACCCCCGACCCCCCCTTCCCCTCCCTCACCCCCGACCCCACACGCAACATGTAACCCCCCTCCCTCACCCCCGACCCCCCCTTCCCCTCCCTCACCCCCTCCCCCCTCCTTCCCCTCCCTCACCACCGACCCCCCCTTCCCCTCCCTCACCCCCGACCCCCCTTCCCCTCCCTCACACCCGACCCCCCCATTCCCCTCCCTCACCCCCGACCCCCCCTTCCCCTCCCTCACCACCGACCCCCCCTTCCCCTCCCTCACCACCGACCCCCCCTTCCCCTCCCTCACCCCCGACCCCCCCTTCCCCTCCCTCACCCCCGACCCCACACGCAACATGTACCCCCCTCCCTCACCCCCGACCCCCCCTTCCCCTCCCTCACCCCCGTCCCCCTCCTTCCCCTCCCTCACCACCGACCCCCCCTTCCCCTCCCTCACCCCCGACCCCCCTTCCCCTCCCTCACCCCCGACCCCCCCTTCCCCTCCCTCACCCCCGACCCCCCCTTCCCCTCCCTCACCACCGACCCCCCCTTCCCCTCCCTCACCACCGACCCCCCCTTCCCCTCCCTCACCACCGACCCCCCCTTCCCCTCCCTACACCCCTAACCCCCCCTTCCCCTCCCTCACCACCGACCCCCCCTTCCCCTCCCTCACCACCGACCCCCCTTCCCTCCCTCACCCCCGACCCCCCCTTTCCCCTCCCTCACCCCCGACCCCCCTTCCCCTCCCTCACCACCGACCCCCCCTTTCCCTCCCTCACCACCGACCCCCCTTCCCCTCCCTCACCCCCGACCCCCCCTTCCCCTCCCTCACCACCGACCCCCCCTTCCCCTCCCTCACCCCCGCCCCCCGCTTCCCCTTCCTCACCGCCGCCCCCCTCCTTCCCATCCCGCCCGACCCCCCCCTTCCCCTCCCTCACCCCCGACCCCCCCTTCCCCTCCCTCACCACCGACCCCCGTTCCCCTCCCTCACCACCGACCCCCCCTTCCCCTCCCTCACCACCGACCCCCCCTTCCCCTCCCTCACCATCGACCCCCCCTTCCCCTCCCTCACCCCCGACCCCCCTTCCCCTCCCTCACCACCGACCCCCCCCTTCCCCTCCCTCACCACCGACCCCCCCTTCCCCTCCCTCACCACCGACCCCATTCCCCTCCCTCACCACCGACCCCCCTTCCCCTCCCTCACCCCCGACCCCCCCCTTCCCCTCCCTCACCACCGACCCCCCCCTTCCCCTCCCTCACCACCGACCCCCCCCTTCCCCTCCCTCACCCCCGACCCCCCCTTCCCCTCCCTCACCCCCGACCCCCCCCCTTCCCCTCCCTCACCCCCGACCCCCCCTTCCCCTCCCTCACCACCGACCCCCCCTTCCCCTCCCTCACCACCCGACCCCCCCTTCCCCTCCCTCACCCCCGACCCCCCTTCCCCTCCCTCACCACCGACCCCCCTTCCCCTCCCTCACCACCGACCCCCCTTCCCCTCCCTCACCCCCGACACCCCCTTCCCCTCCCTCACCACCGACCCGCCTTCCCCTCCCTCACCACCGACCCCCCCTTCCCCTCCCTCACCACCGACCCCCCCCTTCCCCTCCCTCACCCCCGACCCCCCTTCCCCTCCCTCACCACCGACCCCCCTTCCCCTCCCTCACCACCGACCCCCCTTCCCCTCCCTCACCCCCGACCCCCCCTTCCCCTCCCTCACCACCGACCCCCCTTCCCCTCCCTCACCCCCGACCCCCCCTTCCCCTTCCTCACCACCGACCCCCCCTTGCCCTTCCTAACTACCGACCCCCGATTGCCCTCCCTCACCACCGACCCCCCCTTACCCTCCCTCTGCACCGACCCCCCCTTCCCCTCCCTCACCACCGACCACCCCTTCCCCTCCCTCACCACCGACCCCCCTTCCCCACCCGCACCCCCGACCCCCCCTTCCCCTCCCTCACCCCCGACCCCCCCGTCCCCTCCCTCACCCCCGACCCCCCCTTCCCCTCCCTCACCCCCGACCCCCCCTTCCCCTCCCTCACCACCGACCCCCCCTTCCCCTCCCTCACCACCGACCCCCCCTTCCCCTCCCTCACCACCGACCCCCTCCTTCCCCTCCCTCACCCCCGACCCCCCCTTCCCCTCCCTCACCACCGACCCCCCTTCCCCTCCCTCACCACCGACCCCCCTTCCCCTCCCTCACCACCGACCCCCCCTTCCCCTCCCTCACCACCGACCCCCCCTTCCCCTCCCTCACCACCGACCCCCCTTCCCCTCCCTCACCCCCGACCCCCCCTTCCCCTCCCTCACCACCGACCCCCCTTCCCCTCCCTCACCACCGACCCCCCTTTCCCCTCCCTCACCCCCGACCCCCCTTCCCCTCCCTCACCCCCGACCCCCCTTCCCCTCCCTCACCACCGACCCCCCCTTCCCCTCCCTCACCCCCGACCCCCCCTTCCCCTCCCTCACCACCGACCCCCCCTTCCCCTCCCTCACCACCGACCCCTCCTTCCCCTCCCTCACCACCGACCCCACTTCCCCTCGCTCCCCCCCGACCCCCCTTCCCCTCCCTCACCACCGACCCCCCCTTCCCCTCCCTCACCACCGACCCCCCCTTCCCCTCCCTTACCCCCGACCCCCCCTTCCCCTCCCTCACCACCGACCCCCCTTCCCCTCCCTCACCACCGACCCCCTTCCCCTCCCTCAACCCCGACCCCCCCTTCCCCTCCCTCACCACCGACCCCCCCTTCCCCTCCCTCACCACCGACCCCCCCTTCCGCTCCCTCACACCCGACCCCCACCTTCCCCTCCATCACCACCGACCCCCTCCTTCCCCTCCCTCACCCCCGTCCCCCCCTTCCCCTCCCTCACCACCGACCCGGCTTCCCCACCCACACCACCGACCCCCCCTCCCTTCCCACCTCCCTTCACCACCCGACCCCCCCTTCCCCTCCCTCACCACCGACCCCCCCTTCCCCTCCCTCACCACCGACCCCCCCTTCCCCTCCCTCACCACCGACCCCCCCTTCCCCTCCCTCACCACCGACCCCCCCTTCCCCTCCCTCACCACCGACACCCCTTCCCCTCCCTCACCCCCGACCCCCCCTTCCCCTCCCTCACCACCGACCCCCCCTTCCCCTCCCTCACCACCGACCCCCCTTCCCCTCCCTCACCACCGACCCCCCCGTCCCCTCCCTCACCCCCGACCCCCCCTTCCCCTCCCTCACCACCGACCCCCCTTCCCCTCCCACACCACCGACCCCCCCCTTCCCCTCCCTCACCCCCGACCCCCCCTTCCCCTCCCTCACCCCCGTCCCCCCCTTCCCCTCCCTCACCCCCGACCCCCCTTCCCCTCCCTCACCACCTCCTATGTAAGGATTACATAGGAGGAGGAGGACGCTGTTAACACCATCTTGCGGGAGGATAGTCATTACCAGGACTCCTAGAACCTCTCTCTCTCTCTCTCTCTCTCTCCATAACACACACACACACACACACACACACACATACTGTACATACATAAACTGCATCATTTCGTTGTAGTTATAAATGAGGATTTATGCTGTGTGTGTGTGTGTGTATGTGTGTGTGTGTGTGTGTGTGTGTGTGTTGCTTCCTGTTGTTCAAGGCGTCATGCACACTCGACTCCACCCAACACCTAAGCATTACCTAAGCCTCAGTCAGGTGGATGGAGGCTTGTGTGTGTTGCAGTGGTTTCGTCTTCGTCTCACTGGTGTCTATTCGAATCGGCTATAAAGTATTTAGGTCAACAAGAAAGGTTGATTTGCGTGGAGGTGTCACGTAAGATGCAGTGTTGACTCCTGGTTTATTGTTTTGTGATTTTTGTTTGATGGTTTTATTGTGGTTGTCTTTATAGGGTTTTGGGATTAGATCTGGGCCGTTTTGAGTGAGTTTTGGGGGTGTTTTTTTTTACTAGTTTGCAAAAATTATAACTTTTTGATGTGGGGGGAAGCGTCAGAAATATACCATGATGGTTTAGAGTTAAGAGACCAGGCAATAAAACCCGTCTGGTGGATTTGCTCCGCTTTATTAGGTTTTCAGTCAAGAACTTTCCAAATCAGTTAGGGAGATGAAGGTTTATGTAGTCATGTTTTTAGCTGCGTCAGCAAACTTATGAATACCAATCCTGATTCCGTTGCTGACAGACCTAGGAAAGTTTTTGATGGCAGTCCAAGATTTGGGCTCAGGTCATCTTGGCTCCGTTTTAAGCGAAGGCGTGACGGAACGACCTGTTAAGATGATCCTGATTCTGCTTCGAATCCAAGGACATGTGACGTTTGAGGTCACTTAAAGTCGACCACTCCAGGTCTACCCGGACGGTCCAATTCTCCAGGTTAAAACTAGACGTGACGTGTTGCTGGCAGGTGACAGTGTGTGTCAATACATCATCTTGTGCATCGTGTCTGCTGTTACTTTTTCACACCTTGCTGACCGCTGGAAGGTGGTAGGTTGTGACCCCCGCAGGTCAAACTCGGCCACCCCTGTCCAGTAGTTCATGTCAGGTTATGGTGTGATGAAGGTCGCTAATGGTCCCCACCTTCAGCAAGTGGGGTGTTAATGTTTACCTGTCCCCCCTGCCTCTGGTGTCTGCTGGAATAAAGTCATAAAGAAACATATATCTTATACACAACACGAGTCATCAGGGCAAAAGTAAACTAATTCTCTGAAACATTGTGGCGCCATTGTTGCTGTGATCTTCAACCAGTCTTTAAGGTGACTCACTTGGTCTCTCCTGTCAGGACACGTGGTATAGCACTCTTATTGTCCTTCACACAACTCATGTTTATGGAAAACTCTTGATGGAAAAATGGCTAATAAGTTGCTAGTTTTTATTGGGTTTTGCTCATTATTGAAGTTGCCGGAGTCTTAGGGGGAACAGTGTCAAGTTTCAAGACAATCTGTAAACTCCCTCAACAGTTGTCAAGTTCACACGAGGGGTAGGTCAGGTGGGGGGGGGGGGGGGGCTTGTGATATACAGTGGTGTGATAAAACGTAACTTCGGATCTGAACCAGTGATCCTGAAAATGAAAAAAGTCACAACGTAACCGAAGGGAGGAAAAGTCCTCAGAGAACAAGACACCAATGAAACTCGAAACCAAAGCCTTGAAATAGAAGGACGTGGGAAGGACAGCTCCGTGCAGCACACCTTTTGAAACACTGAATTTGGCTTGGCCGCCCAGGTAGGCAGAATCATCCTGTTGTGAGGCGGACGGCAGCTTCTAGATGTAACAAACTGCATCAGACGTTGAGGGAGGGAGTCATGGTGGGTGTAGCGGCCCCCTTGTGTTGACAGACGGGGAGGGACAGGGTGGCGTTCCTCAGCATGAAGACATAAACATACATTAGCGGCGGTAATGTGTCCTGGTCGGAGGGGGAACAAAGATAAAAAAGTTCATGAAGAGAGATTTGAACGGAGAGATATTTAACGATCGAGTCCTGAGATGAAGAGTAAGACAAAATATAAGATTCCTGTAGGATCTTCCCGGGTGTATCCTTAAGGCTGACCTGTAAACACTAACATCTCGGCACCGTCTGGAGAACAATTAGCTACAGGAGTAAATTTAGACACAACCGTAGTTGGTTTTATTAAGAGGTAGAGTCAGGTCCACTATGAAATGTTAGTGTGTCGCACTGCCCACCCGTCGGCATTGCCTATCCGCCGGCACTGCCCACCCGCCGGCACTGCCCACCCGCCGGCACTGCCCACCCGCCGACACTGCCCACTCGCTAGTCAATATGCCATGGATTTTTCCCTGGATGTGTTGTAGTGTAAATATTTGTTACATGCAGGTGTTTCCTGTCGCCCCGAGTGACATTCCCTGACACTCTACTGGTGGTGGTGGTGGTGGTGGTGGCGGCGGTGGTGGTGGCGGCGGTGGTGGTGGTAGTGATAGTAATGGTGGTAGGCGTTATGGTAATGATGGTTGTAGTAGTGGTGGTAGGTGGCATTGCTAGTGATTGGAATAGTTATTATTTTGGTAAGAGGAATGGGGGTTTCTCACACACACACACACACACACACACACACACACACACACACACACATCCTTGCCTACCGCCGTCCGTCATAATTCATCATCAGGTGGCAGGAGGGTGAGGGAGGGGGGGGGGGCCATTGGAGGTACACGCTAAGATCTGACAACTTTTAATGAACGTGAATTAAATTTTGATACTTATTGTCGACGGTTACACGGCCGGGGAGGGAAGTGTGAAGGTATTGAAGGTACTTAAGTGAACAAAGTGCGAAAGTGGATCTCATGTGAACGAAGTGTGAAAGTGGATCTCATGTGAACGAAGTGTGAAAATGGATCACATGTGAACGAAGTGTGAAAGTGGATCTCATGTGAACGAAGTGTGAAAGTGGATCTCACGTGAACGAAGTGTGAAAGTGGATCTCATATGAACGAAGTGTGAAAGTGGATCTCATGTGAACGAAGTGTGAAAGTGGATCTCATGTGAACGATGTGTGAAAGTGGATCTCATGTGAACGATGTGTGAAAGTGGATCTCATATGAACGAAGTGTGAAAGTGGATCTTTCGTGAACGATGTGAAAGTGGATCACATGTGAACGAAGTGTAAAAGTGGATCACATGTGAACGAAGTGTGAAAGTGTATCTCATGTGAACGAAGTGTGAAAATGGATAATTTGGTATCCCATTCTGCAGCTGGGTCGACCAGGGGCGCCTCACTCATTGGCCAGCCATGGGATTCGAACCGGGAATTATTGCCTCAGGAAGCAGTGCTGTAGCCACTCAGCGACTGCCTCTCTTACTTCACTTAATATCTTGTGTGTGTGTGTGTGTGTGTGTGTGTGTGTGTGTGTGTTACTGTGCATTCACGTCACTGAAAAAAAAGTAAAATTGTCTTCACTCTCGATGGTATAAATTAAAAATATATTCGGTTCACTTAAATCTTTTTTAAGGCAAGGGATTGTCTATAAATTTCCTCCACTTACGTTCATTTAAATAACACTATAAATTTACCCCACTCAACATCCTTGTAAATGATCAAATATTCACATGTAGTAAACTCTACTGAACTCTTGTCTACTAACTTACGAGAAAAGTGTTTTATCCCTGCCATGATATGCAAGTTTACGTACATATTACATTTTTTTTCTCACTCAGGTAATTAAAAAACGTAATTTTTCTCCAGGTAAACTCGCACATTTTTGGGTAAACACAAAAGTTATGTTAATTTTTGTAAGTGGCTGGAATATGATGGTGGAGGCGGGCCTTGATGTGTGGCCAAGAGTCCCTAGTGCCCTCACCACCAGGTCCCTAGTGCCCTCACCACCAGGTCCCTAGTGCCCTCACCACCAGGTCCCTAGTGCCCTCACCACCAGGTCCCTTGTGCCCTCACCACCAGGTCCCTAGTGCCCTCACCACCAGGTCCCTAGTGCCCTCACCACCAGGTCCCTAGTGCCCTCACCACCAGGTCCCTAGTGCCCTCACCACCAGGTCCCTAGTGCCCTCACCACCAGGTCCCTAGTGCCCTCACCACCAGGTCCCTAGTGCCCTCACCACCAGGTCCCTAGTGCCCTCACCACCAGGTCCCTAGTGCCCTCACCACCAGGTCCCTAGTGCCCTCACCACCAGGTCCCTAGTGCCCTCACCACCAGGTCCCTAGTGCCATCACCACCAGGTCCCTAGTGCCCTCACCACCAGGTCCCTAGTGCCCTCACCACCAGGTCCCTAGTGCCCTCACCACCAGGTCCCTAGTGCCCTCACCACCAGGTCCCTAGTGCCCTCACCACCAGGTCCCTAGTGCCCTCACCACCAGGTCCCTAGTGCCCTCACCACCAGGTCCCTAGTGCCATCACCACCAGGTCCCTAGTGCCATCACCACCAGGTCCCTAGTGCCCTCACCACCAGGTCCCTAGTGCCCTCACCACCAGGTCCCTAGTGCCCTCACCACCAGGTCCCTTGTGCCCTCACCACCAGGTCCCTAGTGCCCTCACCACCAGGTCCCTAGTGCCATCACCACCAGGTCCCTAGTGCCCTCACCACCAGGTCCCTAGTGCCCTCACCACCAGGTCCCTAGTGCCCTCACCACCAGGTCCCTTGTGCCCTCACCACCAGGTCCCTAGTGCCCTCACCACCAGGTCCCTAGTGCCATCACCACCAGGTCCCTAGTGCCCTCACCACCAGGTCCCTAGTGCCCTCACCACCAGGTCCCTTGTGCCCTCACCACCAGGTCCCTAGTGCCCTCACCACCAGGTCCCTAGTGCCATCACCACCAGTTCCCTAGTGCCCTCACCACCAGGTCCCTAGTGCCCTCACCACCAGGTCCCTTGTGCCCTCACCACCAGGTCCCTAGTGCCCTCACCACCAGGTCCCTAGTGCCCTCACCACCAGGTCTCTAGTGCTCTCACCACAAGGTCCCTTGTGCCCTCACCACCAGGTCCCTAGTGCCCTCACCACCAGGTCCCTTGTGCCCTCACCACCAGGTCCCTAGTGCCCTCACCACCAGGTCCCTAGTGCCCTCACCACCAGGTCCCTAGTGCCCTCACCACCAGGTCCCTAGTGCCCTCACCACCAGGTCCCTAGTGCCATCACCACCAGGTCCCTAGTGCCCTCACCACCAGGTCCCTAGTGCCCTCACCACCAGGTCCCTAGTGCCCTCACCACCAGGTCCCTAGTGCCCTCACCACCAGGTCCCTAGTGCCCTCACCACCAGGTCCCTAGTGCCCTCACCACCAGGTCCCTAGTGCCATCACCACCAGGTCCCTAGTGCCCTCACCACCAGTTCCCTAGTGCCCTCACCACCAGGTCCCTAGTGCCATCACCACCAGGTCCCTAGTGCCCTCACCACCAGGTCCCTAGTGCCCTCACCACCAGGTCCCTAGTGCCATCACCACCAGGTCCCTAGTGCCCTCACCACCATGTCCCTAGTGCCCTCACCACCAGGTCCCTAGTGCCATCACCACCAGGTCCCTAGTGCCCTCACCACCAGGTCCCTAGTGCCCTCACCACCAGGTCCCTAGTGCCCTCACCACCAGGTCCCTAGTGCCCTCACCACCAGGTCCCTAGTACCCTCACCACCAGGTCCCTAGTGCCCTCACCACCAGGTCCCTAGTACCCTCACCACCAGGTCCCTAGTGCCCTCACCACCAGGTCCCTAGTGCCATCACCACCAGATCCCTAGTGCCCTCACCACCAGTTCCCTAGTGTCCTCACCACCAGGTCCCTAGTGCCATCACCACCAGGTCCCTAGTGCCCTCACCACCAGGTCCCTATGCCCTCACCACCAGGTCCCTAGTGCCCTCACCACCAGGTCCCTAGTGCCATCACCACCAGGTCCCTAGTGCCCTCACCACCAGGTCCCTAGTGCCCTCACCACCAGGTCCCTAGTGCCCTCACCACCAGGTCCCTAGTGCCCTCACCACCAGGTCCCTAGTGCCCTCACCACCAGGTCCCTAGTGCCCTCACCACCAGGTCCCTAGTGCCCTCACCACCAGATCCCTAGTGCCCTCACCACCAGGTCCCTAGTGCCCTCACCACCAGATCCCTAGTGCCCTCACCACCAGGTCCCTAGTGCCCTCACCACCAGGTCCCTAGTGCCCTCACCACCAGGTCCCTAGTGCCCTCACCACCAGGTCCCTAGTGCCCTCACCACCAGATCCCTAGTGCCCTCACCACCAGGTCCCTAGTGCCCTCACCACCAGATCCCTAGTGCCCTCACCACCAGGTCCCTAGTGCCCTCACCACCAGGTCCCTAGTGCCCTGACATACTCTCGCCGTTCATTGGCTTATCCTCAAGGGTCATCTTGGATGTTTTAGCCAACTAATTAAATTCGCTCCCGGGAATTCCATTGAGAGAGAGAGAGAGAGAGAGAGAGAGAGAGAGAGAGAGAGAGAGAGAGAGAGCATGCATCCGTTTTGGAGAAAAAATATTGGTCAAGTGCAATGATGACGATGGTGGTGCTCGGAGGGTGAAGGACTGCCAACGATCCACCAATGGCAGGTCAGATCAGGTCGGGTCGGTTCAGGTCAATCACCAATCCACTGAGGACGATAACCCTTTTGACCTTAGTATATGAACTCATTTCGTTTCCTAATTCCTCAACGATAAATAAGAGATACGTAAATACATTTATTAGTCGTGATTGGAATTTTGGAAAATATAACTAAAATTCAATTCGAAAAATACCGGGTTATTTTCACTTACTCAACTTTGTTTTCAAAGATAACAAGTTGAGTGACCAGATATACGTGTGTGTGTGTGTGTGTGTGTGTGTGTGTGTGTGTGTGTGTGTGTGTGTGTGTGTGTGTGTGTGTGTGTGTTTATCTCTGACAGGTATGGGTGTGTTTCATCAGCTGGTGACACCTGTACGACCTTCCCCCATGACCCCCTCAAGACTCCTCCCCATGATTCACCCTCATGACTCCTCCCCATGATTCACCCTACATAACTCAACCACCCCCGTGACTCAATTTCCCCATGAGTCATCCCCATACCTCCCCCAATGAGTCCCCATTCCCTATGACTCACCCACATAGTTCATAGGATCAGGCTTCGTTGGTGTTATCCAGGAATTGTGTATACGCTTTAACTTTGCGGACGAGACCATACGCATTTAATACGCAAGTTTTTATCTCTTATGGATCACCTGAAGATCACCACCCCTCTCCCACCACCACCCTAATTGCTCACCTGAAGTTTCATCCATCAGTCTTATCATACCTGGAGGTGGTAGTTGGTTTTATTTACATCGTCCTGAACTACACGAGAGAGAGAGAGAGAGAGAGAGAGAGAGAGAGAGAGAGAGAGAGAGAGAGAGAGAGTCCTCTTCTCTGATACTGTAGGTAAGGTGTTTGTGAACCCTCAGTAATTTACCCCTCATTAAAAATTTTATTCCATCTTATTCTGATTTTTTTTTCTTATTATACCCCTGACTAGTGTTGGTCTGGGTATATATATATAATAGAAATTATTAGTCTGTTGGTGTATTTTTTTTTCTTGTACTGTGTGATGGTCCAGGGAAGGCGCACCTACCCCCTACTGTAACCGCCTCTATATCCCTCTATATCCCCCCCTTATACCCATCCTTATACCCCCCTCATCCCCCCCCCCCCAAGGGTATGGATCACCTCACACCTCTTACATATTAAAACATTCTCACTCATTCTTCCTCTGCAAACATTCACACCAAGTCGTTTGGTATTCTCTTGGGAGGCGGCCAAGAATCCTCTCTCTGTCTTTTCCTGTATCTATCTGTCTGTCTGTCATTCTATCTACCAATCTATCTGTACATCTGAGTATATATATATATATATATATATATATATATATCACTTGCTTATCTATTTCTCAATCTATCTATCTATCCATCTCTATCTTTTCATATTCCTCGTTGAGTTAGATGGGATAGATTGTGGATATCGAGTGGATTGGTTGAGGGTTGATGGCCGCTGTGGTTCGAGGCTGAAGGAACGACTTGTTAAATATTTCATACTGAAGTGAAGGCTTACGACTGAGTTAAGATTACCTGTACATATTTGGGATTAGTTTGTTTACCTGATATTCATATTTTTTTCATTTTCATCTATCATCTGTATGTATGTATGTATGTATGTATGTATTTGTCATTCTTTATGTATTGTTTTATCTGTATGAAATTTAATTCGTGGTATGAATGGTGAATGTGTTGAATGTTTTACCCTAATGTATCCTAATGTAACCCGAATGATATATTGTACACCCATACACCAATTCCAACTCAAACATACTGACTGTGAGCTGTATGAATATTCCTCTGTAATAATCAAAATTATAAGACATCAATGTTGTGTCATTTCAATATGGACATTTGGCATAGTATATCACTCAGTCATATTTACTTTTTATCTATGTATGTGTGTTAGTTATGTACTTTATTGTTTTCTATGTATCTATCCGTCAACACCATTTGTGGCATTTAGAATAAGTATTCCAGGTTTGTTTATCATTTGACAACTGTTGGGTGGTTTTTTTTTTACCTTAGTTGACCCTCTCTAAGTGACGATTCCGTTTTCTTTAACTACTTCTCTCCTGTGTACACTTCAGTTTTTGTTTCTTGTTTTTTCGTTCTTTCTTATTTAGGTATTGTTTTTTCTCATTTTCTTTTAGTCTCTTTCGTTCTGTTTCTTTTACTTTCAGTCTCCTTTGTTTTATTGTCGGTTTTACTTATCCTATTTTTCTTTGATACGGACCAAGGGCTGACAAGTAGAATCCAGGGCTGACAAGTAGAACCCAGGGCTGAAAAGTAGAACCCAGGGCTGACAAGTAGAACCCAGGGCTGACAAATCAAACCCAAGGCTGACAACTCAAACACAGGGCTAACAAGTCAAACTCAGACCCAGCAAGTCGGATCCCTATCTCCGATTTCCGATTTTGGGGACGCGTCGATCTCATTAACATAGGCGGACAAAGCGCGTCTATTTGTAAACACTGCGGTGATTTCCTCTCACATGTTGTTGGGAACTTAGTGACCTAAACTTGGTTAGATTAGGTTATGTTAGGTTGGGTTAAGTTAGATTACGTTAGGTTAAGTTAGGTTAGGTTAGGTTAGGTTAGGTTAGGTTAGGTTAGGTTTGGTTTGGTTTGGTTTGGTTTGGTTTGGGATTTTCACGAACATCCACCACTGATTCTGTACACGTCAACCTTGGCCTCGATGTAAGGGATTAGGGTGCCCTCGGGGGGTGGGTGATAAGGGGGAGTGATGGGTACCCTAGGGAGTGGTGGGTACCCTAAGGAGTGGTGGGGAGGGGAGGGGGGGGGCGGTAGGTACAATAACAGGATCTGGCTACGAGTAATTAGATGATGTTTTGGGTCAAAGTTGTGAAGAAGTTTAAAGATGGAATTATGATACCGGTTTAAGTTTGAAAAATTCGTAGTATTGGATTTTATGTGGAAGTTGCTAAGCATTAAGATTGTGTGGAGGACCGGTCGAGAAGGAGAGATATTGAGGGATGAGGGGATAATAATAGAGATTTTAAGGGGTGAATTTAAGGGTAGGGGGGCTAGGGAAAGGGGAGACTAGGATGGATGAATGTGATTAAATGTTGTGGTGCTCTCAGAGATATAACATCTGGAAGGATTGAAAAAACCATACGAAAAATTATTTTGATTGGTGGGCTGTGGTCGCCACCCTCAGACACGAGGTTGGCATCTTGATTAATTGGTTGAACTGGGGTTTTTACCAGAAGTTATAACCGGCTTTACTAAAATTAAAGTTTGGTTTTAGTGGAAATGATAACTATTTTCACTATAAGATAATATTTGGTATTGAAAATTATTACATTCATTAGAAAATAATCGTATATTTTACTTTGAAATTGATAATTGTTTCCACTAATATTTATAGATTTTGCTCGAGTTAGTTGAGTTTTTATTCGGTCTTGCGGTGAGAGTCAGGTGTGGCGCCTGTCCCGTCCCGTCGTACCTGGAGTAATTTGAGTTGAGGAAGGCGTCACGAGACCACCAGCTATAGGGAGGGCAGGGGAAGGGGCGGTAGGCTAGGTGGTGGGTGGTTAGGAAAGGTGGTAGGTGGTAGTAGGGTGGGTGGTGGGTGATAGGGTGGGTGTTAGGTGATAGGGTGGGTGGTAGGTGGTAGGATGGGTGGTAGGTGATAGTAGGGTGGGCGGTGATAATTTCCACATGTTCTGTTACCTGGAAATACGAGTTCAAGATGGTGACAGTGTTCATTTTATCTTTTGGGAGAGAGAGAGAGAGAGAGAGAGAGAGAGAGAGAGAGAGAGAGAGAGAGAGAGAGCATGTTTATAAGATAGAAAATAGGAGCAGAAAAATATCTCCCTTGTTCCTATAGTGAAGTTAGTCTCTCCAGGAGCAGCTGGTGGTTAGAGGGGCGTAAACACAATACCTTGGTTCTGTAGTGTTGTGGTACTGACCCTGGTATGGTACTGACTCTGGTATGGAACTGACTCTGGTATTATGTGATAGGTCATATAGGTGAGAGTGAAGTATTAGTTGTTGTTCTGATGTACACAGCAGTCAACAGTGGTGTGTGTGTGTGTGTGTAGGGGGGGGCCGGTGTAGGGGAGTGAGATGGGAGTGAGAGTGGGGGGGGGGGTGTAGGGAGGGTGAAGGGAGGGTGTGAGGAGGGAGGGGGGGTTTTAAAGCCGTGGTGAGGTTTCTTAAGAAGGAAAGGAATGGTTTAAACTGGAGGGGGAAAAGGGGGGGAGGAGGTAGGGGGGGGGTAAAAAATATAATATATCCGTCTCTTAACTTACCCCTAAAAAAAATAATCATAATTTATTGTTGATATCCAGTCGTGTACGTGGTATATAAATATTCAGAAACTTAAAAAAAAAAGTAATAAATATCTCTAGTATCAAAAGTTTTTATTCAGAAATGTATGGTTTCTGAATCGCTATTTCTTGGCGGCATTCCAGCACATTTCAACCCTCCAGCAGTCACTCATTCCTCCGGCAGTTGTGACCTCGAGGTTGTGAAGGAGGGAGGGAGGGTGGGTGGGAGGGAGGGAGGGAGTAAGGAGGGAAGGTGGGTGTTAGGGAGGGAGGGAGAGTGGGGGTAAGGAGGGAAGGTGGGTGGGAGGGAGGGAGGGAGTGTGGGGGTAAGGAGGGAAGGTGGGTGTTAGGGAGGGAGGGAGTGTGGGGGAAAGGAGGGAAGGTGGGTGTGAGGGAGGGAGGGAGAGTGGGGGTAGGGAGGGAAGGTGGGTGTGAGGGAGGGAGGGAGAGTGGGGGTAAGGAGGGAAGGTTGGTGTGAGGGAGGGAGGGAGGGAGGGAGGCTGTAAGGGAGGGATGGAGGGAGGAAGTATGGTGTTTGAGAGTGAGGGAGTGGAGGGAGAGACGAGATGAAGCAGGAGGTATAGCATAGGGGAAGTAAAGGTGAGGATTTCGGAGCCATACACCAACCTTCACCTCATCTTATCAGCTGGGGGAGGGGAGGGAGGCTACGTGCTACATATTCAGCGTGAGTCATAAACCTGCTCTGTCCATTCTTGTTTATGACTCTGGCTGGGTCCCTGTAAGTGCTGCATACACTCTTTTTCTCCCTTTCCACCATCTTCTCACCAGGCATTCTTAAAGCGAAAATCTGGTGCCGGCTTCCATCCCCCTTTATCCTTCCTTCTCCCCATCTCATCCCCGCCCCGCCCCGCCCCGATAAATTCTCTCTCACGCCCCTCCACCTGGTAATATTCTATCAACTCCTGTGTCACCTTCGGCTTCTCAGTCGCTTCTTATCTCCGTCTTTCTTAATTCCTGATTCTTAATTGTTTATTGTTTGCTGTTTTCTTTATTCTGTTTCTTGTCTTTTATTGTTATTTTTTCTTCCTTACATTTTCTTTGTCTATTTATCACTTTTTTATATTTATCAATTCTTTACATGTCGTTTTCTTTCATTTATTTATTTCTCTATTCCTACTCCTAATTATTCGTGTTTTTATTATTTCTCATTTATGGGGTGCTGTGGCCTAGTGGATACAACGCTTGCCTCCAGTCCTCAAGGTCCCTGGTTCGCGCCGAGAACACTCCCAGCCCCCCCCCCCCCTGCTGTGAATGGGTACTTAACTTTAAAAATATATGCGGCGTCTTGAAACATTATCCACCAAATTTACATTCTTTTTGACCCCCTTTCATGCATCACGTTATATCACCCAAGCGTCAATCTAACCGAACCTAACCGAACCTAACCGAACCTCAGGTGGTAAATCTTCAGCTGAAATAAGCTGGGGTGCTAATCTTCAAGGGAAAAATGTTGAGGTGCTTAGGTTCTGGCGAAATAAGCTGGGGTGCTAATATTCAGGTCAAATAAGCTGGGGTGCTATCTTCAGGTCAAATAAACCGGGGAACAATTTTGATCATGTTTTAATGCATCAATTTCCTAGGTACAGAAATATTTTGGTGATCCCAGCCCCCTAACCGGAAGTCGGGGGAGGGGGAGGGGGGAGGGGGGGCAGAAAGGGGAGAGCGGTGGGTCAGTCGTTTGATATTTAAGATGGGATTAATTTTTCCACGAGTTGGCCCTGCTCTTGTCTTGCCATTTTCTATGAGGGGAAACTATGAAAGATGAGAATAGGTCAGTTATTTTATGATTTGATTTTAATATTTTTTCTAATATCGTTTTAAAAGTTGGATATTTTATTTTGTTTTATTTTATATTTTGTTATATATTTTATTTTCGTCTCCTTGGTTTTTATTTCCTGTTTTTATATAATATTTATTGTTTTTGTTTTGTTCTTTTGTAATAGCTGGTGTTATTGTTATTGTTCTTTACTTATTTATTCAATCACTGTTCTTATACTCTGTTCATCATTCATTATTATCATTTCTGACCATTCCTTCATAAACATTGAATATTGTTATTACCCTCTTCATTTATTTAATCTTCATTCATACATCTTATTCATCGTATTTCAAGTAAGTTATTATTATAGTGTTTTTTATATGATATAATTAAGTAATTTATCTCCATTATTATATATATTTCTTAATCAAATTCAACTGTTTGGTTATATTTTGACTTCTTTGGCGGATAAGTGAGTTAACTTCTTTGGTGAATAAGTGAATTGACTTCTTTGGCGGATAAGTGAGTTAACTTCTTTGGTGAATAAGTGAATTGACTTCTTTGGCGGAAAAGTGAATTAACTTCTTTGGCGAATAAGTGAATTGACTTCTTTGGCGGATAAGTGAGTTAACTTCTTTGGTGAATAAGTGAATTGACTTCTTTGGCGGATAAGTGAATTAACTTCTTTGGTGAATAAGTGAATTGACTTCTTTGGCGGATAAGTGAGTTAACTTCTTTGGCGGATAAGTGAATTGACTTCTTTGGCGGATAAGTGAGTTAACTTCTTTGGTGAATAAGTGAATTGACTTCTTTGGCGGATAAGGGAATTAACTTCTTTGGTGAATAAGTGAATTGACTTCTTTGGCGGATAAGTGAGTTAACTTCTTTGGTGAATAAGTGAATTGACTTCTTTGGCGGATAAGTGAGTTAACTTCTTTGGTGAATAAGTGAATTGACTTCTTTGGCGGATAAGTGAATTAACTTCTTTGGTGAATAAGTGAATTGACTTCTTTGGCGGATAAGTGAGTTAACTTCTTTGGTGAATAGATATACCTGTTGGATCACACGTCACTTAGGTACAATGTCGTCAGCTATCAGGAAACACAATCTATAAGGATCGTCTTGAGAGCTTGGGGAGAAGTTAGTTGTCGTAGGTTATATACATGTGTAGGAGCAGCCAGTCGTACCTCACCTTCAGGAGGCTGTGGCACCACCATCAGTAAGAGGCGTCAGGTACCAAACTACACTCCAACTTCCACATAAGACAGACCGGACCGTTTTATTAGTTACGACTTGTAGGGAAAAAAGTTCTCGGGAAAATGTTCACTGAGATGTCATGGTGTTTGGGGATAGTTATATTTACCTGTCTGTTTTTCTCTCTCACCTGTTCTCCACATACGGTCTCCAGCTTACACATCTCCCTCTCACCTGTTCTCCACATACGGTCTCCAGCTTACACATTTTCCTCTCACCTGTTCTCCACATACGGTCTCCAGCCTCTACATCTCCCTCTCACCTGTCCTCCACATACAGTCTCCAGCCTCTACATCTCCCTCTCACCTGTCCTCCACATACAGTCTCCAGCCTCTACATCTCCCTCACACCTGTCCTCCACATACAGTCTCCAGCCTCTACATCTCCCTCTCACCTGTCCTCCACATACAGTCTCCAGCCTCTACATCTCCCTCTCACCTGTCCTCCACATACAGTCTCCAGCCTCTACATCTCCCTCTCACCTGTCCTCCACATACAGTCTCCAGCCTCTACATCTCCCTCTCACCTGTCCTCCACATACAGTCTCCAGCCTCTACATCTCCCTCTCACCTGTCCTCCACATACAGTCTCCAGCCTCTACATCTCCCTCTCACCTGTCCTCCACATACAGTCTCCAGCCTCTACATCTCCCTCTCACCTGTCCTCCACATACAGTCTCCAGCCTCTACATCTCCCTCTCACCTGTCCTCCACATACAGTCTCCAGCCTCTACATCTCCCTCTCACCTGTCCTCCACATACAGTCTCCAGCCTCTACATCTCCCTCTCACCTGTCCTCCACATACGGTCTCCAGCCTCTACATCTCCCTCTCACCTGTCCTCCACATACGGTCTCCAGCCTCTACATCTCCCTCTCACCTGTCCTCCACATACAGTCTCCAGCCTCTACATCTCCCTCTCACCTGTCCTCCACATACAGTCTCCAGCCTCTACATCTCCCTCTCACCTGTCCTCCACATACAGTCTCCAGCCTCTACATCTCCCTCTCACCTGTCCTCCACATACAGTCTCCAGCCTCTACATCTCCCTCTCACCTGTCCTCCACATACAGTCTCCAGCCTCTACATCTCCCTCTCACCTGTCCTCCACATACAGTCTCCAGCCTCTACATCTCCCTCTCACCTGTCCTCCACATACAGTCTCCAGCCTCTACATCTCCCTCTCACCTGTCCTCCACATACAGTCTCCAGCCTCTACATCTCCCTCTCACCTGTCCTCCACATACAGTCTCCAGCCTCTACATCTCCCTCTCACCTGTCCTCCACATACAGTCTCCAGCCTCTACATCTCCCTCTCACCTGTCCTCCACATACAGTCTCCAGCCTCTACATCTCCCTCTCACCTGTCCTCCACATACAGTCTCCAGCCTCTACATCTCCCTCTCACCTGTCCTCCACATACAGTCTCCAGCCTCTACATCTCCCTCTCACCTGTCCTCCACATACAGTCTCCAGCCTCTACATCTCCCTCTCACCTGTCCTCCACATACAGTCTCCAGCCTCTACATCTCCCTCTCACCTGTCCTCCACATACAGTCTCCAGCCTCTACATCTCCCTCTCACCTGTCCTCCACATACAGTCTCCAGCCTCTACATCTCCCTCTCACCTGTCCTCCACATACAGTCTCCAGCCTCTACATCTCCCTCTCACCTGTCCTCCACATACAGTCTCCAGCCTCTACATCTCCCTCTCACCTGTCCTCCACATACAGTCTCCAGCCTCTACATCTCCCTCTCACCTGTCCTCCACATACAGTCTCCAGCCTCTACATCTCCCTCTCACCTGTCCTCCACATACAGTCTCCAGCCTCTACATCTCCCTCTCACCTGTCCTCCACATACAGTCTCCAGCCTCTACATCTCCCTCTCACCTGTCCTCCACATACAGTCTCCAGCCTCTACATCTCCCTCTCACCTGTCCTCCACATACAGTCTCCAGCCTCTACATCTCCCTCTCACCTGTCCTCCACATACAGTCTCCAGCCTCTACATCTCCCTCTCACCTGTCCTCCACATACAGTCTCCAGCCTCTACATCTCCCTCTCACCTGTCCTCCACATACAGTCTCCAGCCTCTACATCTCCCTCTCACCTGTCCTCCACATACAGTCTCCAGCCTCTACATCTCCCTCTCACCTGTCCTCCACATACAGTCTCCAGCCTCTACATCTCCCTCTCACCTGTCCTCCACATACAGTCTCCAGCCTCTACATCTCCCTCTCACCTGTCCTCCACATACAGTCTCCAGCCTCTACATCTCCCTCTCACCTGTCCTCCACATACAGTCTCCAGCCTCTACATCTCCCTCTCACCTGTCCTCCACATACAGTCTCCAGCCTCTACATCTCCCTCTCACCTGTCCTCCACATACAGTCTCCAGCCTCTACATCTCCCTCTCACCTGTCCTCCACATACAGTCTCCAGCCTCTACATCTCCCTCTCACCTGTCCTCCACATACAGTCTCCAGCCTCTACATCTCCCTCTCACCTGTCCTCCACATACAGTCTCCAGCCTCTACATCTCCCTCTCACCTGTCCTCCACATACAGTCTCCAGCCTCTACATCTCCCTCTCACCTGTCCTCCACATACAGTCTCCAGCCTCTACATCTCCCTCTCACCTGTCCTCCACATACAGTCTCCAGCCTCTACATCTCCCTCTCACCTGTCCTCCACATACAGTCTCCAGCCTCTACATCTCCCTCTCACCTGTCCTCCACATACAGTCTCCAGCCTCTACATCTCCCTCTCACCTGTCCTCCACATACAGTCTCCAGCCTCTACATCTCCCTCTCACCTGTCCTCCACATACAGTCTCCAGCCTCTACATCTCCCTCTCACCTGTCCTCCACATACAGTCTCCAGCCTCTACATCTCCCTCTCACCTGTCCTCCACATACAGTCTCCAGCCTCTACATCTCCCTCTCACCTGTCCTCCACATACAGTCTCCAGCCTCTACATCTCCCTCTCACCTGTCCTCCACATACAGTCTCCAGCCTCTACATCTCCCTCTCACCTGTCCTCCACATACAGTCTCCAGCCTCTACATCTCCCTCTCACCTGTCCTCCACATACAGTCTCCAGCCTCTACATCTCCCTCTCACCTGTCCTCCACATACAGTCTCCAGCCTCTACATCTCCCTCTCACCTGTCCTCCACATACAGTCTCCAGCCTCTACATCTCCCTCTCACCTGTCCTCCACATACAGTCTCCAGCCTCTACATCTCCCTCTCACCTGTCCTCCACATACAGTCTCCAGCCTCTACATCTCCCTCTCACCTGTCCTCCACATACAGTCTCCAGCCTCTACATCTCCCTCTCACCTGTCCTCCACATACAGTCTCCAGCCTCTACATCTCCCTCTCACCTGTCCTCCACATACAGTCTCCAGCCTCTACATCTCCCTCTCACCTGTCCTCCACATAC
>CAUDMG010001871.1:0-210000 GCA_958450375.1 Homarus gammarus
GTGTGTGTGTGTGTGTGTGTTAAGGTATGTAAATAGAAACGTGACAATAGAAGTGTAGATGCATGGGTAAAATTCTGATGAAGGGAAATGAAATGTGTGTAAAATTACTTGATCTCTTGTGGTGAAAAATGTGAATTGTTTGGGGTATAATTATATGTTATTGTGGAAATAGTTGTTCCATAATTCCTGGATGGTAACAGCAGCAGTGGAATTTTAATGAGGTGGTTTGGTAGTGGTTGAATGATGGTTGTTTGTTGTTGGTGGAGCAGGAAGAGTGTTGATGAAGAAGGGCTCAGCTTTAATACTGCGGCGGCCAGCATGCAGTATGTAGCGGGAGGAGCCGGGCAAGCGGTGGGTGACGGGAGACTCCTGTTACATCAGCTGCTGGTGGTGGTGACCCCTGCCAGCTGCCCACTAACACTCCCACTACTGGTGTTATAAATAATAGATTAGATAACTTGCCACAGATATGTTAGTACCACAAGGGTGATCATGTGTGGTTAATTATATATTATATAAGAATTATTTCTCAAGGTGTTCACGGGTACATACTGGTCAAGATGGAACACGTGGGGGCTAACTAAGCTGCCTACATTGTACCCACTTGTGTCAGTCAACAGCGACTCAAGTAAATACATCATCCTTCGTTATATTCCTGTTAAAAATAGTATAAAAGCTTTTAGGTTAATTAATTATATGATTATAATTAGTTGTGGTGCTCTCCGTACGTAATTAATTTTGATATAGTTTTCTAGATTGTAGTTGGTCCCGACATACCTGGGTAATGTTCGTCCACCATGAGTATGCACCACCTGGACTCGATTCCGTAACCTTGGAATTCAGTCTTATTTTTCTAATCAGTGAAGCACGTGTTGTGTACGTGTGCATGAGTTAAATGTGGCGTAGATGAGGTAAATTGGGTACGACTGCTTTATGTTGCTTCAGTTTAAATATTATTCAGGTAATGATGGCTGAGCTCGACCCAAAAGAAGGGGTGTGAGGTCCTCCCAGGGTGATTATGTCGGGTGAAATAAGATAATTAGTGTGGCAGTGTAAATAAGAGGAGTGAGTTGAGTGCTGTTGGGTCTGGTGGCTCGATTGATGGTGCCAGCTGGGAAGGCCAGCGAGCACCGCTCCCTCCCTCCCCACCTCTACCAACCCTCTCCCTCTCTCCTCCCAAGGTTTCCCATTACTCCTCCCACTTTTCCCTTCCTTCTACTCCAGTTTCTCCCTCCACTCCTTCCCCTTTCTTTCGTAAACTCCTATCCTCTCCCTCCTCCTCCACCTTCACCCTGACTTGAGTAAGACACTGCCACTCCCTCACCGTTGTCAGTTTAAACACGGCAAATAAAGTAGTTCTTCAGTTGTTACCAACTGAGTTGTTATTTGGTTATGACAACAAAGCTGTTTTTAGGTGTTGTAAACAACTGTTATTTTAGGCGCTGGAAACATCCTTTTTGAACGTGTCGAACGGAAGTGTTTTATACGCTGTCACACCCTTTTACGATTAGAGAGAGAGATTGTACATATAACATAAATTCCCGTCCTTAACGATAGGACGTCCAGGTTAAACTGCGCAGGAAAACAGTTTGTCTATCTTGAAACAAATTAGGCGCCCCCATAATGAACACCTACTGTAAGCTCATCATCAGAGTTACCGCTGCCAGGTGTGGGTGTCAACACTACACTACCCTGTAGGTGTACTGTGTTGAGCCCTGTGGTAGGTGTTGTGTGTGTGTGCTTCCTTGCTTCTTGGTTTGTGGCTGCCTTGACCCACCTGTGTGGAGGGAGGTGTGTACCCCTCGTCAGTTTTTGGCTGCCCTGACTCACCAGTTCCCTGGCCTAGTCCTCCCCAACTCTTAGCTAGCACCTTTCAGAATAGGCAAACTGTACTCCAAGCTTCGTCAAGTCATTTGTAAAAAAAAAAAAAAAAAACCTTTCTGGCGGCGTTTCATCCACGTGATGTCACACGTGGGACCTGACCTAACTTACTGGTCCTCCTCAATTGGCTCTTTGATCCATATAAAATTTTTTTTATCAGGATCACCTCAGCCTAGTTTCTGCCTTTACTGATCTGTTATGTTTGTCGAGTGTGAGGGATGTTTGTTCAAGTGTGGCCTTACCCAGTCAATAATCACACCTTGTTCATTCTTGTTGTCGTCACCGGTTCCATCAGCTTGAAGGTTCTTATTTGACCAGTAAACCCACAGTCATGTTTTATAACTGAGGCTATTTTTGACTGAGACACCTAACTCTTTCTTTATACATGACCTTACGTCTGGTCTACCAAACACTGTACAGTGTACAATATATTACTGGCAGGACTGACTTACACCTCCCACCAGCGTTCTATTCTACATCTCATAAGAACATAAGAATCGAGGAAACTGCAGCGGGCCTATTGGCCCATACTGGGCAGTCCCGTTTACACCCAACCCCTATTGCTCATATAAGCATCCAACCTATGTTTGAAGCTATTCAGCGTATTCGAGTTAATGATGATGTTTGGTAACTTGTTCCATTCATCCACTACTCTGTTTCCAAACCAGTGTTTACCTATTTCACGCCTAAATCTAAATTTGTCTAATTGAAAACCATTGTTACGAGTTCGCTCCTGGTTGGATAGTTTGAGTACCTTTAATGTCCCCTTTGTTTAGCCCTGACTTCCACTTATACACCTCTATCAGGTCGCCCCTCACTCTACGTCTCTCGAGGGAGTGCAAATTAAGATGCTTTGACCTTCAAATAGAAAAAAAAAGGTCAAGTCAAAGATATCTATTTACAACCATTTCAAGGCAGGTCATGTAGTGTTTCTTCCTGTCTTCAATTAAGAAAGTATCCAGGTGACAAGTTGAACATCAAGACACATTGTTGTTTTTTTTGTAATACAAGTATTCATTTTATTCATAATTTTCCTTTTGTTTTATTTCTCGTTGCACGTTTTTTGGTTATTTCCTTATTTATTTATTTTTATTTAAACTATATTTTTGAATGTAGATTTAGTTTGTTGAACTTTCATTACGTTACATCTATTTATTGACAATTTTAATCTGCGGAAGTGTGGGTGGGGGGGGGGGGGAGGGGTATACGCGAGGTAGATTGCCACACCGAGGCTAAAAGTTATAGTTGTAGTTATGGCAGTGGCGTAGCTAGAGTGTGTGCCGCCCGGGGCGGCCCTTGAGTTTGCCGCCCCCACAAAAAATACATATTGCACAGTGATTCACTCTTATATATATATATATATATATATATATATATATATATATATATATATATATATATATATATATATTAAATAGTTTGTGTACCATTATAATATTACTGTACTTTCACATACTCAAATATAGTATGCTTTAAATACACACCAAACATACTTAAACTTTATAAGTAACAGTTGAACAAAAAGCAAAAGCGACATATAGGATAGGGAAAAAAGTAAAAAAAGTGTAAAAAATTAGGACCATCTTTATTTCTGAAATGAAAACTACAACTTTCTACAAAGTAACTTTTCTTGTTTTTTTGTTGGCAAATTCTTTAATGACATTGTCAAAAACTATTTCATCTGTCAATTGTCGCTCTATAGACAGTATGGCAAGATTTCTCAACCGCAAGGTGCTCATAGTAGATCTTAAGTAATTCTTGATCAGTTTTAGTTTCGAAAAACTCCTCTCACAGGTAGCAACACTAACAGCAATTGTGAGGAAAATCCTCAGCATTATTACTATATTTGGAACCGAGTTTCCAAGGTTATACTTTTGAATAAACTGCAAAAGTTCAAGGGGGCCTTCTTTCCACGTCTGTATTCTGTCTTTAATAGTTATAGCAGCAACAGCAACAAAATGCTGAAGTCTTTTTCTCTCAACGAGGAACTCCTCTTTATCAATGTCGTCGTGATCGTGATCTCTTTGACCCAAAAGTGCCGCCCGGGGCGGACCGCCCCCCCCCCCCCTAGCTACGCTAGTGAGTTATGGTATAAATGATAGTTCAGGTTATAGTTCCATATGTAGCACAAGTTGAAGCTCATGGCTCAGAGGTCAATACTGGATGTTGGTGAACTTTGATCTGTTATGTCTCTGATACACTAGGCCAAGATTCTCCTCCCAGAACAATATTATGACGGATGTTTAATTGTAGGTTGAATGGTTCTCATACCTAACCCAACCCAACGTGGAGGTGTTATTGGCATGGATGGTGATGATGAGGATGCCTTTGACGGTTGCGTAAGGGTTTTAACTGATAAAGGTCATGCGATAAGTAGGTTCACTGTTCAGCGCGGATAAAGATAAATGTCACCTTAGTTTGACCTACTCTTGTCACTCAACAATACAGTGTACGAGAGGAATTCACTTTTGGCTGAATATACAAGTAGTAGTTGAAATGAAATGCCCCCTACGTAGTTACTAGAGGATAAATTGGGTGAGTGTACAGGTTGAGCTTGGAGAGAGGGTAGGTAGAGTATACTTAGTGCGGTCCTAATGTCTAGAAGATAAGATACGATTAACTAGATACGTTCACTTAGCACTAGTTTGCGGTCAAGAGTATTGTAGGTGAATCTTTACTGTAAGATTCTCAGCTTTAATATTTTCTCCTGTTTGGGGTAAAGGAAAGATGTGTATTTAAAGTAGAGCTTCAGTATAATTTTCAAGGTATTTTTTGTTTTGGCTTCAGTCTACTATTTAGGTTCCTTCAACCATCTTCAATTACGACGAAGAATCCTCGTGTGAGTCTGGACCCTGGAGCTGTGTTGTGTCTCGCTGGGGTGCACTCAACTAGCACGTACAGTATGTCTTAATCAGCCAGGCGGCCACACTCCGCCAGGTTATAACTCTTGATCTTGGGCGGTAGTGAGCGGTGATAGACAACGTACGACTTGGGAGTAAGCCATCGCATGTCGGCTACACGTGTTAGTGGAAACTCTTTGTTTTGCTGGAGGCTTTATTAACAGTGTGGACAGGTGTTGTTGTGATGCACGCCCACACTCACTACTGATGATGACTTACCACTTACGCTTGAGGGGCTCATTGTACTAGAAAAAAGGGCGTGATGAATAGTGTAGTGAAGATGAGCAACATGAAACTGATGAATAGAAAACTGACGACTGGACGTATACCATCTGAGGCGTTTGTTTATGAAGACGACGAATACCTGTATATATATATTTTTTTGTCCTCACTTACACCTTCTTCGTTGACCCACCGGTAGATATGTTGGGGGGGGGGGGGCACCCTGACTGAGATTAGGTGTGGCCAGGCAAGGGAGTCATGGGTGTAGGGGGAGGTTATTGGGAACAAGTGTGAGGGAGAGAGAGGCGGGGAGGGAGGGGAGATGTGTTGTCAGTACACGTGTAGGGGGGGGGGGGGAGGGCAGTGGAGTGACGGCAGGTGGAGGAGAGACATAGGAGGGGGAGGTAAAAGTTGTCAGAGAATGAGGGGGTGGTAGGAGGTGAGGGTGCAATGATAGAGCGAGGGAGAGGAAAGGCTATTAACAGAGAGGGGGGGCGGGGAGGAGTAGCAGGGATAAGAGATGCTCAAAATAGAAACTTGGAAAGAGCAACTAGGGAGAGGTGTGGTACTGAGAGAGAGAGAGAGAGAGAGAGAGAGACTAATTGCAGATATGGAACAATAGGAGACTCTAGTTGGTGGTATAGTTAATTTCGGGTGTTAATAGAGGGAGGGTAGACCCGGTGGTGGGATATAGATAAAGGGGGAGGGAACTGGCAGCTGGCTCTACCCTCCTACACAACCCCGTTTACTACCCCCGATGTTTGTTTCAATGTGTGTGTGTGTGATTCATGCTCTATTCTTTTGTAATGGTACTATAGTGTCCGGGTGTTCCTCTGAATACAAATCATAAAGGTCAGGTAGCTACTGTTGGTCATTTGTTTTGGTAGAAAGTTAGACGTAGATGGGTCGGCTGGGCGATGGTTCAACTCTCTCTCTCTCTCTCAAAATATTCCAGGAAGTTTGGCGATAACGAGTATTAGCTGCCGCCTCGGTGTGTTATGTTAACCAGATAAGAGAGCGCTTTTGGTGGCCGTCAGTTCAGTAGCTGTAAACATACGGACGTGACGGCCTTCGGGCTGCAGAACTTTTTCAATGAACCGTTAATTATTATTATAATTATAAATATACGGCAGTTCAAACCAGTTAGTACTCCACTAGTTGGGTTTTGTGATTCGTGTTTCCCGGATGTAGAGGTAACGGCCGCCATGTTGGTTTTGGTGTAGTGAGTCGGGGGGGGGGGGGGGAGTTGCCAAGGCGACGCGTGACGTGATTGGTCCATTCTTTGCGCCATGTTAGTAAGTGACGACACACCCCGAGGACTATCACTCTCGCGCTGATTTCACTGGGATATTTGTTCTTTAAAATATACTATTGCAACACATTCCTCGCGCCACCAGTGAGGTCACGCTGATTAGATATTGATTTAAAAGTTGCTTATCACCTCATGGACGTGTCGCCACTGTAGAAGTTTCTGCGTCTGTTTGTCTTATTATTCATTCAGGGATAGGACTTGGTTACTACTACTACTCGTATTACGGCTGAATTCAATGTAGAGTGTAAGGTAATAAGACCACTGAGTTAAAGTTATATTTCTGTTAAAAGACTTGTAAAGGCGAGGTTTTGGGTATGACTTTGCTTGGGAGATTGGTATCCCCGCATCCCCTGAGCAACGCTCTTGTGCATTATGCAGAAGACCCGACTGCAGCACCCTTATCCACTACCTCCTAAGATGTCCCCACACACAACGCTTCCGTGACGCCTGCTGGACCACCACTCCACGACCCCCTGACGGAGACACGATGATCCTCCCCATACTGGCCAGATATTATGTAAATAATATTGATTATGTGTTAAAGGAATATCCTTCCTTCCTTAGGCTTTAGTAAGCCCCTTTATAATATTTATACTGTATATACTTGTCACACTTGCCAGATGCTTCTGGTGTTATTGTACAGGGGTACCTAGTGACAGCACTAGGATCCCGCTTCCTCTATCAAGGAATAAACAATTGAAATTGAAGGCGAGGTCACTGGGTGTGAGTGACAGGTGGCACGAGGTAGGAGGCGGGGCAGAAGACCGCCTGACGGAAACTCAATTTGATAACCTGCAACCGGAAGACTATCATGATGTGTGTGTGTGTGTGTGTGTGTGTGTGTGTGTGTTGCGCGGGTGGGTATATTTACACGCACCAGTCATGATTACACGAGGTGGGAAATGTTTGAGGTTAAGCAAGAAGTGGAGAACGTGATGAGTAAGGATAGGGAGGGAGGGAGAGACCGGTAATACGAGGAGGGAGAGACCGGTAATACGAGGAGGGAGAGACCGGTAAGGTGAGAAGGGAGGGACCTAAGGGGTGGTGAAGGGTATAGCGAGGGACAGAGAAATCAGTAAAGTGAGGATGGAGGAACGGAAGAGATTCGGAGGGAGGGAAAGAAGGGAATAGGGAAGGAGAGAAGTTATCTCACACAGGTCAGGAAATTGTCCTTCAGAGGGGCGGAAATTTGGTGTGTTGGGGGGGGGGGGGGGTGTGGCGGCCATCACCAGTCCAGCCGGGGAGAGAGAACGGATTTAATTGTACAAGTAGTCTCAGTGTAGTGTGGAGGTCATTTTAACCGCCAAATTTGCAGAAATATTTAAACAGGTGTGTTAATGTGTTCTCTCGCATCACCAGGTACTTGGAGAAAACTTAAAGCTGAAATCGTCGAGTAGGCTCCCCACCACACCCCACCCCAGCTTTCAAGTTCACAAATTTTTCCTGCACCAGGTATACTGTAACTTAACTAGATACAGTTAAGTTACAGTCTCAGTGAGGCGTTGAAGCCATTCGGACGAAATGATTAATATTTAGCTTGAGTCAGCCTTTTAGTTGTGTTTTACATCATCACTCACGAGGATAATCCTTCGGAGTGTCACCTTTGTGAAGTCGAGTACGGGAGAAACTGCTCCCCTGAACTATGAGGCGGAGATGACGGTCAAAATAGATCTGTAGTCGGAAGTTAAAGACGATCTCCGAGGGGTGTCTTTGTTTACTTTATCAGGATGTGGTCGCTGGAGGAGGTGGCTGGACACGTGCAGGACACCTCACTCCCTCCTCGTGTCGGCTGGTGTCCTTCTATCGATTGTGCAGACGCCGCCATGGTGACTCCCGGGGACGGGGGGCACTGATGGGACTGAGGACGCTGCCACAGTGGAGGGAGAGAGGGAGGGAAGGTGATGGGCTGTACATGCCACCGCAGGAAGGAGGGAGTGGCGGAGGGAAGGTGGTGGGCTGTACACGCAACCACAGGATGGAGGGAGGGAGGGAAGGTGGTGATGTGTGATATATTTGGCAACAAGAGGGAGTGTAAGCGTGAGGGAAGGAGGGAGAATTGCATAGACGAAGGAGGAGAAGGTGTGTTTGGCTTAGGGGGTGTTAAAATGAGAGAGAAAGGGAGGAAGAGAACAGGACTGAAAGAGAGAGAAAGAGACTGAGTTGGGAGGGGTTAACGTGGACCACCAGCTGACCACAGTACCGGCTGACCACTATACCCTTTGACTACTGCATCAGCTGACTTTTCTAGTACAATATATTACACGGGGTTAGAATTGTCCTGTTGTGTAAATGAGAAGGGCTGACATGACGCCGGGAAAGGTATTACTGGGCGTGGTCAGGTAAAGTTGTTGTTGGTGGGCTTGGCCTGGTAAAGCTGGTTGGTGGGCGTGGTCAGATAAAGCTGTTGTTGGTGGGCGTGGTCAGGTAAAGTTGTTGGTGGGCGTGGTCAAATATGTAACAATACCAAGAAAGAAAAATAAAATGCAGTAATTATTAAGATTATTTACAAAGGAAGTTAAATTATCGCTATGATCTATAATTATTTTCTTATAATTACAAAACAAAAATGAGAGAATGATTTAACATGATAAAGAGAGGAGGTGGAGGGAGGGTGGGGGGGGGGGGGAGGGGAGTTTCAAGACTGTGGTGCGGGTTTGTGTGGATAAACAAATGATGGAATGTGGAGAGACAGGGCCGGGCTGTGTAGAGAGAGAGAGAGAGAGAGAGAGATTAGTACATTAAGTGTAGGGGCAAAGTACAGTTAAGAGAGAGAGATTATATACCAGTGTGTTCCTCCACCACAGTACAGGTAGACCAGTGTGTTCCTAGTACAGGTAGACCAGCGTATTCCTCCACCATAGTACAGGTAGACCAGTGTGTTCCTAGTACAGGTAGACCAGTGTGTTCCTCCACCATAGTACAGGTAGACCAGTGTGTTCCTAGTACAGGTAGACCAGCGTATTCCTCCACCATAGTACAGGTAGACCAGTGTGTTCCTCCACCATAGTACAGGTAGACCAGTGTGTTCCTAGTACAGGTAGACCAGTGTGTTCCTCCACCATAGTACAGGTAGACCAGTGTGTTCCTCCACCATAGTACAGGTAGACCAGTGTGTTCCTCCACCATAGTACAGGTAGACCAGTGTGTTCCTCCACCATAGTACAGGTAGACCAGCGTGTTCCCCCACCATAGTAAAGGTAGACCAGCGTGTTCCTCCACCATAGTACAGGTAGACCAGTGTGTTCCTCCATGGTAGATGTAAAGTGGGGTGAACATTATTAATCCAGGAGGGAGTGTTTCCTGGTTGAAAACGTTCATTGCGTAATAGTACTAGTTGTTATTTTTGCTGCTGCTGTATATATATATATAGGGAGAGAGTTTGTTTTGGTGTGTGTATGTGAACGTGGGTGGGTGTGTGTGGGTGAATGCATTGGTGCTTGAACGCGGTTGTGTATATGAGTTTTAAGGTGTGAACGCCGGCGTGTAGATGGGTGTTAAGTTGTGAACTCCGGCTTAGAGATTTCAGTTATACGTTCGCGTAATATAATATTTCATGTGGAAAATTTCTTAACCAAAAATCGTGTCGTTACCACCGTATACCATGAAGGTGTAAAAATGAGGGTCATTTTTCTCTTGCTGGGTTATAAATAGACCTGGTTCGTTGTACCTCCGCCTGTTACATGGTTCTATATCTTATCGTGTTTTCTCAGTCCCATTAGATCTTTATTATTATTGGAAAAACAAAAGAAAAATATCGTTTAGTTTCTTGCTGTACCATTGATTGGGAGGAGTTAGATCGAGCGAACGTTGTAACAGACAGACTGACGGACACGGGTAACAACTGTATGCCACTAATACACTGGTGCGGGTTATAGTTATAATGGGAAATGCGTTGTATCATGGTTTGGTGTAGGATAAATCCCTTGCCACGGCCCGGTAAAGGTCAGGGGTCGTGGCAGGTGAGGTGGAGGCGACCCGTGTTACGTAACTGACTGTTGGACGGCGGAAATGTTTCTCTAGGGTGATAAAATACTGTAAACAGGTTGTTACTCCCCTTCTAATGATAGTGTAATGTGTGGAAGGTCAGGAGGGAAGGAGGTGAAGGAAGGGAAGGGATGCCTAGAGGGGGGAGGGAAGAGAGGGAGTGTGTGCATTGTCGTAACGTGATAACAAACATTATAGTTCAATCCGTATAGTGATATATACGAGGGAGAGAGGGGAGGGAAAGTTGCTGTGATGTGATAAGTTAATGTAAACTATAAAAATGTTTCTTGTAAAGTGATGTGGTGATTTGTGCTACGGACGAAGAGAGTGAGGTGAAGGAGAATTAGGAAAGAATGTGCGGGAAGAAATGCTGTCTTATTGTGATGGAATACAGTAAACAGGCTGATGAGTCTCCTGTAGTGTTGTAGGAGACGTAAAGGAGGTGGGAGAGGAAATGCTGGTGCAATGTGATAAGGTAAACAGGGTGAGGTTCTAGGTGCTTAAGAGGGGAGAGAAAGAGAGGGGGGGGGGAGAAAGACAGGGACGTGCAGACAGTAGATTGTGTGTGCGTGTGTGAGCACATTTTGGTAAAGGTGTAGCAGAGATAAAAAATATCACCAGAGGAAGGATCTGTTCAGGGCGAGATACTGAGACGACACATCCAGGGTTTGCTGTTGTTAGGACACTGGCGCCTGGGGGCCTGGCAGCTGTGGACAGTCTAATGCGTCCTGTACAGTTCCGATTAATTATCAGTAAGGTGCAAAAAAAATAAGCTGGTAGTTTGCTTACTAATATTCTGGGTGATTCCGTCCTCAAGAGACAGTACAATTTGGATAGAATTAAGCGACGGTAGGGAAAAATAATTACAGGAGTAATATATAGATCTCCCAATCTTGGGATGAAATGCGCAGGGCTTCCATACACAACAAAGTCTGTATAGTAGGCGACTTTAACCTTGGCCAAATAGATTGGACTGACCTTACGGGTAACTCAGAATCAGAGGATTTTCTCGAGACGATCAGGACTGTTTCCTAAGTCAACATATAATCGGACCCACACGGGGTAATAATATACTCGATTTAGTTCTATCGAACAGAGAAAACCTTGAGTCGGCGGAGGAGGTGGAGACGGAAACTGGAGGATTTGACAACTTCACTGACGTGTGGTTTCCAATTTAGTTTGTTGTCTATGGTGACGCCGAGGAGCTTCGTGGAATCTACAACCTGGAGAGTGTTCGGGCCTAAAGTAATGGAAGGAGGTGGGACAATGTCGGAGGAGAGGTTGATGTGCATAACCATAGTCTTGGTATGGTTGATGGTGACATGGTTGTTGGTGGCCCAGTTTTGGAGACTGTTCAATAAATCCTGAAGGGCGGTGTAGTCGGGAGCAGAAATGTTGACGCTGATCCCAATGGTGGAGTCGTCGACATATTTCCAGCGAGCAGGGGTTTCTCTTAGGGCATCATTGATGAGCATAAGGAAGCAGAGTGGTCCCATCTTGGTGCCTTGGGGGACGCCACAGGTGAGTGACTGAAAGGTGGAGACAGCCCCTCGGAAGCGTACAGCTTGGCGTCGGTCACTGAGGAAGTCTGTAAGCCATGGTATAAGATTTCTCCGAAGCCCGAGGTCAATAGCTTTGTTGATGATTATATTGTGGTCGACTAGGTCGGTATATGTAATCGAGAAAGCTGACAAGACAGTGAGTGGTGGAGGAAGTTTTCATATTGCCAAATTGCTGAGGGTCAACTACTCCTGCAATATCAGCATAAGCCCAGTCGAACACAAAACTTTCACAGATTAGGCTAGGTATTGGGGTGATTGCAATAGGTCGTAGCTGATTTAAGGATTGTGGGCTGGTTGACTTGGGCACTGGTGATACATAGAGGTCTTCCAGTCAGCTGGGCATCTGGCTTGACTGAGAGAAGCATTGATGATGGAGCATAGGGGTTTAGCAAGCTCCGGGGAGAACTCCTTGAAGAGTTTCATTGGTAAGTCAATGGGGGTGGTAGAGCGTTTTAATCTTAGTTTGTCCAGGCGTTTTGCTACTTCAAATTCTTCTACTAAGTCAGTGGGAAGGGGGGCTGGTAGGTAAGCAGGGAGAGTGGTTGTGTCAAACCGGGGGAGGGTCTGGCATATAATAGCGAAATGGTTATTTGATAGCTCAGCTGCGTCAACATTAGTGAGATGGCTAAGGGAGGGGAGGGGGTGTGTCTTATTGTTTAGAGCACAGAGTTCTTTAAGCTTACCATACCATTGACTGATGTTGGTCTGCTTCAGGTGTTGTAATTTGGTTGGGTAGTGGGACTTCTTTGCAGTGCGTATTTCGCGGATGACTCGGTTGCGAAGGGACCTGTTGCGGATGTGGTCATTGAGATGAAAGGCTCTGTCTCTCTGATGCATAAGTCTTTTGATCCGAGGTGTGATCCAGGGCAAGTCAGCTGGGTGAGATCTGACGGACTTCTCGGGGAAGAAGTGGTGGTGAGCTTCCGTGGTGGTGTTGGTATAATTTATCCATTTGGTTTCCACGTCATCCACGCTAAGTACTTCATTCCAGGGATGGTGAACTATCCACTGCCCGAAGAGACGCACTGCAGAGTCAGTAATCGGCCTGTAGGTCTTGATGTAGGGTCTCTGTACTTGAGTGGGAGTGGCAGCTGGGGACCAGAGCACTGATAAGTGTGTGCTACACCCGATAGGAGGCATTGGTTGAGGTGGTTGGTACTGGTCCGCTAAGTCAGTTGAGATAAGGTCAAGGGTATTTTGACCGTGTGTGGGGAAGTTCACAACTTGTGATAGTGATAGCTGGTCCTGGATATCAGTGTTGTCAATTTCATTATAATCCCCACATAATACTAACCTGGCACATGGGTACCTAACTCTGAGGTGGTCTGAGGTGGTAATGAGATGATTGATAAGAGTGTCTCTGGTGGGTGAGCGAGGCGGATGGTATGCCACACAGATTATGATGGAAGCAGTGTGGCGCGGGTGGGCCCGTGGCACAACACGTACCCATAATGCTTCCACATCTGCTGGGACTTGAACATCCAGGCGTGACGGGCGTAGGTCATCTTGACAGAAGAGGGCAACGCCCCCTCCGCGTCTGTGTGAACGAAGGTGATGAAAGAGTTGATATCCCTCAATATGACACGTTTCAGGCACAATTTGCCAAGCCTCACATATGGCAACGACGCTCGCGGCGGCTGACCTGACTGTAGTTGCCAGCTCGTCAAACTTGTTAGCTAGGGAAGTGACGTTGGATTGCAGTAGAGACGGGAGATCATACCATATCTGTGGAACTTCAGTGTAGTGGTACGGTCTGCCAGGGGTGGGTTTCTCTGGTTTCCTAGGGGAGGTTACGGTCCTAATGAGCTTATGTGTATGACGGCCCTGTCTACGGCTACGCGCGTGGAATATGTTCAGTGACTTGAGTCGCGCGATAACACTGCCATCAGGATAACCGTTCCCACGCTTTAGATGGTACAGAGTGCGTCTTGGAAGGTCTCCTAGTTTGAGAGAGTTCTTGTGTCTCACTTGGTATAGTTGAGAGTCATAATTTCTCACCTGGTGTGGCTGGGAGTCTTGATTTCTCATCTGGTTTTAGTGGGGGGGAGGGTCTGTGTGTTGAGACCTGGGTGGTGAGGTTTGCTTCAGCTTGGACCGCTAACCGTTTGTATTGTCCATTCTTTTCGAGTTGAGTTGAGGTTTACTTTTGTAAATCAGTTGTGGCTAGTGATTGCACTGTATTGTTGGCAAGACGGTGTTGATAAATCTTGGTAGGGAGGAGATGAGGGAAGGGCAGCCGCCAAATACCTGTACGTCCTCATTCCAGGAGGGCTGAGAGCTGTGTGTGTGTCCGTCCGTACGTCCTTGTAGCACATCATGATTCAGATCGTCTGCCAACATTCCTTCGTGTTGGCAGGTTTGTAGATTTTCAGAAATATTTATTGGTTTATTTTTGTTTGGTATATTTAATTGCGGCGGTGAGCCTGTTTATCAAGCGACGCCCGAGACAAAGTTTCTTGTGAGACGCTAAAAGAAGTTTGTTGTATATGAAGTTGTTTTAAGGGTGAGGTTCCGGGTTCAACGGCTGTATCGGTACATAATTGCATTTGAGCTTGAGTGTACCGGAGACGTTGACTGTGTGTACCGGAGACGTTGACTGTGTGTACCGGAGACGTTGACAGTGTGTTGTGACAGAAACAGGTTTGTTGTTAAACACAACCGTCATAAAATCCGCGAGTGTGTGGATTCTGGGAACACATCCAGTCACTCTTGATGAGCTTCATACTGCTGAACCCTCACTCTGCTGGAGCACCAGGTCAATAGTTTCCCCAATTCTCAATTCAGCCGCGCCCAGATTACAGATTCCTTCAGCAATTTTCTCTCCCAGTCCTTCTTGAGGTAGAATGCTGCCCTCATACCGTAGTGTCCACTGTATGAGAGTTTGGGTGCAGTATACCTTTTGTCCATCAAGGGTTGTTTGAAATGATGGCGCAGCTTCACAATATTTTCCTCCCCGGAGTCTGTTAAGCGGAAAATCAAAGTAAATAAAAACTTTTGTAAGATGTTCTAAGGTTGAACGGAAATAAAGTCACATGACAACCCAATATACAGTATATATGATGGCATTGCACGTAGGTTAGGTTAAGTTAGGTTTTTCCGTGCCTTTTTGCTGTGACCTTTTTTCTTGTGACTTTTTCCTGGATTCATTCTAAGCTCTCTTACCCGGAGAGAAACATTAACAGCCTCTGCAGACTCGGGACTAAAACAAAGGTCGCAAACTGTGTTAGCTCCAATTTTTCGACTCACCTGCCAGGATTTTTGATCGTCTTATAAACCTGGGTGAATTTCTGTTCATTTTGTAACAGGACAGTAATTATTTTTGTCACACACACACACACACACACACAGTATTACACAGCCTCTCAACCCCCGGTGTAACTCAGAATACAGCAGGTGCCTGAACATGTTATTCTGTACTTCTGCTGCAGGTGTTTTTGTGTGTGTGTGTGTGTGTGTGTGTGTGTGTGTGTGTTTTTACAGGGGGTGAGGCGCCGTGCATACCTCCAACAACTTTGCCTTTTACATGTTAATTCAGCATGAGGTGCGGTAATAGTTCCTCCCAGGGGTAATTTACTGCCACAAATTACAGGTTGTGGGGGGCCGGGGATATTAGTAAGGTTAATGATGACACACGAGGCGATGTTGTTATTCACGGGACGCCAACCACTGTGGGGTAAATCTCTCTCTATTGATCCACGTGTTGTCCGTCGGGACCAGTAATTTTGGACCTGGTGGGGCGTGGCCGGGGAAGGTGTGGAGGGGGGGGGGGGGGAGTTTACAATACGGACAGGAACCCTACAAGTTATAGGTCTTGGTAGGTGGAAAGGGTGATCTACAACACTGTTCTACCTCGTGTTAGGAAGGTGTGTGTGTGTGTGTGTGTGTGTGTGTGTGTGTGTGTGTGTGTGTGTGTGTGTGTGTGTCCTCTCCCCTCACTGAAACGCAATAAACACCTTTTATGGCGAGATTGACCTTGACTCATCCCAACATGTTGTGTGATAGACTTTACAATACCCTGTAGTGTACCGATGACCGTAACTTGTTAGGCTTTCATAAAACTGCCTTGTGTCACTGAAATTTTGGATTAATATTTGTTACGCACACACACAACACACACACACACACACACACACACACACACACACACACACATATATATATCCACGTGTACGTTCGTGATAAAGAATTTTTAAACAAATGCTTTTATTTTTGGACAACATTATGCTGAATAATTACAAATCTATACGACATAACTTTGATGTTTTGGGTGGTGACGTCAGTGAGTTAATCGACGATGTTGTTTAATATATCACAGCAAGATGAAATAATTTACTCTTATTTACATAATAAACAAGCTTTGATGTTTTTCTTAGTGACGTCACGTGGTTAAGAGGCCATTATATTGTTTTAGAACTTCAGTCTTGTCACCTGTCCCAAGGCTCGTCTGTCTAACCTTAGCTGAGAAAGATTATGCAAGTATTTAAGAAGAGTTGTGAGTCGTAGGTGGAAGGACGTGGGTGGACAGGAAATGCCGTAAACAAGAAGTGAGAGAAGTGAAGGAGGTGGATGATGATAATGATGATGATGAGAGAGAGAGAGAGAGAGAGAGAGAGAGAGAGAGAGAGAGAGAGAGAGAGGATTGGAATGAAGGGGGATTATTGTAACCACAAGGACCCCCCCCGGAAAGTGGCTTCTGAGGACCGTGTTTAAGAATTTAGCCTTTGTGTGTGTGTGTGTGTGTGTGTGTGTGTGTGTGAACGGGAGACTTGAGGGTATAGGAAGAGGAGGAGCTGTTGCGAGGAAGGAAGAGTAGTAGACGAGGGGCACAATTATGATGTGGTATATCTCGACTTTAGCAAAGCCTTCGACAGAGTACCCCACGAAAGACTAATTAGAAAGGTAGAAGCCCATGGCATCAAAGGTGACATCCTTAAATGGATTAGGGCGTGGTTACAGGACAGGAAACAGCGAGTGAGCATTAACGGCACTAAGTCCCATTGGAGCAACGTCACAAGTGGAGTTCCCCAAGGCTCAGTACTTGGACCATTATTGTTTATTATATACATAAACGACATAGATATCGGCATAGACAGCAACATAAGTAAATTTGCTGATGATACTAAAATAGGACGTGTTATCAAATCTGACGAGGACTCGGCAAAACTACAGGAGGATCTAAACAAATTTTTCGAATGGTCTGAAAAATGGCAGATGAAATTCAACATTGACAAATGTAAAGTACTCAGTATAGGGAATGTAAACAGGGAAACCAGATACCAGATGAACAACGATGCCATAGAGAAATCCGACTGCGAGAGAGATTTAGGAGTAATGATAAGTAGGAACCTTAAGCCAAGTAAACAATGTGTTTTTGCTCGTAACAAGGCTAATAAAGTACTTGGGTTCATACAAAGGAGTGTTAGTTACAAGACTAGCGAGGTCATCCTAAAACTGTATCTTGCTCTTGTGAGACCACACCTGGATTACGCAGTCCAGTTCTGGTCACCGTATTACAGAATGGATATAGAATCCTTGGAAAGAATTCAGAGGAGAATGACAAGACTAATCCCGGGTATCAGGAACCTTGAGTATAGAGACAGGTTAAAGCATCTTAATTTGCACTCCCTTGAGAGACGTAGAGCGAGGGGCGACCTGATAGAGGTGTATAAATGGAAGGCAGGGCTAAACAAAGGGGACATTACAAAGGTACTCAAATTATCCAACCAGGAGCGAACTCGTAACAATGGTTTTAAATTGGACAAATTTAGATTTAGGCGTGAAATAGGTAAACACTGGTTTGGAAACAGAGTAGTGGATGAATGGAACAAGTTACCAAATATCATCATTAACTCGAATACGCTGAATTGCTTCAAACATAGGTTGGATGCTCATATGAGCAATAGGGGTTGGGTGTAAACGGGACTGCCCAGTATGGGCCAATAGGCCCGCTGCAGTTTCCTCCATTCTTATGTTCTTATGTAGAGGAGGAGGAGGAGGCTAAAGAATGATAGGGGGAAGAGGTGTTTATTAAAAAAAATACCTTAATCTCTAAACATCTGAATTGCACCATGGAGAAATATCAGCTGCTCCCCCCCTCCCTTTCAGCCCTCCACTCCCTCCACCTGCACCCCCCCCACCCCTCCACACCCTCTACCCCTCCACACCCTCCACCCCTTCATGTACAGTATATGTTTGTGATGCAACATTTTGAGATGTGGAGGAGGTGGTTGTGGAGCTCTTCAGTCAGTCATTATCGCTATAAGAATCTGTACTATGTGACCTTGTGAGGTGGTGGAGGGAGAGGCTGGGTAGGGTGGGGAGAGGTTGGGTTGGGTGGTGGAGAAACTGGAAGGGAGGAATAGGAAATTTGCTACCAGAGGGAAACAGTTACGTCATCAGGAAATTTGTAGGACACTTTATTATATATAGTGTGTATATTATATTCTCTCCCCTACCAAAGAGAGGGAGAAGGGTGTAGGGTGTTGTGGTATTTGTGTTCCATGATAGTGGAGTGTAGGTCAATCTTGAGTCTAGTGTTGAACGGTCCCCGCAGTCAAGAGGATATGTGTGACCTCGAGTCTCTTAATGCTGGTGAAGAGGCTCCATCTTGATATTGTAACTGTCTGGCTCTCTGTGGAGGGTGTTGGGGGGGGGGGGGGGGTGAAGTGCGGGGTTTTGGCAGTGGGAGAGGCTGGGGCGCTTTTGTTTATTTGGGTGTGGCGCACGTGTGAGGAAGGTACCAGGTGGTGTGTATGTTGTTGTTTATGTACTTGATGCTGGAAATTATGTGTCTAGGTGTTCAAGGTCACGATCAACTCGGCTGAGCAAAACACAGAGCATGGAGGTCGTCTCACTCGACTCACCCGGGGCAGTACCAGGTTACGGAGGTCCTTACTACCTGGATACCTTCCTTTCTGTTTTATTTTACTCTGTCACTTGAGGAAGTACTGCACCTGGCAGGAAAATATTACCATATTATGGTTCTTACTATAGTTGACTATCTCACCTGAGGAAGTATTTGACAGTATAGGACTCCCAAGCTAAGGCTCTGGGCCCTCAGGAGGAACACCTGTAATGAAGTGTATAGTATTACCTGACCGCAGGGTCCACCTCCTTGTTCCCAGTGTTACATGACTTCATTATAGGAAAACCTGCATAAAATTTTTGAGGCTCCAGTGTGCTCGCTAATGTAGGACTCCCGGGCTGAGGTTTACTTGGCTCCACTCACTCCTCACTCAGCTGGGGAGGATAACCCGGACCGCAGTTCTTTGGGCTCTGTTTTATTCCACGTTCGCGTAGGACAACTTCTTGTGGGTTTAGAATTACCGCAAGTTATGGATCGCGTTTCCTCTGGTTCTGGGGTCCTCCTTTACCCTTGACACTCGCCAAAACGCTGACCTCAACTGCGCACCAAGACCTCCACCAGACTGTCGCTGTAAAGACTCGACTGTTTGGACGTGCGGGAACTGTTGGTTGTTGTTTATATTTAAAATCTTTAAGCAGTGTGTAAGAACTTCCTGATGCAAACACTGTTCTTGATGATTTGATTAATTAACGAGGTTAATAAGGCATATTATTTTAAATAGGCCTTACCTAAATATACTATGGTTCGATATATATCTTTCCCGTGTTAAAAATATATTGTTATTCGTTGAATATATTTTCAAGATTAGAAGATTGTAAAAAATGTGTCCGTCGATCCTTATTAGATAATAAGTGTAGAACATGTTTGAGGTCGCAGGTGAGAGGGGGGTTTCGTGTAATCATTGGATCATGTGACACCCAGGTGGGGTAAAGCTGGGTGGTGCGGCCTGGCTTGGCGTACCATTTGAATTGAACTGAACGGAAACAGTTTATTTAGCCAGAAAAACACAGATACAGAGTGGATAATAATAACAATATTAACATGGCTGAGCCAGTTGAGAACCTGAGCTCTCTTTTAGGCACCTGATATGTACTATACATTTATCTCAAGGAAGTATTATGTAACATTTAGTATCATCTGGAATAGTACAATAGCATGGTGGTAATAAGAACATCTCATAATGTTACCACGGTTATCACTTCAATATTTTTATATATACATAAATTACAGTGGAATTGAAAAACATAAGTATAATGGGGGAGCAGTACAACCTGGGTTGTACAGTATTAAGGTTGAACAAGAGGACAGAGCTGTCAGGATTATGTCTAGTTGGCAATTATGTTTATTGCAGTGGTAATTACTTATCTATTTACAAGATATTTTCCGATAAAACGTTCTGATTTGTAAGTCTTGGCTGGGTGTGGGGCATTTTTCCCTGGCATGGAGTAGTGTGTTGTGGCGGTGTGGCCCGGCTGTTAATTTTAACGTGACTGTTGCAGTGGGGCGTGGTTTGGAAGAAATAATTTGGGCATTGCAGTTCTACCTTGGTATGGTATTATGGCAGGTTTAATGTGGCGTAATGTTGCCAGGTTCTTGTTTGTTTTATTCAGGGTGCTCGTGTGGTTTTGACTGATTAACCTTCCCGGGCAAAAACCGGTTCAATCTGGTTGGCATGGCGTGGGGGAACATGAGGCAGGTGGTGTGGCGGCACGCGTCAGGTCACCCACTTATAAGTCAGCTCATTGGCGTGTTCAAGGTCATACCAAGCCCCTTCAGCCCCAGCGCTTGAGTTAACTTTGACGACAGAGGGACAGACATTTTCCTGACTCTGTGGGTTTGGGTGTTTGTTTTGTACACCTGAGTTGGGTAGTACAGAGGAGGGAAGACAAGATAGATGAGGACATGAGACAGGTAATTAATCTTATGATCTAAAATAAATAATCAGGATATAAAGTCTGCGAGGTGAATGGGGGTACTGATGACGCGGAGGCTTGGCGGACCTTTTTGTTCTGTCACCACTACACCCCCCCCCCTCTCCCTCCTTGGTGTGTCGCAGTAAGTAATGAGTGTTAATGGGCGAAGGGAGTTAGGCAGGAAGAGCTACATTAAGTTGAAAGATTTTATAAAGTGAGAACAGGTGTGGCCAAAGTGGATGACATATGTTAGCATCTGCCTCTTTAATGGCGTAAGTGGTGTTGTATTAATGGGTGCCTCTAGTGCGTGTGCCTGTGTGTGTGTGTGTGTGTGTGTGCGCGCGCGCGCTAATTTAATCTGATCAGCATAGACTTTGGTGATGACCACGGCAGCCCTCGTGAAACAACAACCCAGCGACTGTTTATGCTCGGCTGTCAGCTATCAACATTAGAACTACTTAATATTCACGACAGCACCAAGACACCTGCATTTATGTAACAGAGTCGATGGTGGTACCGTGTAAGGTCTCGGGTCTCACATTACCCCCACCCTCAAGTTGTATCTCATTCATCTGCTCTCTGTTTATATCAGGTAGTCACACATTCACAGCTGACTTATGACGTTGTGCAGAGTTGACGTATGACAATCATACTTTCAACTAATGCTAACATGTTCGGTGTTTACCTTTGAATTACAGCTGAATATTGTTTACATCCGTTAATCTTGTTTTCCGAGACATGTGAAGGTGGTGTTGGGCGGGTGATATCCCGGGGAAGACAGACACACACATCACCATCATGGCTGTAGAGAAAGGTTAAGTCGTAATTGTGGGCGTTTTATATATAATCTCAAAACTGTGTATAAGTGTGTTGTATTTCTTTTTTTACAGCTGATTCTGTAGATGCGAATACTTGTAGTTAGTTATTGGTCTGTTGTCAGTTAGGTGTAGGTGTTAATGTGATTATTTCTAAGAATATTGTATCGTTATTTTCTTTACTACCTTCATTATTATACTGTACAATTTAATAATGATAATACAACTGTTTCAATGTTAATGATAACTTTAATAGCACTAATAATGTATAAAAACACTAGTAACAATAATAACTAAAAATACTAATAACTTTGGTGATTGTAAACAAAATAAATTATAACAAAAATAAATAACTGCAAAACTAGTGACTGTGTGTCCCCTTTATAAGAGGAGTGGTGTAAGTGAGGGGAGTAGGCAGGGCACCCTTGTACGTAATGAGGGGACGGGTATTCCCCTCGTGAGTGTCCCTGTGACCCCCTTCCTCCTGTGTCGACCCTGACCTAGTTCGTTTTGCCTCCTTTATGACCACCGTGTGTTGGGTGTTAACGTGTGAGTGCCTAGTGCCGGAGAAAAGAGGTGTACATGTTAGGTCCCTTTGTGTGTGTGCGGGGACTGGGGGGCTGGGATGATGATTTTCTCGCGTGTTCCAAGGTCCTTCTTCAGTCCCTTCTGCTGTTCGACTTTTTCTCCTTCCGTCTGCCCGTCCATTTGCCCTTTCATCTTTCTGTCTGCCCGTCCATCTGTCTTTTCATCCGTCCACAACAAATTGCGTGTCCACAAGTTAACTTATGAACGTGTCATTGGATTTATTTAATTTCTTTGGTGAGAGTTTACCGTGATGGGTGTCTTGTGCTGGTCTCCGAGAGGGTTTACCGTGATGGGTGTCTTGTGCTGGTCTCTGAGAGGGTTTACCGTGATGGGTGTCTTGTTCTGGTCTCTGAGAGGGTTTACCGTGATGGGTGTCTTGTGCTGGTCTCCGAGAGGGTTTACCGTGATGGGTGTCTTGTGCTGGTCTCTGAGAGGGTTTACCGTGATAGGTAATCAAGCCCGAGGTATGTAGTGTACGTGAGTCAGTCCACCACTTATATGCTTTTTATTTGATGGTGGTGCCGGGTGTAGGTCAGGCTGTGTTGGGGTGGAGCTTCGGCCCAAATTGAACTAAAATAAATAAATCAATACACGGGTGCTGTAGAGGCCTTAGTTGTGTAGTATTTAAGTTTCATCGTTGTCAGTTTGGCTTATAGTAATCCCCCCCCCCCCCCCCCCGTAATAGATGTTATGTTTTGTCTTCAGTTAGAGATTATAGTTAAGTATTTATGTTATGTCAAGGTGAACGTGTCAGTGTGTCATTCTACCCTCTCTGTTAATTATTTTCCCGGATGACATCACTGATTTGTTATATTATCGTGTTATTATGCAGGTGACTCTTTGATTATGCCTCGCGTGGAGTAGAGCAGTCAGTCTCCATGTTGGTGTAGTATAGTATTAGCGAGGGGCTGGGGTAGACTGGAAGCTGAGTATTAGCTTATAATATTTGGAATATGTTAGCTGGCGTGAGGTTCCCCTCTTGACCTGGTTTACTTACCCTGACAGGATATATGGTGGTACCAGAATTATCACAGCTGACGTACCTGTTATACTGCGTGAGTCACCCGTTCCTGCCACGCCCCGCATCACACCCACTACCTCTTGCACTGCTCCTCTCACTTAAACAACCTCGTGTCTTATTTCTCAAGGGTGTTCTACTTTGGTGTGGGAGTATTTCAGTGTTGGTTTTATCCTACTTACTGAGAGTCCTTAGTTCCCGGACGGTTGAGTGAGTCCTTAACGGTGCTGAGGGAGTGTGAGGAGGCGCTTGTTGTCTCAAGGTGAAGGTAGGCCCTCACTGCCGTCTGTCCAGGGGCTCATCTTCCTTGTCATTGACCATCTCGTAACGTGTCTGAGGGGAAGGTTTATACCCCCTCCCACCGACCCCTACCTAATTTACTCACCTTTCTCTGCACAGTTGTATTCGATGCCTAAGGCAGTGGGCTTTTAAGAAGCTTGTGGTTGTGTAATTTACAGCTGGATGTATGTGGCTGGCGGGGGTTGGTGGAGTAACAGTGGCAGCAGTGTGAGTGTTGGAGGGCAGAGAGAGAGAGAGAGATGTGACCGTGGCCGAGCCTGTTGGGTTGACTTGCACCTTTGATCTGCCTCCCACCTTCACCTTCATCCACTTCCTTCTTGCTGCTTTTGATCCCACCGCCTTCCTCCTTACACATCTCTATCTTCCTTCTCACCCCCCCCCCACAACCCTCAGATAGTTACAAGTAGAAAACAAACTATGGAACGTGTCCACAAAAAAAGTCGTTCCTTTTTTCCTGCTTCGTCTCCTCCCCTCCCAGAGCTGAGTCATATGTGAGATTACAGTGATTTAATTGAGAGGGATGCCTAGTGGACGTGACCACGCACCTTGATGTGTTGTGGAGGGCGCGGTGTGGCAGACTTTGACACAAGGACCGACAGTAGGTTTCTGGTTCAAGGTTAAGTTCTGCGGCGGGTCAGGCCAAGCAGGTACTGATTGGCTGGCGGAAGGGAGATGGTGTGTGGCACCTGGCCAGCCTCAGGCGGGGTCATAAGCATACGCTTGTCCTCAGCTCTAGGGTCAAGTAGGTATATTGACCCTTATTCGAGTTGAAGAATTTTATTGCTTATCAAAATGTTACACTTTAGGTCCCATTTCAATATCTTTGCAATTATGGTTAATCAAATATTGAACTATATTATTATTATTTTATTATTTATTGTTATTGTTATTAATGTATTATTAATATGATTATAGTTTTTATTACTATTATTCATGTGATTTTGGGGTGAGGAGAATGTAGGGTGGGTGAAGGGAGAGAGTGAGAGAGCAAGGGGGCAATAAAAAGTGAGGGAAGAAGGTACCAGGGGTGAGTGAGGGGAGAGGGAGTGAAGGCAGTAAGAGACCTGGCCTGACCTTGATCCACCAGAGTGTTACCTCACCTCACATCATGCTAGCTGGTATGGTGATCACAGATGGGCCTGAGACCAAACTCTTAGGATACGAACGACCTGATCAACATTACTCTTCCTTATGGTGACGCATAGGCCTGTACGGTACCGTATGTCTGGTACACTTTGTTTGATCGTGTGTGTGAGAGAGAGAGAGAGAGAGAGAGAGAGAGAGAGAGAGAGAGAGAGAGAGAGAGAGCTCGTGGGCCAGGTCAGAGAGAGAAAGAGTTGATGGGCCATGTCTGAGAGAGAGAGAGGTGGGCCAGGTGTCGATGTTGGTAACAGGGGGAGGGGGGTGCGGGCGGGGCTGTTGGCCGGCCAGATGACAGGAGGCAAGCGTGAGTGACAGTGCCACACACACACACTGTCATCTGGCGCGTTTTTATGTGTCTGCCGGTCACAGAAGATACCGGTATGATTGAAGGTACAACAAAATTGGGCCCTACGAACTGTTCCACTTTTGTTTATATATGTGTTTATTTTCGTGTATTGATTTTATTTTCGATATTCTGTGATGTGTGTTGTGCTGCTGCCGGCTGGGTAGATACACGTGAGTGGGAAGGCGTGGTGGAGAGGGAGGGAGGGAGGCATTGATCGTGGACTAGCCGGTATGGGCAGCACGGCGAGGCTTCCTCAGCACCAACACACCTAACCTAACCTAACCTAACCTAATCAATTTAATCCTATACCGAGGTTACGAAAAACTTGTTTTGTGTGATGTGATTATTTCTTGTCTATTGTTTATTGTTGTGGTAAGTGACGGTAGAATATTTAGTTTAGATTAGTTATAACCAGTTTTTGGGGTTCTTATTCTTTACAAGTTTATTACGTGCTGGTGTTTTACTTCTCATTAATCGTATTTTTTATTGAAAGATAAGGAAGTAATTCATTATTTTGCTTTAGATAAATTGTATTGCCTAAAAATTTCATGTTTATCTTTAGTGGTGGAATTATTACTTATTATATTGGAAAGTAAAATCATTTAAGTGTTGACTGTATTACCTGACTGACTTGTGTTAACGTAACTCACTCTGTTGGAGAGAGAGAAAGTTGTGTTTCTTGGGAATTTGTTTGAGAATTTAATTAATTTCCTCTAAAGAATAAATTATACCTGTATAATATAATGCACTGTATACCTGTATGTACGTAGTGGGATCAACTGTAGATTAGGCACCCAAGGTTATCTCCCCTAAATGCTACCTAGGGAGATAAGGTTAGGGTGGTTAGTCTTTGGGTGATAAACTACGGTGTCTAATCTTCAGGTGGTCCATGGGCGGGAAGTAAGACGTTTACCTGAGACTGTGTAGTGTAGGGTATGGTGGGGTGGTGTGAGGTGTGTATGTGTGTGTGTGTGTGTGTGTGTGTGTGTGTGTGTCACCATCTCCATAACTAACTGGTTTATATTTTCTTCTTATTGCAGGTAAGAATTGCTGCACCTGTGATGAGGGGAAAGAGGGAGGCTGACGGACGGAGGTAGTGAGTACGTATTGTGGTGGTGTAGAGCAGTTTGGTGTACTGTGATTGATTTTTTGATTTTGCCGCTTGCAGCGGCTACTTTATTGTGCACCCCACACTCATCCTGTGAGCGGTAGCGCAAAAGGATTACAGAGTAGGGTTTACAAAGGGTCATAATAATTAACCCCCGTTGTCAGGATATTATGGCACTGAAAGTTACACAGTATTTCATTTACATTATTTGTTTAGTTCTATACATAAAGGGTAACTTATTCACAAATGCGTGAGAACAGGCGTGTGAGGCAGTATGTCTGGCCTCACACTTTGTTATTCACATTTACGTGGGAGGTATTCAAGCACATTGCGTATTTGGTTCTGTACATGAGAACTGACATAGATACTAAGTGCAAAAAAGTGGATACAATCTTAATATGTCGGCTATCTTGCCATTAGAGATGAAGTGTTGTGCCATTTCACACACAGTGTGCTTGGACCTGTCCCTAAAAGGTTCTATCTTCACACAGTCGAGGACGTAGTGTTCAAGTGTGTGGCCATATGTATGGCCACACACTTTACATTTAGTTTTGTTTACATCTGCTTGAGGAACATACTGCCAAAGGTACTTATATCCTAACCTTAATCTAGCTGTTACAACATCTTGTAATCTAGTGATCTTGTTACTTGCTCCATAAACGTGTTTCACTTGATACATCTCATCATACTGTGGTAGGTTTGGGGCGTGTGGTTGTATATGTAGTGAATATGCTGTAAATTGTGTCTTCTATGTGATGGCGTGTTTTTCCCAACCCTCCAGGACCATGCTGTGTTGACCTTGGTAGTGACTGGGTGAATTTATGGTACATCAGCATATCATGTACTGAGAGAGAGAGAGAGAGAGGGGGGGGGGGATATCGTATAGTTTAAGTGGGTAATTTGTACTGTACTCAGGGGGTGTGATTATTACTGTTACTTAAAGAGGGGGTGGGGCTGTTATCGTGGTTATCTTTAAAGTGTTATTATTGGTAGTAGTTTGATTACTTGTGAGATTAATGTGGTCTTGTTTACACTCAGTTGTGGAGGCCAAACAAGAAATCAACTACGGGTGAAATTTGTTTATTTTGGACATGGATTTTAGAATGTTGTTTTTGTTGGGTAAAGAAAACGAGATGTGGTTTATTGTGAATGGCTATATCTGTGAGGGTGAAAGGTAACAGACTGGGCGTGAAGTATTGTTTGAGGAGTGTCATAGTGTAAGATAGAAAAATGGTGTTTTGAAAATTGTTGATAATCTTCATAACCCACATACAAGTTTTAAAGTCGCCAGGTGGCAGCAACCACCGTAGCCCCCCCCCCCCCCCCCCCCCTGCTGCCCTTACTCTGTCTTATTCTGAGCTGTGTGCGGTGGGGAGGACGACCTAGTGTTGAAAGACTCCCATAGAGCGGGTTTGTGAGGTGTCCCCGTTGTTCTGGAGGATTTACACTATATAACCAGTTATTGACACGGCTGCTGCGAGGAGTGATAGCGTCTGTGAAGGAGAAGAATGAGGGAGATGGAAGAGGGTGGGAACTAGGGACAAGTGGTGGATACAAGTAGAGAGGAAGTTATTACGAAAGGAAAGATATAAATCGGAGGAGGTGTTGTACAGGAAGGTGGATTAGGATCAGTTAAGGTGGATGGTCTGTAGTGAGGCTCGGAGCAGAGACAAGACAGTGGGGATGATTAGTGAAGACTGGGCACGAGAGGCTGGTGATGGATGGTGGGGACGGCGTTGGAAGTTTGGGAGAAGTGTTTCAGCAATTTCACTGAATCAAGGAAAAGGCGGCCAGGATCTGGAGGTTGGTGGTTCAGGAGATGACTACAGTATATTACACACTGACTGCTAGTGATGGTGATGTTGAGGAGGAGGATGAGAGGGAAGGCCAAGACAGTGGTCGACACCAAGGTGGAGATGATACTGATTGTTGGGGAGGGTTGATAGTGCCAGTGTGGCCCGGCAAGAACCTGTCCTCAGTAATGGGAGTCATGTTATTGGAGGATAGTGATGGTAGATAGAGATCAAAGGAGGAGAAAGAGGATGTCGTGGGCAGACGATCACGACCTCACCTCTGGCAGGAAACGAGGAGGAAGCGACGGAATGAGTATCGTGAATTGTAAACCCGTATTCACTTCTTGTGTTGTTGTCTTGCGTGGTGTTGGTTCTTGCTGGTGGTTCGCGGTCTTACGGATGGACACGTGTTGTCGCCTGTTATATATTGTTGACCGAAAAGCTTTATTTTTTCACCAAGCATTTAGGAGAGCGATATGACACAATTATTTCTTGCTGTAAAGGAACCCGGCTCGGACAGGGACGCCGACTTCCCCGGCTATTAATTTATTTGTTTATTTTTAATTTTACAGCAGACAGCAGTTAGTTTATGGTGCACCCTATATTCAGTCTATGAACTGTCGCTCAAAAAGGATTACAGAATAAAGGTCACAGAGGGTGTATAACAAACCCCAGTGGTCAGGATATTATGATGTTGGAGAACTTGAGTGTTTCCAGTACAGTACATATGTTCGTTTAGTGCTGTCCATAGGAGTTGACTTCTTCACGTGAGGGGCCAGTGTGAGGTCATATATTGGGCCGCACACTTTACATTTAGTATTAGTATTTTCATCTGCCTGAGAGGACGTACATTGTGTGTTTAGTTGTGTAAACAGTATAGGAGTTGACTTAGATGTTCGGTGCAAAATGTGGAGTCTTAATCTATCAGCTGTATATCTTCCCGTGAGAGATGATGTGCTGTGCCATTCCACACACCGTGCTTTGACCTGTCCCTAAAAGGTTCTCTTCTCACAGTCTAGGACGTAAGTGTTGGAGTGTGTGACCATATGTCTGGCCACACCCTTTACATCTGCCTTTGAGGCAAACTGCCAATGATGCTTATAGCCTAACCTTAGTCTAACGGTTACAACATCTTGAAATATATTGATCTTGTTACTTTCACATATATACATGCTTCCCTTTCTGGCACATAGTAGGAGTAGTAGTAGGAGGAGGAGGAGGACTGAGAGTATTAAGCATTATAAGTATGTGGGAGGGGGGGTGGGTGGTCGACGGGTCTCGGTAGAAAGTAAACTCCCAGAGCGGCTCATTATATGTTTCCGCGTGGTGTGTCGCCTTCATCCACCCCGTGTCAGTTACTCCTCCCCTCCATATTGCACCTCCTCTTCCCTCCCTCAGTCACTCCTCCCCTCCATACTGCACCTCCTCTTCCCTCCGTCAGTCACTCCTCCCCTCCATACTGCGCCTCCTCTTCCCTCTCTCAGAATAAAGAGGGTGCAGGTGAGGTGCGTTGCCGGGTCGTTATGGAAGGATGCCAGAGGTGTGACTCCTGAAGGTTCGTGCGGTCAATAATACTGAAGGTGTAAGAAAGTGTTATATGGTTACCTTACGCAGCACAGAGTTAAAATACACCATTGAGAATAAAATGAAGAATGGGTATCTTATCATTGCCAGGTGTTAAGTGAGTGTATGTAGTTAAGGTAGATTGTTAGTCACTTCGATGTTCCTTGATATGTTATTTTGTGTGTTAGCGTAAGTCAAGTTAGTCTACCAGTTCGATGTCTTTCAATATCTCCCCTTCTATAGGAACCTTTAAGGATGTTGGCCCATACACACACACACAAGTAACATTACAGAATACAGTACAGGTAGCATTTGATGTGGTTAGTACACATAACAATATAATTACAGATAAAAAGATAGGTGCGGACACAAGAACTTATACGGGTGGACTCGTTACCCTGGTGGCAAAACACGCGGTCAAGGCGGCCATCTCCAGAATCTGGGCTACTAAGATCATCCCTCCAAGCGTGGCAAGACGACAGTACCTCCACCGATTAAACAAGAGCGACGGGTCGTCTTTAGAGCGCCTTGGGATTATCGGACTAAGGTGGTGTTGTGGGTTAACATGGTATTATTACCCTCTCCCCCCACGTGTTGTTGTTGTTGTTTGGGCGACAGGTGCCAACAGGGGGGGGGGGGGGGGGGTTCTAACTGACCAGCCGATGATGTTTTTCGTGTGTGAGGGATATTTTATCTGTTTCCTTCAGTTGTGGCCTAACGCAGTCAGTATCTGTGTCTCAATAAGCTTGACGATACAATCCTCTTTAGTGCTATTGTACGATTTTGTGTTTTGATAATATAATTGATAATATTTACCTTGTTTTGGTGGTGTTAGGTGGTTTTGCTTAGTCATCTGTAGGTTATCGTCATCCCTACTGGGGTGTTGGAGAGGTAAGCGTCAGCGTTTGAAAGAGAGAGAGAGGGAGAGAGATAGTATTGTGTGTTTAATAGGTCTAACACTCCAGATTAACGAAAATAAAACACCGCATTGTCATTATGGAGAAGGTGAGTCAGTCTCTCGTGTGTGTGTGTGTGAGTCACTATCTGGTGCTGATGCGTATGTCCGGACACTATTCGTCATATCAGCATACTATCCCTGTCATTCCTACACACACTGTCACACCTGCGTAGTTTCTTTATCATACGCACATAGTTTCATTCCTGCATACATATTCTGACGTACACTGATGAGTACAATGTACAGTAGCTAAAACAACTATCTGTACAGGTGGGGGGGTCGATGTACTCCGAAATTTTACGTGTGACTAGTGACAGCCCTCATATACCAAAATTTATCGTCCATGGTCTCATATTGTTTCCCACAAAGTATGCACAGGTAGTTGTTTTAGCTACTGGACATCCATGTATCTTATCACGCCCACTTACATTGCTAGTTGGTATACACGATGCCAGAAATTTTGATAGGCGTCATGTGACTTGTGAGTGTTTTGGGAGGAGAGGGAGGGGCGGCAGTCACTGGTTCACTGGTTTGAGAATTAAGGCGGGTGGGGGTGACACCTTCTCTTGCCCCCTCACCCCCCTCTCCCTTTTCCCCTCCCATTATTCCCCTTCATTCGGAATATACTGTCACCTCCTCTACCCTTTCCTCCTCTTCCATGCTCCCCCATCTATACCTCCCTTACCACCCTCTTCCCTCTACCGCTTCTATAACTCCTTCACCCTCCGCCTGTGGGTCTCCTGTAACCATCACTCCACCACCCTATCTGCAGAAGAGAAGTGTCGGGCAGCGCAGGTGGTGTTACACGGGGCAGGGCAGATATTGAGGGAGGACTTGAGGGTGAAGGAGGGGAGACGGGGTGAAGACAAGACTAAGACACCTCGGGAGGAAATAGTGTTGGTATGTCTGGTATTAATGATATATCGTAAAATTCCTTTAATTATTAGCAGGTATCTGTAATATAAGTGTTAAAACGAACACAATAATGATAAATATAGGAACTGATATGATGTGAAGTGCGGGAAGCCCATCTTGAGGGCGAGTGTATGGGGGCAGCAGAGATGTAAGACAAGAAACGAAGTAGAAAGGTGTGTGTGTGTGTGTGTGTGTGATCACCACCTGGGCTGATCGTCGGCTCACGTTCCTAGTTCGTCGTCGTTCACTCACACCAAAGACAGTCGCCTTAATCTATGGCACATCTGTTGTCAGTGTCTGTGTTTTACCCTCAGGTTCGATTCTGCTTGTGAGTGTAGTCGAGTAAGTAAGGGTGAGTTTAAACCCCAGTGATCTATGATTAATAAAACGGGGAAGAACTATATAAGTGGGAGAAGAAGAGGGCTGGTGTACGGGGAAAAAATTATGTTCTCCCCACTGAACTCTTCCCATTTTTTCATTATTACGGCAAAAATAAACCTTAACGTAGCTTCATTCTTGCGTTCGTAATTTATAAAAGTGCAGAGCTCCCGGTAACTTCGCCCTTGGATCCCAACGCACACAAAGCTGGCAGCCAACTTAGTAGCCATGATAACACTCCCTTCCAGAAACTTGTGGTTACGCCCCTGACTGGGTGTTGGTGTGCGTTTCGACCTTCACCAGTGCTGTGTTGACCATGAGGGCTTGGTGTGAATGTCACGCGTGTGGCATAATCTGCAGTAAGGGACTACCTCCGCCATTACCACCACTCGAGGATTCCCAAAGGTCATACGATGAATATTTTTCGAAACTGTAACTTTAAGAATGTTCCTGACGACTTGTCTCATTAAAACAACAACATGCAAAAGTAGATTAAAATTACAGACTGGATCTTAAGAGACCGCACGTGTTGCGTTGCCTTAACGGCAGATGGTCGCAGTATAATTTAGATGCTACGTTTGTGTCTTATTTATTTGTTTTAGCTTCCTTAAAAATATTTAGGTGTATTTTTACATCTTCAGTTACGAAAACAATTTATCAGACAAAGCTTTAAAACTGTCACCCCAGGCCTGGCTACTAGTGGCCTCCCCCTCCCCCCAGCCCACTACGGGTTGGGGGGCAGGATATGTGACATTACTCTTGATAACACTATCTCTTGAGTATTAGTTAAGACCAACACATTCTTTCTGTAATCTATGTTAACCTTTGAGTTGTTTGACCCATATACTGTACTAGATACGACGTCGGGTATACGTCTAAAATATCCTCCCTATACTAGTGGCCACCCGTTGATGGCCGAGAGGGGGGTTTCGTTTACCTTGTAACATTTTGTCGAACATCCTGAGATTTTCTGAGAAAAAGAAGAAAAAAATATTTGAGGGTTTAAGATAAACTAGTTTAGTATAGTACTAGTTTTAAGACGGGGTGAGGTTAACTAGCACGTGTGGTGCTGGTACCTGCTGGCTCAGCTTCTTGAAAGTAATGCCCGACGGTAGTTACCTAACACTTAGATTAGCAGACGGAACTTGTTTACCGTTGTACTGGCTGGATCTTAACAGCTAAATACAGCAGTAGGTCACTACAGCTAACAGCAATCTACCACGCAGTATTACTTTAACTTACTCTGTATGTCCTGACCACATTATGTGGCGGATATTGATTTATTGAATTGTCCCTGTCCGTCTGTTCGTTCGTCTGTGCGTCCGTACTATTGTAGCGTTCAGACCAGTTAAGGATAATTACACAAGTATCCTGTGTTGAAGAGTGGGATAAAACTGGCTGCATTATGTGCATCCTTTTATTATCTCATTAGATTTTCGAACTGTTAGAGTGATACTTGGGATTGTGGGGCAAAAAGTACAACTCTAGTGTAATTTTAGTATAGTGGTTCGGTGAAGATGAACTCCTGTGTGTGGAGTAACAGACGTGGACAGTGATAATATCAGCTGATGGCGGTGGTTGCTGCCTAGTACAGTCTCCGGGGGTTTAATCTCTAGCTGTAGGTTTATCTTTAGACTCGTGTTCATTGATGTGGGAGGAACAACTCGGATATAAACCACAACATTGATATTGATTTTTTTATATTCAATGTTATAAAAAAAAGCAAAAACCCGCCTTTACACCTTTTATTGACCAGCAGATTGAGAGGGTCGGTGACTCAGCGATGACTTACGATTCACCGTTGACTCAGGTGTTAAAGGTGTAATTAGTACAACATTTTTCAAGGTTGTGTACATTAGGACATAACATTTCTCCTAATTATCGTTGTGGGTGTTTCTACTCTCTGCCCGACACGGTGATGAAGGCAAGGTGAGGTTTTTGTCACCCGTTTTTCTAAATAAATAATTCAACACAGACAGAATAATTTCAGAGCGTATAAATGAGTTGAGTACGGAGGGCCAATGGATACCTAGACAGCAGGTATCCATTGGGGGAACTCCGGGGTCTGATTGGTTGCTTCGCTGACCAATGAGAGACGAGATACGGTCAAAATAAATTGTAATGTTGCGCTCGTAATGTTTATGTAGAGGGTTGTTAATTGTCTCTCACTAGTTGGTTAGATTAGGTAGAGTTGGGTTAGGTAGGGTTGGGTTAGGTAGGGTTGGGTTACCGACAGGGGATCAGTTTAGGTGTAGTATTGTGTGAGGAGAGGAATACCTGTACCCCGCCATGAGATGATTCATCACCAGGTACACGTGGGCTGCTGTACCTGTGAGCTGCAGCGCCGAGGTGTGGGAAGTCGGCATGTTGATAGAAGAAATAACAATAATAACTAATGACGAGAATAATGACGATAACAAGTAAAAAGTGTTGGTGTTAACTTTGCATGTTAAGGTAAACTAGGTTAGGTGAAGTTATATTACTATTTCAGAACAAGGACACACGATACATGTTCAGCGAAAAGAATAACAAGTATGACTCAGTGAGAACAAGTAGGCCGTAATGTGTTAGTCTGTACCGACACGCGAAGTCACTGTAGATTAGAGAGGCGCCCCAGTGGCCTGTAAATCGACCAATGAGGCAGCTTGATGCTAGTGACGTCAGGAAGCAGACTTAGCCAGTAGGTGTTGTGTTTCTTGCCAAATCGTGACTCAAGGGTAAACAGGTCACGAAATGTAAACATAAAGGGTTGATGTGAAGACGTAGAGACCGGTACAGGGGGGGGGGGGGGGTGGTTGGGTGATGCGGATATGTTAATTGTGGGAATGAACAGGCAATTGTAACATGATTGGCATAGTTAGTATTTATGTTATTTTTGTATGCTACAACAATACACTATACTATATCAATGGTGTAAGTAATGCGTGTAATGATTGAAGATGATGCTTCCCCCGTCATATAAAAGATATTTAGTACAAAGGAAGTAAATTTGGTTATTTGAGGCAGAAATACAGCCGGTCTGACTACGAACTGTTTCAGAATCCGAGGCACCACACCGCCACAACAATTAACCTGCACCACACTCCAGGATAAAGCCGAGCACTGTAGCCACCCAAGTTACTGTTTCAGCCTTACATTTTCGCACCTCTCGTTGTTTTCGCTCTGTTCGTTATTTTCTCCATTTTCGTTATTTTTCGCCCTTCGCAAACTTAGTCTCCTAAAGCAGTTAGATGTGATGTGTATTTACGAACCTTTGGGAATCTGTTGAAGGAGTTAGCCGACAGATCTACCACTAAGGCGGAAGTCTAGAAACCTGTACCTGTTGGGAGGTGTGTGTGTGTGTGTGTGTGTGTGTGTGAGAACGTGAACCCTGAGCTCGAATATGTACAAATATTTGAGCGTTTTAAGAGAGAAATATACCACTTGGATTCTCTTTTGAGTTCCTGTTTTCAGAATTGGCATGGCGCTTGTGTTTAGGCTTCTTTACACACACACACACACACACACACACACACTCTCTCTCTCTCTCTCTCTCTCTCTCTCTCTCTCTCTCTCTCTCTCTCTCTCTCTCTCTCTCTCTCTCTCTCTCTCTCTCTCTCTCTCCATATGTCCGTGTTAGTAACTCGGCCTGGCCTTATACCGCACACCTGCTGAGGTAACACAGTGCACCTGGCCACATCTGACTTTGCTGTAATGTAGCCTTACCTGTGGAGTATACATATGAGTCTTACCTGTGGTGTATACATATTAGCCTTACCTGTGGTGTATACATGAGTCTTACGTTTGGTGTATGCATGTGTCTTACCTCTGGTGTATACATGAGCCTTCCCTGTGGTGTATACATACGAGTCTTACCTGTGGTGTATACATACGAGTCTTACCTGTGGTGTATACATGTGTCTTACCTCTGGTGTATACATGAGCCTTTCCTGTGATGTATACATGAGCCTTCCCTGTGGTGTATACATACGAGTCTTACCTGTGGTGTATACATTAACCGTACCTGTAGATATTTGTTGTGGGTATAATGCAGTACAACCTCCTTACCTCCTTCCATTTCTTCCTCCCGTACTCTTCTTCCTTTTCTCCTACGCTTCATCCTCCTCTCTCCTCTTCCTTTTCTCCTACGCTTCATCCTCCTCTCTCCTCTCCTACCTTCCACCGTTAACGACAAAGTAATAAGACCTCACAATAAAGGTATACCTCTTCCTCTACACCCAACTACCAACCATTATTAGCGCCCCTTCCCAACAACACCCGCCCGCCTACCATTAGTCAACGTTCGATCCCGCTGTTCGTTTCACCTTACCCGCTCTGTTCCTCCCCAGTATACCGCCTGCAACCAGTTATATTATGTAGTTATCTTCTCGAATGACTCTCTGATCTCTCTCTTGGTCTTTGATTCGTCTAGAGGTTTCCAGATGTTTTCTTTGATGTATAACCAGTTGCCCGAATCACTTGAAATTAAATTAAATCTGGGGGGCTCCTCTAATCAGTCCTCAGGTGTGATTACAACCACTACCAGATTTCCCAGATTTGACCTGAAAATTGGTCGTGTGTGTGTGTGTGTGTGTGTGTGTGTGTGTGTGTGTGTGTCAGTCATTATTCCAGAGATACAACACGGCTCTCTCTCTCTCTCTCTCTCAGCTAAGTTATGGGAACGGCCATTTCCATTATCTTGTGGGAGAAGGACGTAGAGGCGGTGATAACGATTGTGTTTACTTCTTAATTATCGGGTATTAGTTGATGTTGATTTTTATTATTACTAAAGGTTTTGATGGACGTAATTTAGGAGATGGTTCCGTGTGGTCGATGATCTATGGCCGCTCGCCTGTTTGAAGCTCCCTGGTGTATATTCCTGCCGTTATTATTATTTAGTAGAGCGAAGACTTGCAACGTTTACTGACCATCAGAGCATTAGTTGGTTGTCAGAGTTGAACATAAAGAGACTTCCCGGGAATCCTAGGTTTATATGTCAGAGGTTCGTACAGTATAATGCTCTGACTGCTGGTGTAAGACTGCCACTCACTCACCTGTTAGTAAGACTGTCACTCACTCACCTGTTGGAAGTTAGTTAAACCACAAATGTTTACAATAGGATATCAGTATTATACATTACTTAAGAATAACATTATACCTTAACGAGATAACTACGTGTTGTCATCTAGTTCAGTGCGTCCTTACATCTTCACTTCCCAGAAGGACTTATCGTAGGAACCTTGCAGGATGTAGGACTCAAGACGGCAGCCAGAGTACTGTGAGGAAGAAGACCCCCCCCCCCCTCCCCTCCCTCCTCAAGTAGTCCGTGTTGCTGGGGGTTATTTCACACCTTTAAAGTAAACAGCTGCCAGATGCTCCCCGCCATAACGCTTTCTCCCACAACCTTGAGGAGTTATTTTGGTCGTTCTCGTCTTGTATTGTTCATCGTTCTCAAGTAGATTCAGTCATTAGTCACTCACAACCTATACGTAAATGGCTGGGATTAATTCTTGGGTTTGATTTTGTGTTGGGGGGAGGGGGCTGTGTTGACTCTTGTTTCGGGATGATGGTAAATATGCGCCAGGACCTACCTACCATGAAGTGTACCATGCCCTACCTACCATGAGGTGTACCATGCCCTACCTACCATGATGTGTACCATGCCCTACCTACCATGAAGTGTACCATGCCCTACCTACCATGAGGTGTACCATGCCCTACCCACCATGATGTGTACCATGCCCTACCTACCATGAAGTGTACCATGCCCTACCTACCATAGTGTGTACCATGCCCTACCTACCATGATGTGTACCATGCCCTACCTACCATCATGTATACCATGCCCTACCCACCATCATGTGTACCATGCCCTACCTACCCTGATGTGTACCATGCCCTACCTACCATCATGTGTACCATGCCCTACCTACCACGATACACTGGTGTGCTTTAGGTTATATAACAAGGAGGCGCCAACAGTACTGAAGATGGTGTGTGTGTGTGCGTCGGTAAGATCCTGCTGGGTGTAAAGAAAATCATTATTAGATACCCCCCCCCCCCTCCCTCCCTTTATTTTGGCGGGATTAAGACGTAGCTACCACCATTGTTTAGTGTAGATGTAGGCAGACTGGCGTAAGGTGTAGCGTCAAGAGTAGTGATATAGTTGTAATTAGTAGATGCAGTAACAGTCGACAAAGACACACTTACTCCAGGGTCACCAGTCAGTCGTAGCACACTCACTCCAGGGTCACCAGTCAGTCGTAGCACACTCACTCCAGGGTCACCAGTCAGTCGTAGCACACTCACTCCAGGGTCACCAGTCAGTCGTAGCACACTCACTCCAGGGTCACCAGTCAGTCGTAGCAACAACAACTTACACACAGGGATGAAAAACAAGATGATTCCAATAATAGTTTAGGAAGAGAAATATTATGATGCATCGCACAGTAATAATAGGAGGAAAGGGTGAGGGGGGGGGGGGTAGGGGTTGAGTAAGGGTGTACGTCAGGGGTTACCATAACAACATGAGTGACGTGGGTGGTGAGACGGGGGAGGGGGGCAGAAGTACCTGGTGATGGTCGGACTGGTTATGAAGCATCAGCTTCTATTATTGCCTGTAGCTTTTGTGATGCCGTCCTCTTCTCTTCTCTTTGATGCCCTTAAGGCTTGTTGAACATACTTTCCAACGAGCAAGGTTCATAGTTATAGATGTGGCTCGTGTGTTCTTGGTAGTGGTCGAGTTAGGTTGCAGGGAAGCTTATAATAGTAACCAGGTGTTGTATTGTTCTTAGTTGAGACTCAGGTGTCTTTGGAATGTCTGCGTTCTTGTCACCTCATTATTATCTGTTGTAAGCTTCCCTGCTGGACGCTGTAATGGTTGTGAGTTTCGCCTTGCACAGGATGAACTAGTCCTTTCTGCGTTGGTCGAAGCTAAATCCTGATTGATGTTTATGAATAAATGTTTTGGATGTTTGATTGTTTGTGGGTGAAGGGTCTATGTTTGCTGCCAGCCCTGACTCATGGGGATGACACTGTATATATGCAAAGGATGTGTGTGATGCGTTCAGTAGTATTCCATGACCATTTCTCGGGAGTGTCGTGTTAGTTGTCACGTCCAGTCTAGTGTACAGTATCTATCAGTGGGTGAGGTGGGCGGCGACCTGCTCATTGTAGGAGCTGTCAACGTTAATCGGGTGATCCGCTCAGCTGGACTGACTCACCTGACCTGCCGACAACTGCTCACTTGACTCGTAATTGACCCTTGATGAAAAATAAATCACTACTTAAGCCGCCGACTGACGCCTCGCAGGTAGATGGGTCTCTGTGTGTCTTTTGAGTCTCGATTAATTATTATCTGTAGGAGGCAAATATTTTCCGTTTTGTTTTGTCGTGAATGCTGACACCTCAATAACAAGACCGGCCGCTTTCCTTGACTACATCTCGCTGCATTGGTCTTGGTTGTGGGTCTGTGTTATGTCTGCTGGTTGATTGTTTATAAGTGGAAGGTTGTTAGATTGACAGGTGACTGGTAAAGTAGGTTGATTGTTTGACTGATAGCTTCCTCGACTCTTTTTTTTCGATTCGCCATCTGACTGACTCACCATCAGCCTGACTCACCATCGCTCACCATCAGACTGACTCATCATCAAACAACGTGGAAGGGATGGTCAGCCTCGAACCAGATATTGTGAGGGGATGTGTTTTGTCTTGCTGGGAGTCGTTGTCCAGCCATGAAGTCCCGCTTGAGTCACGTGTGAGTCGTAATTGAGTCCCGCTTGAGTCTCAGTCGTATACCTGGATCGTGTTTGAGTAGTGCTTAAGTCGTGTTTCAGTCGTACTTATGTCGTGTTTCAGTCGTACTTGCGTCATTTTGAGTAATACTTATTCCAATCATGCTTGAGACTTACGCCAAACAAGCTCACTTACGTCATAACTTTAAAGTGGCATTCAAGTCCTGTTTCAAGAGTCCCGCTTGAGTGAGTGTCACTTGAGAGGCGTTGCAGCATCTGTAAATGTTAGGTAAGTGAAGCGCCCCCCCCCCCCCCCCCCTCGCTTCCCCGGGCTTCATCGATCCAGCCTTATTTGGTGTAAGTTGTGTGTACGTAATTTCACCCATTTTTTATTTTGGCGCGCGTCTGGTATAGGTTGGGTCAAGGTCGGTGCTGGCAGGCGGCGGTGGCTGGCTGATGTGGTGATGAGAGTATGGGAGAGAGAGTAATGTTTGAAAGTCCTAATGAAAGATGATGGAAGAGTGAGGGAGAGATGGGGGAGTGAGAGAGAGAGATGGAGGAGTAAGAGAGAGATGGAGGAGTAAGAGAGAGAGATGGAGGAGTGAGAGAGAGATGGAGGAGTGAGAGAGAGATGGAGGAGTGAGAGAGAGATGGAGGAGTAAGAGAGAGATGGAGGAGTAAGAGAGAGATGGAGGAGTGAGAGAGAGATGGAGGAGTAAGAGAGAGATGGAGGAGTGAGAGAGAGATGGAGGAGTAAGAGAGAGATGGAGGAGTGAGAGATAGATGGAGGAGTAAGAGAGAGAGAGAGGTGGTGTGTGATATAGACACGTGTGTGTGTGGAGAGTTACTAGAGAGACGTGACAGGTTACCAGTAAGTGACAGCAACACGCGGAACAGCAATATACAGTTACTGTCAAATTATAATTAGTTGAGAAATATATTATCCCGGAAAAATTGGATCTGAGACACTATTGTGAGACATGGTATTGAGACGATTATAAGACCTATTGTGTGGCGTGGCGTGGTGTGGCATGTAGTGTTAAGAGAGTCGGTGGTGGTCCTTAGTACTCCTTACTATAGTATATACAGAACATAGGGGTCGGCAAGTGTGTGTCACGGGGTGAGGTAAGATGGGTGGAAGGGTATTCAAGGTGTGGCGCTAGTGTGGCCTCTACGAGTGTGTCACATGAAATATTAATACACACGTTTACTTACCTAACCCTTATAAACCAGTGTGAGGCCTCCAGTCTGTCGGTGTGGGCTCCACACCTCACTCTCTAAGTCACAAACTACAGTACATCTATGAATTACCGTTTTCTGGAATGTTTGTGTGTGTCTGTCTCAGCTTTCTACTGTTCAAGTCATCCATAGTGTCAATATCCCCGTAGACAGCTGGAAATTCAGTCGAAATGTTGAAGCTGTTTTACTTTCTTTGTGGGGTCCAGTTCATATGTGTATTGCGCGCGCACACACACACACAGAAAGAACATCTGATAATGTCATGTAATGTTGTAAATCAAGAACAAAACTAAATATATTATTGTAGTCACACGACATGGTGATGTTAGTCACCTTGCTGCTCCTCCCTTCATTAATTGTGACTTATAATTTGCCGGGTCTTGCGGTACATCTAATTCCGGCTAGAGTGAACCTTGTGTCGTCCTGAGTGATTAAAGTATGTTTTAAGAGGAGATTACCGAGTCTTGGCGAAGGGTCTCAGGAGGCTGAGTGTGGCAGTTCTGAGAGAGCTTGTGTATTTTTAATGATTATTGATTCCAGTGATTTGGGTGAAGGTCATCTCTGGAGGAGCCTTGACTTGCAGTCCTAAATTATATATATATATATATATATATATATATATATATATATATATATATATATATATATATATATATATGTATGTATGTATGTATGTATGTGCTGATAATCACAAGGAAAGAAGAAAACACGAAGTTCCCAAGCGCTTTCGTGTAATTCACATCTTCAGGCTTCTTTCCGTGTGGTTATCAGCATATACCTAGATCACGCGCACCTACAGAGAGAGAGAGAGAGAGAGTCTCTTTGGGAAGCAGGAAAACCACAAGTTACAGAGTAGTAAAAGTACAGTGGGCTGCACACTATACAGGAGTGGTCGAGTCCGCGAGTTACTCCTTGTTAGAGTTAATATTTATTTACTGTGTCTTGGTCAGGCTCCTCACAGGTGGACGGCGTTCAAGGTCAAGATGGTGACATGTATTGTATTTAAAGATTATAGTTACTCCTGTCGGAACCTTTGAACCCTCTTAGTTTTAAGATATTTTTAATAACAAAATATATTAGTTGACATTAGTGACGAAATAATATGAATGAAAAATAGATGATATTGATGTGTGTCGCTTACAACACCATAGGTGACAAGGTGATGCAGGTCGTGAACCAGAGGTCAGGGGAGCCACGGCCACGACGCACTTCTTGGTTACCAGGTCGGAGGTCGTGGTCGATACATCAGGAATACAGTGCTGTTAGGGACGTTCTGTTCGCGTTTCTTCGTCAGAGATTAACCTTGACATTGAGGGGATACAGTACTTGTGCCTGGTGGTGCAGTCGTCGAGACACGGGTCTAGTTGATGGCTTCTTGAAAATTTTAAATGGCCGAAAGTTGCCAGTCCGTGAGATCTGTTTAGTGGGTCGATTGGTAAATTTAATTTATGAAGGATTTTAATATTGCTCAAATGATGCTTTCTGGGGGCATGGGTAGTGTCGGTTGGCGGCTGTCGGTAAAGGTTCCAAGGGATATGACTTCATGTGTGATATATTTATTCAATAATATCATGACAAAGTGTAGTCTATCAGCCAACTGCTGCAGGTCCACGGTGCGGGCGGGGAGAGAGATCAATGCAGGTAACTTCCAAGTAGAATGAACGAGAAACATATTTTCGGGGTTCGATTGATTCCCATCTAAGAGGTAATTATGAAGGTTGACTTGGTGTCCCTACCTAGTGTGAGTATTGTTGAGGATCAGTTGACGACTTGACGCCATATTGAAAGATTAAGATGCAGAGGTTTAGATGATCCATTGAAGACGGACGATGTAAACGATTGAAGATAGTTGATTGAAAAGTTTAAATAATTGATTGACGTTTAATTTATTTTTGTCGACATTTAGTTGACGAGTCTTGGTAACACACATTTTCACGAGGGTTGATTTCTTGCCTATTGACGGGAACGTGGGAAGATTATTTGATAAAAACAAGGAATTATGAGTCAGTTTCTATAATATGTGATGTCTCGGATTCACAGGTTCGTGGGTCTCAGGTTTGGAAGACTGTGACAGTGCCTTTTCTCGTGGTGACTGTACATGTGAGTGGTTGTACGAAATAGTTGTTGTTACTGTTAGATTCACCTGTTAAATTCTGGTGAAACAACCGCTTATAGGGAAGGGGGTGCTGCAGTAGCGTAAGTGTTGATAGTTGTTCAGACAGCAGCCATTACGCACGGAGCCATCGACGCTGCCAGAAGCTTTAGGTGTGCTGGTGACAAGCTTCCTCCTTGACTCCCACCATGATGGAGCATTGAACACCTGCATTTAGCCAAGTGACCTAACGCGAGTGGCTTGACCAATGACAAACGAGTCTTGATCGTTGGCGGAGTTACCATTTGGCACTTAGTCTGTTTACGTGAGATTTAATTAGCCAGGTATTTACGTCCATTAGCCAGGTATTTACGTCCATTAGCCAGGTATTTAAATCCATTAGTGATTGTCGCGGTCTGAAGGGTCGTAGTCTGTGTGGTTATAGTTAGTGATTGTCGTGGAAGGGCCGTAGTTACTGATTGTCGTGGTCCGAAGGGTCGTAGTTACTGATTGTCGTAGTCTGTGTGGTAGTTACTGATTGTCGTGGTCCGAAGGGTCGTAGTTACTGATTGTCGTGGTCTGTGTGGTAGTTACTGATTGTCGTGGTCCGAAGGGTCGTAGTCTGTGTGGTAGTTACTGATTGTCGTGGTCTGTGTGGTAGTTACTGATTGTCGTGGTCCGAAGGGTCGTAGTCTGTGTGGTAGTTACTGATTGTCGTGGTCCGAAGGGTCGTAGTCTGTGTGGTTATAGTTAGTGATTGTCGTGGTCTGAAGGGTCGTAGTTACTGATTGTCGTGGTCTGTGTGGTAGTTACTGATTGTCGTGGTCCGAAGGGTCGTAGTTACTGATTGTCGTGGTCTGTGTGGTAGTTACTGATTGTCGTGGTCCGAAGGGTCGTAGTTACTGATTGTCGTGGTCTGAAGGGTCGTAGTTACTGATTGCCGTGGTCTGTGTGGTAGTTACTGATTGTCGTGGTCCGAAGGGTCGTAGTTACTGATTGTCGTGGTTTGTGTGGTAGTTACTGATTGTCGTGGTTTGTGTGGTAGTTACTGATTGTCGTGGTTTGTGTGGTAGTTACTGATTGTCGTGGTCCGAAGGGTCGTAGTTACTGATTGTCGTGGTTTGTGTGGTAGTTACTGATTGTCGTGGTCCGAAGGGTCGTAGTTACTGATTGTCGTGGTCTGAAGGGTCGTAGTTACTGATTGCCGTGGTCTGTGTGGTAGTTACTGATTGTCGTGGTCCGAAGGGTCGTAGTTACTAATTGTCGTGGTTTGTGTGGTAGTTACTGATTGTCGTGGTTTGTGTGGTAGTTACTGATTGTCGTGGTCCGAAGGGTCGTAGTTACTGATTGTCGTGGTTACTGATTGCCGTGGTCTGTGTGGTAGTTACTGATTGTCGTGGTCCGAAGGGTCGTAGTTACTAATTGTCGTGGTTTGTGTGGTAGTTACTGATTGTCGTGGTCCGAAGGGTCGTAGTTACTGATTGTCGTGGTCTGTGCTTGGGTGTCGTGGTGCGTGACTCTAACCTGAAGGCACCATCCCAGACACCTGTTAAAGTTTTGCTTAATTGGTTTAGCACCTGTCCCTGATTGGCTCAGTACCTGTCCTTGATTGACAAAGCACCTGTCCTTGATTGGCTCAGCACCTCTCCCTGATTGGCTCAAATCCTGTCCTTGATTGGCTCAACACCTGTCCTTGATTGGCTCAACACCTGTCCCTGATTGGCTCAGCACCTGACCCTGATTGGCTCAAATCCTGTCCTTGATTGACTCCGCACCAGTCCTTGATTGACTCGGCACCTGTCCTTGAGTTACCTGGCATGACTGACGACGGTACATGCAGCAGTACATTAAATGGTGACTTTGGTTCTATTTGTGGCGGTAGCGTTGTATGACGTGTGTGTGTGTGTGTGTGTGTGTGTGTGTGTAGATTGCTTCATGGTTTTGTCGTTTTATGCCTTATTTATCTGTGGTGGGATTGTGATGTAAGAGTGAGGTTTGTCGTCAGACGTCACAGTTGTCTGCAGAGGGTATGGTGCCGTTTGTAATGGGTATGGTGCTGTTTGTAGTGGGTATGGTGCCGTTTGTAATGGGTATGGTGCTGTTTGTAATGGGTATGGTGCTGTTTGTAGAGGGTATGGTGCCGTTTGTAGTGGGTATGGTGCCGTTTGTAGAGGGTATGGTGCCGTTTGTAGTGGTTATGGTGCCGTTTGTAGTGGTTATGGTGCCGTTTGTAGTGGGTATGGTGCCGTTTGTGGTGGGTATGGTGCCGTTTGTAGTGGGTATGGTGCCGTTTGTAGTGGGTATGGTGCCGTTTGTAATGGGTATGGCGCCGTTTGTAGTCAAGGTAACGGCCTGATCTAACCCCCCCCCCCCTCTCCCCAGACAGTTCATGGCGGGGTTGAGAGAGGCGTCACTGGGTCTTGTCTCGCTAGGCCCCCTGAGAAGCCCACACTCACTGTTTGTGTTGTTGTTTTGTTTTTACTCGGAACAAGAGGTAATCAGGATACATGGCGTTCATAACCTCGGTGTTAATGTATGTGTGGGGGGGGGGGGGGTAAGCTGAGGTAAACAATATTGATTTAAGCTCAAGGTCGTTCAGGTGCCGCCGCCGCCGCCTCCTACTGCTGCTGCTGTCTTCGTTCCCTCCATTGATTCCTTACCTGGAGTCCTTTCCTTGTTTTCTCGTGGTCGTCGCTCTTATTATTGTTGTCGTTATCCAGTTCATTTTTTTTTTGTTCACCCCAGGCGATAGGTTCTGTGTGCCTGCCGTGTTATTGATGGTAATTTTATTCCTAAGTTGTACCCTCCTCCTCCTCTTCTTCCTCCTCCTCGCCCTCTTCCTCCTTCTCTCCCTCCTCCTCGCCCTCTTCCTCCTCCTCGCCCTCTTCCTCCTTCTCTCCCTCCTCCTCCTCTTCCTTCTCTTCCTCATTTCTTGGGTCCGTAAGAAGCTTTTACGTTCTTGTTGTTTTTCACTTGTGTTGGTGTGACGTGTGTGTTTGTTTGGTAAATGTTGTTGCTGAGTCTAAGTTTGCTTGCGACATATCGCGCGCGCCCTGAATAACCGGGCCCTGGGGACATGGGGAGAGAGAGAGAGAGAGAGAGAGAGAGAGAGAGAGAGAGAGAGAGAGAGAGAGTTCATTTAACGATATTCAGTCCAACCTCAGGTGTTAACGGGCCAATAAAATGATCAGTAATTAAGGTGCACATAAGTCAGCTGCCACACACAGGTAAATACAAGTTATATACCTGTATAATAACCTCATTTGGGCTCGGATTTTGTGAGGTGTGTACAGGTAAGATACAGTATAATGGTGGCGGCAGGGTTGTATGGAGGTCAAAACTTTCAATTCAATTCTGTAGGTAGATATCTTCTCTTATTAGAAGTAGTAGAGGTGGTGGTGGGGGGGGGGGGGGTGGCGTATACATTATGTGAATACCTGAATATTGCATGGCACTACTGCTTAAAGGAAGAAATTTTTTGTAACACTATTATGTAGGAGTAAGGAAAGGAAATATAGTGTACACATTAAATAGACAGATAATGTATTTATTCAGTCATACAAGTTTACATTGGTTCAGCATGTCAACAATACAGGTATACAGTATACCTTTCGGTGGTATTATTATAACGACGCCAGATCTCCTGTTGAATTGTTGCATGCGCCAGTGATATTTAATTGCATGTGGGATTACAACAATATATTATTCAGAAATTTTTTAAAGTAAGCAGATAAACTTACTAAGAACAGCGGCGCATAATCGCAATTGTCTGTCGCTATGATGAAAGTTCGTCTGTACTTTAATCGTATGAAAGTTTAGATATAACACACGTATACATAAGCTTAAGTGGCTCGACCCGACTCACTAAGTTTACGATATATGTTAGGTCACTGAGTACGCTATCTCAACCCAGCGTAATACACTGACTTAATCCCTTGGCGACAGTTTTTTCACGTACACTAAGAGGATCAAGTCACTGTGGTCAAGGAGTCAAGTTTTGTAATACGGACGAAATTTACCCTCATATGTTTGATGATATGCCTGTACTTTACCTCTCAATAATTACTGTCCGTGTATTTTTCTACCTGAATAAAACACGTACTGATATTATTTTTTTAATGGAGTTATTGATCCAGGTCGTGTTCTTGCTGGTGGTCATAAGTGTTGCAGGGGAGATGCGCCGAGGTCAAATCTGCATGGGAGTTTGTGTAGTGACCCGACCCCGCGTGGTAAATAATAATGATCAGGAGTGGTCACTTTCCTTACATAACTCTCCTCCCCTCACTTTCCTTACATCACTCTCCTCCCCTCACTTTCCTTACATCACTCTCCTCCCCTCACTTACCTTACATCACTCTCCTCCCCTCACTTTCCTTACATCACTCTCCTCCCCTCACTTACCTTACATCACTCTCCTCTCCTCACTTTCCTTACATCACTCTCCTCCCCTCACTTTCCTTACATCACTCTCTCCCCTCACTTTCCTTACATCACTCCTCCCCTCACTTTCCTTACATCACTCTCCTCCCCTCACTTTCCTTACATCACTCTCCTCCCCTCACTTTCCTTACATCACTCTCCTCCCCTCACTTACCTTACATCACTCTCCTCCCCTCACTTTCCTTACATCACTCTCCTCCCCTCACTTTCCTTACATCACCCCCCCCCCCTCACGGGAGGCATTAGTGCATCATTGATGAGTCAGGCGGGTCAGGTGCATCGATCAGTGGGCGTGGCTCTCGACCTACCTTGCGGAAGAACTCGGAGACGGCGGGGCGAGGTGGGTCATGAGTGGGGCGAGGTGGGTCAGGAGTGGGTGAAGTGGGGCTGGGGTGGGTGAGGTAGAACGGGGCTGGAGTAATCGTGGGTGTGGTAGAGGGAGGGGGAGAAGAGTGTGTAAGGCAAGGTAAGGTGCGATGGTGGTGGAATAGGTGAGTGCCTGAGGCGGGGCGGGGCCAGGCAGGTGACCCCCCCCCCCCCCCCCTCCTACCTTCCTACAACACCACCCCAGGATACCCACCCCCATACGTGCCAGGAGGGAGGTAGGGGCTGGGTTCCTACGTGCTATTGTTGTTCGATATCCTTCCCCGTCTTATTGTGTTGGTAGGGAAGTCCCCCCCCCCCCCCCCACCAGGCGCCATATTACCTTCTTCACCTCTACACTGACCATCTATACCTTTAAGGGGTAGATATGCGTTTTTACTCCCTGTGATCAATGTTATCTGCGTATCTACTATTTTTGACGTGTGTGTGTGTGTGTGTACATCAATAGTTGGTGTGATGAGTGTAGCCAGCGTGTACTTACAGTAGCTCTTACGTCAAGCGTCTTCTGCCATAAATCGGATGATGTTAATGTGGACACGGTATTGGTGTAGGGCTTCTGTGTGTGTGTCGGTGGTGGCTGGCCAGGGGGGGGGGGAAAGGGCTGTTGCCAAGTGTTTTGAAAGTGTTAGGCTCACTTCAGAAGGCCACTCTCCAGTTCCTACAGCTATCATCTCAGCGTTAAGTGAAATTTGCTTATCAAGTTTCGAAAGTGACTTTATTTAACCGAACTTAACTTGAACCTGAATTAAATTACTCACGTGCTAGACTTCCTTTGGGTAAACTTTCCATCATAAGCAAATGTACACGTCACTGGTAACCCCTTGAGCTGAATATTACATTAAGGTGTTTTTAATGTGTTGACGAACCTACAAAATAATAATAACCCTACATAGTGTCAGTTTAAGGTTCAATGGACGGAAGGAAACTGGACGTCAGCCAGACACAAACCATCAGGGAAAGTATTAGAAGAGTGATATTGGAACCCGGGTGACGTTCTGCTTCCCCCGGGTGCTGGCGGCCCCTGGCACACCTCCCTCTGATGACAGTTTATTCTCTATTGTCCTTGAAAACGGTGAGAGTGGGAAGAGATGAGAGAGAGGGGAGGGGACATGAGAGAGAGAGAGAGAGAGAGAGAGAGCACTGGAGTACATTTAGACGAGAGGTTATAATACGTGTTGACAGAGAGAACAATAAAGGCGACAGTTGTGTGTGGAGGGGCAGGTACTGGGAGGATATTGGCTATACGGGCTTCCCTCTTGTTATTTCTAGCGCCCTTTAAAGCAACCACCGTCTCCCAACCTCGTGTCAGAATTCCCGGACTCTCGTTGCTTCACTTTGTCTTCTCGTAACTACAGATACAAGACCGTCACTGACTCACGAACCCACGGCACAGGTAAGGATGCTCAAGGATTCTCAAGGTTTATTTTTCTCCCCAGTTGAGAGATATCAGGAAAATATTCTCAGCGTTTCGTCTACGGCTCAAGAACTATAGATACACGACGTAGAGATATATACTGTCCGAGGATGCAGTGAAAATGGGGGCGTTGGGGGGGGGGGGGGGAGGTAACATTGTGACGGCGGCCAAAATTGTCGTGTAATTACTGTGAGAATCTGTCATAATTAGATGCGTCCCGTATCGTTAATTACAATAAGAGCTTGCGTGTAGACCTTGGTGAATATTGACCTTGGTGTAGAGTGGGCGGAGTAGTTGGCCCGGGGAGATTATACATGACGATGGTAATAGTACTTGATGGTGATATTATGTATACGACATTGACAATACAATACTATGAATTATGTCTTCTGGGTGACGGGAAACATTGTACACATGAAGGGTGATACAAGTGTGTTTATTGAGGGCGCGTGTCAGCTGTTCACGTGGGGAGATGATAGATACGAAGGAGAGAATAAGTCAATGAACTATAGGCAATATAAGACGGAAGGATCACTGGGGAGGAACACTCACCCACTGAACTATATAACGAATGTATATTTTATCTATTTTGTATACATATATGGACACAAACTGGTTGTATAATTACCCTTCCTTTATTAAACCAGTGGACAAACTATGAGCGGGGGGTTTTAGTATAGTCTGGTTGGGAGATTTCCTTGTGTGTGTGGGTGGGTGGCCGGCCATGTCAGAGTCAACACTAGGGAGATATAATATACCTTCCCGCGGTCAACAAGTGGTGGATGAGGGTGGCGGGCTGGCTGCTGCTCCACCTGTCATGAGTCTAGTAGCTCTCACGCTGAACTGGTGGAGGTGCTGGTGTGTAGGATGGGTGGACAGTAGAGAGGTGTGTGCGTGAGAGAGAGAGAGAAAGTATTTACAGAAGCACATCATCCAGTTTGTCAATACTACGGTGGTGGCGGAAGTTTTGGCAGTCGTGGTGGGTTGTGTCGTGTGGTACGTGAGTGAGTGTATTGTACCAGTCAGTCCTGATCGATGACCCAATTGCCAGTTAAATATCAATGACAGCTTTTTAGGTCTGCCCCCCCCACACACACACACACCCGCTTCCTTGGGGGTACTTGTTGACGTTCCTGGTAGTAGTGGTGGTAATGGTGATAGTGCTGGTATTGGTAGTAGTGGTGGTAATGGTGGTAGTGGTGGTGCTGGTAGTGATGGTAGTAGTGGTGGTGGTGCTGGTCGTGATGGTAGTAGTGGTGGTGGTGCTGGTAGTGATGGTAGTAGTGGTGGTGGTGTTGGTAGTGATGGTAGTAGTGGTGGTGGTGCTTGTAGTGATGGTGAAGGTGGTAGTAGTGGTGGTACTGGTGATGATTGCTGGGAATGTCTTTAGTTACTCTCCATTTTAACAACGAATATTTTTTAAACTAACTTCTTTTTTTCCATTGTTTAGACGTGGCTCATAATATCTTCGCCCATATCAGCGTTTTATGTGTCCGTCCGTCCTTTCTCGCGTCCGTTACGTCAGCCCGTCCGTCCTTTCACGTGCCCTCATATCCTGTCCGTGCGTGTTAGTTCAATCATGAGGGAATTTTGTTTTTACTGTACTGGTGAGTTAAATTTGGTACGCTTATATTCATCCACACGAAGATGACCTCATTATTGTTTTGGTGTGAGGGACAGACAGGTTTCAGCAACTACTGTATGTATTGTGATAAGATTTGTTTTATGTAGTTGTTTAAATTATGTTAGATTATTAAAGGTCTATTCAGCATAAAAAATAATGTTTACGTTTATTTAGAGATAATTGTTGTCTTGGAAGATTGTAATGTTGGGTCTTTTTTCCAGGTAAGCGTGAGGACGAGTGTGAGGGCGAAGCACGTATGTAGAACACCCCTAGAGGCGGCACAGTCATGGAAGGGGGTGGTGGTGGTCCTCTGTTACCCTGGGGTTGATTGTAAAAAGGTTTAGGTGTATTAGGTGTGAAATTCATTGTTAGGTGAAGTGGTGATGAGGGTGTGTTGAGTTAGGTGAAGTGATGAGCAAAGTTAGGGGAAGGTTATTTTAATGTATGTTGTTATTGTGACTATAGATACATTATCATGGATGACTTGTGTGTGGGCAGAGTATATTAGTATCAGAATGAGGATGCACTCTACTGACACTTAATAATTATTTTAAAAGGTGTGGAAGGGTTGGCTGGTGATGACGTTAGCACATCAGTATCTCAGACCACCCAATCAGCGGTCGTCCTTGTGAACACGTGATGTGACTAATGTATGTACGGAATTTAAACTCATGTCACAGAGTTCTTGATAATTCGGAATGAGAGTAATTGACGTAGGGAAGGCGGTGTTAGATGCAGTGTTGTAGAGAGAGCATAAGGGTGAGTGTAGCGTGCGTGGGGTAGATGCTGGTAGTGGGCGGGGTGATGGGCGGACGGCTCTCACAATAGCGTCTTATCATGTAATCCTGGTGATTGTGGATTTATGAAACTTCGTCTCCCAGACTTCCCTACCCTGTCAGTTCTGGTGCCGCTCTGTCTACCTCCCTACACACACACACACATCCATATTTTGGGGTCAGAGGTCAAGACGTTAGTGTAACTGTTATTCTGTGTTTGGGGAAACATTCATTGGTTTTATCGATTCTGTTCTTATTGCTAAAAAATATTTAGCTGTCTCCTCAGGTCACGGATATTACAACAGTGGTCGCCTCGCCTCAGTAACTCACGGGGAGGTGTTCGAACGTGACAAGTATATCATCATACTAATAAGGTTGTAGGAGGAGCCAAGAGTCTCGGTGTGGTTGGCAGGCCACCGAGGAGACAGGCTCACGTGAAGCTGTCCTCCTCTTGCTGTTTTAATAGTTTATGCTGCACCCTACTGCACCTACCTGAGCTGTGTTGTGTGTGAATTACACGAAAGCGCTTAGCTTCGTGTTTTCTTCTTTCCTTGTGGTTATCAGCATATACCTGGATTACGCGCACCCACAGTGATTTACTTGCATATATATATTTGCATATATAGATATATATATTTATATATATATATATCTATATATGGCAAATATATATATGCAGTAAATCACTGTGGGTGCGCGTAATCCAGGTATATGCCTGATAACCACAAGGAAAGAAGAAAACACGAAGCTAAGCGCTTTCGTGTAATTCACACACAACACAGCTCAGGTAGGTGCAGTAGGGTGCAGCATAAACTATTAAAACAGCAAGAGGAGGACAGCTTCACGTGAGCCTGTCTCCTCGGTGGCCTGCCAACCACACCGAGACTCTTGGCTCCTCCTACAACCTTATTAGTATGATGATATACTTGTCACGTTCGAACACCTCCCCGTGAGTTACTGAGGCGAGGCGACCACTGTTGTAATATCCGTGACCTGAGGAGACAGCTAAATATTTTTTAGCAATAAGAACAGAATCGATAAAACCAATGAATGTTTCCCCAAACACAGAATAACAGTTACACTAACGTCTTGACCTCTGACCCCAAAATATGGATGTGTGTGTGTGTGTGTAGGGAGGTAGACAGAGCGGCACCAGAACTGACAGGGTAGGGAAGTCTGGGAGACGAAGTTTCATAAATCCACAATCACCAGGATTACATGATAAGACGCTATTGTGAGAGCCGTCCGCCCATCACCCCGCCCACTACCAGCATCTACCCCACGCACGCTACACTCACCCTTATGCTCTCTCTACAACACTGCATCTAACACCGCCTTCCCTACGTCAATTACTCTCATTCCGAATTATCAAGAACTCTGTGACATGAGTTTAAATTCCGTACATACATTAGTCACATCACGTGTTCACAAGGACGACCGCTGATTGGGTGGTCTGAGATACTGATGTGCTAACGTCATCACCAGCCAACCCTTCCACACCTTTTAAAATAATTATTAAGTGTCAGTAGAGTGCATCCTCATTCTGATACTAATATACTCTGCCCACACACAAGTCATCCATGATAATGTATCTATAGTCACAATAACAACATACATTAAAATAACCTTCCCCTAACTTTGCTCATCACTTCACCTAACTCAACACACCCTCATCACCACTTCACCTAACAATGAATTTCACACCTAATACACCTAAACCTTTTTACAATCAACCCCAGGGTAACAGAGGACCACCACCACCCCCTTCCATGACTGTGCCGCCTCTAGGGGTGTTCTACATACGTGCTTCGCCCTCACACTCGTCCTCACGCTTACCTGGAAAAAAGACCCAACATTACAATCTTCCAAGACAACAATTATCTCTAAATAAACGTAAACATTATTTTTTATGCTGAATAGACCTTTAATAATCTAACATAATTTAAACAACTACATAAAACAAATCTTATCACAATACATACAGTAGTTGCTGAAACCTGTCTGTCCCTCACACCAAAACAATAATGAGGTCATCTTCGTGTGGATGAATATAAGCGTACCAAATTTAACTCACCAGTACAGTAAAAACAAAATTCCCTCATGATTGAACTAACACGCACGGACAGGATATGAGGGCACGTGAAAGGACGGACGGGCTGACGTAACGGACGCGAGAAAGGACGGACGGACACATAAAACGCTGATATGGGCGAAGATATTATGAGCCACGTCTAAACAATGGAAAAAAAGAAGTTAGTTTAAAAAATATTCGTTGTTAAAATGGAGAGTAACTAAAGACATTCCCAGCAATCATCACCAGTACCACCACTACTACCACCTTCACCATCACTACAAGCACCACCACCACTACTACCATCACTACCAACACCACCACCACTACTACCATCACTACCAGCACCACCACCACTACTACCATCACGACCACCACCACTACTACCATCACTACCAGCACCACCACTACCACCATTACCACCACTACTACCAATACCAGCACTATCACCATTACCACCACTACTACCAGGAACGTCAACAAGTACCCCCAAGGAAGCGGGTGTGTGTGTGTGTGGGGGGGGCAGACCTAAAAAGCTGTCATTGATATTTAACTGGCAATTGGGTCATCGATCAGGACTGACTGGTACAATACACTCACTCACGTACCACACGACACAACCCACCACGACTGCCAAAACTTCCGCCACCACCGTAGTATTGACAAACTGGATGATGTGCTTCTGTAAATACTTTCTCTCTCTCTCTCTCACGCACACACCTCTCTACTGTCCACCCATCCTACACACCAGCACCTCCACCAGTTCAGCGTGAGAGCTACTAGACTCATGACAGGTGGAGCAGCAGCCAGCCCGCCACCCTCATCCACCACTTGTTGACCGCGGGAAGGTATATTATATCTCCCTAGTGTTGACTCTGACATGGCCGGCCACCCACCCACACACACAAGGAAATCTCCCAACCAGACTATACTAAAACCCCCCGCTCATAGTTTGTCCACTGGTTTAATAAAGGAAGGGTAATTATACAACCAGTTTGTGTCCATATATGTATACAAAATAGATAAAATATACATTCGTTATATAGTTCAGTGGGTGAGTGTTCCTCCCCAGTGATCCTTCCGTCTTATATTGCCTATAGTTCATTGACTTATTCTCTCCTTCGTATCTATCATCTCCCCACGTGAACAGCTGACACGCGCCCTCAATAAACACACTTGTATCACCCTTCATGTGTACAATGTTTCCCGTCACCCAGAAGACATAATTCATAGTATTGTATTGTCAATGTCGTATACATAATATCACCATCAAGTACTATTACCATCGTCATGTATAATCTCCCCGGGCCAACTACTCCGCCCACTCTACACCAAGGTCAATATTCACCAAGGTCTACACGCAAGCTCTTATTGTAATTAACGATACGGGACGCATCTAATTATGACAGATTCTCACAGTAATTACACGACAATTTTGGCCGCCGTCACAATGTTACCTCCCCCCCCCCCCCCAACGCCCCCATTTTCACTGCATCCTCGGACAGTATATATCTCTACGTCGTGTATCTATAGTTCTTGAGCCGTAGACGAAACGCTGAGAATATTTTCCTGATATCTCTCAACTGGGGAGAAAAATAAACCTTGAGAATCCTTGAGCATCCTTACCTGTGCCGTGGGTTCGTGAGTCAGTGACGGTCTTGTATCTGTAGTTACGAGAAGACAAAGTGAAGCAACGAGAGTCCGGGAATTCTGACACGAGGTTGGGAGACGGTGGTTGCTTTAAAGGGCGCTAGAAATAACAAGAGGGAAGCCCGTATAGCCAATATCCTCCCAGTACCTGCCCCTCCACACACAACTGTCGCCTTTATTGTTCTCTCTGTCAACACGTATTATAACCTCTCGTCTAAATGTACTCCAGTGCTCTCTCTCTCTCTCTCTCTCATGTCCCCTCCCCTCTCTCTCATCTCTTCCCACTCTCACCGTTTTCAAGGACAATAGAGAATAAACTGTCATCAGAGGGAGGTGTGCCAGGGGCCGCCAGCACCCGGGGGAAGCAGAACGTCACCCGGGTTCCAATATCACTCTTCTAATACTTTCCCTGATGGTTTGTGTCTGGCTGACGTCCAGTTTCCTTCCGTCCATTGAACCTTAAACTGACACTATGTAGGGTTATTATTATTTTGTAGGTTCGTCAACACATTAAAAACACCTTAATGTAATATTCAGCTCAAGGGGTTACCAGTGACGTGTACATTTGCTTATGATGGAAAGTTTACCCAAAGGAAGTCTAGCACGTGAGTAATTTAATTCAGGTTCAAGTTAAGTTCGGTTAAATAAAGTCACTTTCGAAACTTGATAAGCAAATTTCACTTAACGCTGAGATGATAGCTGTAGGAACTGGAGAGTGGCCTTCTGAAGTGAGCCTAACACTTTCAAAACACTTGGCAACAGCCCTTTCCCCCCCCCCCTGGCCAGCCACCACCGACACACACACAGAAGCCCTACACCAATACCGTGTCCACATTAACATCATCCGATTTATGGCAGAAGACGCTTGACGTAAGAGCTACTGTAAGTACACGCTGGCTACACTCATCACACCAACTATTGATGTACACACACACACACACACGTCAAAAATAGTAGATACGCAGATAACATTGATCACAGGGAGTAAAAACGCATATCTACCCCTTAAAGGTATAGATGGTCAGTGTAGAGGTGAAGAAGGTAATATGGCGCCTGGTGGGGGGGGGGGGGGGGACTTCCCTACCAACACAATAAGACGGGGAAGGATATCGAACAACAATAGCACGTAGGAACCCAGCCCCTACCTCCCTCCTGGCACGTATGGGGGTGGGTATCCTGGGGTGGTGTTGTAGGAAGGTAGGAGGGGGGGGGGGGGGTCACCTGCCTGGCCCCGCCCCGCCTCAGGCACTCACCTATTCCACCACCATCGCACCTTACCTTGCCTTACACACTCTTCTCCCCCTCCCTCTACCACACCCACGATTACTCCAGCCCCGTTCTACCTCACCCACCCCAGCCCCACTTCACCCACTCCTGACCCACCTCGCCCCACTCATGACCCACCTCGCCCCGCCGTCTCCGAGTTCTTCCGCAAGGTAGGTCGAGAGCCACGCCCACTGATCGATGCACCTGACCCGCCTGACTCATCAATGATGCACTAATGCCTCCCGTGAGGGGGGGGGGGTGATGTAAGGAAAGTGAGGGGAGGAGAGTGATGTAAGGAAAGTGAGGGGAGGAGAGTGATGTAAGGTAAGTGAGGGGAGGAGAGTGATGTAAGGAAAGTGAGGGGAGGAGAGTGATGTAAGGAAAGTGAGGGGAGGAGAGTGATGTAAGGAAAGTGAGGGGAGGAGTGATGTAAGGAAAGTGAGGGGAGAGAGTGATGTAAGGAAAGTGAGGGGAGGAGAGTGATGTAAGGAAAGTGAGGAGAGGAGAGTGATGTAAGGTAAGTGAGGGGAGGAGAGTGATGTAAGGAAAGTGAGGGGAGGAGAGTGATGTAAGGTAAGTGAGGGGAGGAGAGTGATGTAAGGAAAGTGAGGGGAGGAGAGTGATGTAAGGAAAGTGAGGGGAGGAGAGTTATGTAAGGAAAGTGACCACTCCTGATCATTATTATTTACCACGCGGGGTCGGGTCACTACACAAACTCCCATGCAGATTTGACCTCGGCGCATCTCCCCTGCAACACTTATGACCACCAGCAAGAACACGACCTGGATCAATAACTCCATTAAAAAAATAATATCAGTACGTGTTTTATTCAGGTAGAAAAATACACGGACAGTAATTATTGAGAGGTAAAGTACAGGCATATCATCAAACATATGAGGGTAAATTTCGTCCGTATTACAAAACTTGACTCCTTGACCACAGTGACTTGATCCTCTTAGTGTACGTGAAAAAACTGTCGCCAAGGGATTAAGTCAGTGTATTACGCTGGGTTGAGATAGCGTACTCAGTGACCTAACATATATCGTAAACTTAGTGAGTCGGGTCGAGCCACTTAAGCTTATGTATACGTGTGTTATATCTAAACTTTCATACGATTAAAGTACAGACGAACTTTCATCATAGCGACAGACAATTGCGATTATGCGCCGCTGTTCTTAGTAAGTTTATCTGCTTACTTTAAAAAATTTCTGAATAATATATTGTTGTAATCCCACATGCAATTAAATATCACTGGCGCATGCAACAATTCAACAGGAGATCTGGCGTCGTTATAATAATACCACCGAAAGGTATACTGTATACCTGTATTGTTGACATGCTGAACCAATGTAAACTTGTATGACTGAATAAATACATTATCTGTCTATTTAATGTGTACACTATATTTCCTTTCCTTACTCCTACATAATAGTGTTACAAAAAATTTCTTCCTTTAAGCAGTAGTGCCATGCAATATTCAGGTATTCACATAATGTATACGCCACCCCCCCCCCCCCCACCACCACCTCTACTACTTCTAATAAGAGAAGATATCTACCTACAGAATTGAATTGAAAGTTTTGGCCTCCATACAACCCTGCCGCCACCATTATACTGTATCTTACCTGTACACACCTCACAAAATCCGAGCCCAAATGAGGTTATTATACAGGTATATAACTTGTATTTACCTGTGTGTGGCAGCTGACTTATGTGCACCTTAATTACTGATCATTTTATTGGCCCGTTAACACCTGAGGTTGGACTGAATATCGTTAAATGAACTCTCTCTCTCTCTCTCTCTCTCTCTCTCTCTCTCTCTCTCTCTCTCTCTCTCTCCCCATGTCCCCAGGGCCCGGTTATTCAGGGCGCGCGCGATATGTCGCAAGCAAACTTAGACTCAGCAACAACATTTACCAAACAAACACACACGTCACACCAACACAAGTGAAAAACAACAAGAACGTAAAAGCTTCTTACGGACCCAAGAAATGAGGAAGAGAAGGAAGAGGAGGAGGAGGGAGAGAAGGAGGAAGAGGGCGAGGAGGAGGAAGAGGGCGAGGAGGAGGGAGAGAAGGAGGAAGAGGGCGAGGAGGAGGAAGAAGAGGAGGAGGAGGGTACAACTTAGGAATAAAATTACCATCAATAACACGGCAGGCACACAGAACCTATCGCCTGGGGTGAACAAAAAAAAAATGAACTGGATAACGACAACAATAATAAGAGCGACGACCACGAGAAAACAAGGAAAGGACTCCAGGTAAGGAATCAATGGAGGGAACGAAGACAGCAGCAGCAGTAGGAGGCGGCGGCGGCGGCACCTGAACGACCTTGAGCTTAAATCAATATTGTTTACCTCAGCTTACCCCCCCCCCCCCCACACATACATTAACACCGAGGTTATGAACGCCATGTATCCTGATTACCTCTTGTTCCGAGTAAAAACAAAACAACAACACAAACAGTGAGTGTGGGCTTCTCAGGGGGCCTAGCGAGACAAGACCCAGTGACGCCTCTCTCAACCCCGCCATGAACTGTCTGGGGAGAGGGGGGGGGGGGTTAGATCAGGCCGTTACCTTGACTACAAACGGCGCCATACCCATTACAAACGGCACCATACCCACTACAAACGGCACCATACCCACTACAAACGGCACCATACCCACCACAAACGGCACCATACCCACTACAAACGGCACCATAACCACTACAAACGGCACCATAACCACTACAAACGGCACCATACCCTCTACAAACGGCACCATACCCACTACAAACGGCACCATACCCTCTACAAACAGCACCATACCCATTACAAACAGCACCATACCCATTACAAACGGCACCATACCCACTACAAACAGCACCATACCCATTACAAACGGCACCATACCCTCTGCAGACAACTGTGACGTCTGACGACAAACCTCACTCTTACATCACAATCCCACCACAGATAAATAAGGCATAAAACGACAAAACCATGAAGCAATCTACACACACACACACACACACACACACACACACACACACACACACGTCATACAACGCTACCGCCACAAATAGAACCAAAGTCACCATTTAATGTACTGCTGCATGTACCGTCGTCAGTCATGCCAGGTAACTCAAGGACAGGTGCCGAGTCAATCAAGGACTGGTGCGGAGTCAATCAAGGACAGGATTTGAGCCAATCAGGGTCAGGTGCTGAGCCAATCAAGGACAGGAGTTGAGCCAATCAAGGACAGGATTTGAGCCAATCAGGGACAGGTGTTGAGCCAATCAAGGACAGGTGTTGAGCCAATCAAGGACAGGATTTGAGCCAATCAGGGAGAGGTGCTGAGCCAATCAAGGACAGGTGCTTTGTCAATCAAGGACAGGTACTGAGCCAATCAGGGACAGGTGCTAAACCAATTAAGCAAAACTTTAACAGGTGTCTGGGATGGTGCCTTCAGGTTAGAGTCACGCACCACGACACCCAAGCACAGACCACGACAATCAGTAACTACGACCCTTCGGACCACGACAATCAGTAACTACCACACAAACCACGACAATTAGTAACTACGACCCTTCGGACCACGACAATCAGTAACTACCACACAGACCACGGCAATCAGTAACCACGACAATCAGTAACTACGACCCTTCGGACCACGACAATCAGTAACTACCACACAAACCACGACAATCAGTAACTACCACACAAACCACGACAATTAGTAACTACGACCCTTCGGACCACGACAATCAGTAACTACCACACAGACCACGGCAATCAGTAACTACGACCCTTCAGACCACGACAATCAGTAACTACGACCCTTCGGACCACGACAATCAGTAACTACCACACAAACCACGACAATCAGTAACTACGACCCTTCGGACCACGACAATCAGTAACTACCACACAAACCACGACACTCAGTAACTACCACACAAACCACGACAATCAGTAACTACCACACAAACCACGACAATCAGTAACTACGACCCTTCGGACCACGACAATCAGTAACTACCACACAGACCACGGCAATCAGTAACTACGACCCTTCAGACCACGACAATCAGTAACTACGACCCTTCGGACCACGACAATCAGTAACTACCACACAGACCACGACAATCAGTAACTACGACCCTTCGGACTACGACAATCAGTAACTACCACACAGACCACGACAATCAGTAACTACGACCCTTCAGACCACGACAATCACTAACTATAACCACACAGACTACGACCCTTCGGACCACGACAATCAGTAACTACCACACAGACTACGACCCTTCGGACCACGACAATCAGTAACTACCACACAGACCACGACAATCAGTAACTACCACACAGACTACGACCCTTCGGACCACGACAATCAGTAACTACCACACAGACCACGACAATCAGTAACTACGACCCTTCGGACCACGACAATCAGTAACTACCACACAGACTACGACAATCAGTAACTACGACCCTTCGGACCACGACAATCAGTAACTACGGCCCTTCCACGACAATCACTAACTATAACCACACAGACTACGACCCTTCAGACCGCGACAATCACTAATGGATTTAAATACCTGGCTAATGGACGTAAATACCTGGCTAATGGACGTAAATACCTGGCTAATTAAATCTCACGTAAACAGACTAAGTGCCAAATGGTAACTCCGCCAACGATCAAGACTCGTTTGTCATTGGTCAAGCCACTCGCGTTAGGTCACTTGGCTAAATGCAGGTGTTCAATGCTCCATCATGGTGGGAGTCAAGGAGGAAGCTTGTCACCAGCACACCTAAAGCTTCTGGCAGCGTCGATGGCTCCGTGCGTAATGGCTGCTGTCTGAACAACTATCAACACTTACGCTACTGCAGCACCCCCTTCCCTATAAGCGGTTGTTTCACCAGAATTTAACAGGTGAATCTAACAGTAACAACAACTATTTCGTACAACCACTCACATGTACAGTCACCACGAGAAAAGGCACTGTCACAGTCTTCCAAACCTGAGACCCACGAACCTGTGAATCCGAGACATCACATATTATAGAAACTGACTCATAATTCCTTGTTTTTATCAAATAATCTTCCCACGTTCCCGTCAATAGGCAAGAAATCAACCCTCGTGAAAATGTGTGTTACCAAGACTCGTCAACTAAATGTCGACAAAAATAAATTAAACGTCAATCAATTATTTAAACTTTTCAATCAACTATCTTCAATCGTTTACATCGTCCGTCTTCAATGGATCATCTAAACCTCTGCATCTTAATCTTTCAATATGGCGTCAAGTCGTCAACTGATCCTCAACAATACTCACACTAGGTAGGGACACCAAGTCAACCTTCATAATTACCTCTTAGATGGGAATCAATCGAACCCCGAAAATATGTTTCTCGTTCATTCTACTTGGAAGTTACCTGCATTGATCTCTCTCCCCGCCCGCACCGTGGACCTGCAGCAGTTGGCTGATAGACTACACTTTGTCATGATATTATTGAATAAATATATCACACATGAAGTCATATCCCTTGGAACCTTTACCGACAGCCGCCAACCGACACTACCCATGCCCCCAGAAAGCATCATTTGAGCAATATTAAAATCCTTCATAAATTAAATTTACCAATCGACCCACTAAACAGATCTCACGGACTGGCAACTTTCGGCCATTTAAAATTTTCAAGAAGCCATCAACTAGACCCGTGTCTCGACGACTGCACCACCAGGCACAAGTACTGTATCCCCTCAATGTCAAGGTTAATCTCTGACGAAGAAACGCGAACAGAACGTCCCTAACAGCACTGTATTCCTGATGTATCGACCACGACCTCCGACCTGGTAACCAAGAAGTGCGTCGTGGCCGTGGCTCCCCTGACCTCTGGTTCACGACCTGCATCACCTTGTCACCTATGGTGTTGTAAGCGACACACATCAATATCATCTATTTTTCATTCATATTATTTCGTCACTAATGTCAACTAATATATTTTGTTATTAAAAATATCTTAAAACTAAGAGGGTTCAAAGGTTCCGACAGGAGTAACTATAATCTTTAAATACAATACATGTCACCATCTTGACCTTGAACGCCGTCCACCTGTGAGGAGCCTGACCAAGACACAGTAAATAAATATTAACTCTAACAAGGAGTAACTCGCGGACTCGACCACTCCTGTATAGTGTGCAGCCCACGAGAATGTTACAACTGTACTTTTACTACTCTGTAACTTGTGGTTTTCCTGCTTCCCAAAGAGACTCTCTCTCTCTCTCTCTCTGTAGGTGCGCGTGATCTAGGTATATGCTGATAACCACACGGAAAGAAGCCTGAAGATGTGAATTACACGAAAGCGCTTGGGAACTTCGTGTTTTCTTCTTTCCTTGTGATTATCAGCACATACATACATACATACATACATATATATATATATATATATATATATATATATATATATATATATATATATATATATATATATATATAATTTAGGACTGCAAGTCAAGGCTCCTCCAGAGATGACCTTCACCCAAATCACTGGAATCAATAATCATTAAAAATACACAAGCTCTCTCAGAACTGCCACACTCAGCCTCCTGAGACCCTTCGCCAAGACTCGGTAATCTCCTCTTAAAACATACTTTAATCACTCAGGACGACACAAGGTTCACTCTAGCCGGAATTAGATGTACCGCAAGACCCGGCAAATTATAAGTCACAATTAATGAAGGGAGGAGCAGCAAGGTGACTAACATCACCATGTCGTGTGACTACAATAATATATTTAGTTTTGTTCTTGATTTACAACATTACATGACATTATCAGATGTTCTTTCTGTGTGTGTGTGTGCGCGCGCAATACACATATGAACTGGACCCCACAAAGAAAGTAAAACAGCTTCAACATTTCGACTGAATTTCCAGCTGTCTACGGGGATATTGACACTATGGATGACTTGAACAGTAGAAAGCTGAGACAGACACACACAAACATTCCAGAAAACGGTAATTCATAGATGTACTGTAGTTTGTGACTTAGAGAGTGAGGTGTGGAGCCCACACCGACAGACTGGAGGCCTCACACTGGTTTATAAGGGTTAGGTAAGTAAACGTGTGTATTAATATTTCATGTGACACACTCGTAGAGGCCACACTAGCGCCACACCTTGAATACCCTTCCACCCATCTTACCTCACCCCGTGACACACACTTGCCGACCCCTATGTTCTGTATATACTATAGTAAGGAGTACTAAGGACCACCACCGACTCTCTTAACACTACATGCCACACCACGCCACGCCACACAATAGGTCTTATAATCGTCTCAATACCATGTCTCACAATAGTGTCTCAGATCCAATTTTTCCGGGATAATATATTTCTCAACTAATTATAATTTGACAGTAACTGTATATTGCTGTTCCGCGTGTTGCTGTCACTTACTGGTAACCTGTCACGTCTCTCTAGTAACTCTCCACACACACACGTGTCTATATCACACACCACCTCTCTCTCTCTCTTACTCCTCCATCTATCTCTCACTCCTCCATCTCTCTCTTACTCCTCCATCTCTCTCTCTCACTCTCTCTCCACTCCTCTCTCTCTACTCCTCCATCTCTCTCTTACTCCTCCATCTCTCTCTCACTCCTCCATCTCTCTCTCACTCCTCCATCTCTCTCTCACTCCTCCATCTCTCTCTCTTACTCCTCCATCTCTCTCTTACTCCTCCATCTCTCTCTCTCACTCCCCCATCTCTCCCTCACTCTTCCATCATCTTTCATTAGGACTTTCAAACATTACTCTCTCTCCCATACTCTCATCACCACATCAGCCAGCCACCGCCGCCTGCCAGCACCGACCTTGACCCAACCTATACCAGACGCGCGCCAAAATAAAAAATGGGTGAAATTACGTACACACAACTTACACCAAATAAGGCTGGATCGATGAAGCCCGGGGAAGCGAGGGGGGGGGGGGGGCGCTTCACTTACCTAACATTTACAGATGCTGCAACGCCTCTCAAGTGACACTCACTCAAGCGGGACTCTTGAAACAGGACTTGAATGCCACTTTAAAGTTATGACGTAAGTGAGCTTGTTTGGCGTAAGTCTCAAGCATGATTGGAATAAGTATTACTCAAAATGACGCAAGTACGACTGAAACACGACATAAGTACGACTGAAACACGACTTAAGCACTACTCAAACACGATCCAGGTATACGACTGAGACTCAAGCGGGACTCAATTACGACTCACACGTGACTCAAGCGGGACTTCATGGCTGGACAACGACTCCCAGCAAGACAAAACACATCCCCTCACAATATCTGGTTCGAGGCTGACCATCCCTTCCACGTTGTTTGATGATGAGTCAGTCTGATGGTGAGCGATGGTGAGTCAGGCTGATGGTGAGTCAGTCAGATGGCGAATCGAAAAAAAAGAGTCGAGGAAGCTATCAGTCAAACAATCAACCTACTTTACCAGTCACCTGTCAATCTAACAACCTTCCACTTATAAACAATCAACCAGCAGACATAACACAGACCCACAACCAAGACCAATGCAGCGAGATGTAGTCAAGGAAAGCGGCCGGTCTTGTTATTGAGGTGTCAGCATTCACGACAAAACAAAACGGAAAATATTTGCCTCCTACAGATAATAATTAATCGAGACTCAAAAGACACACAGAGACCCATCTACCTGCGAGGCGTCAGTCGGCGGCTTAAGTAGTGATTTATTTTTCATCAAGGGTCAATTACGAGTCAAGTGAGCAGTTGTCGGCAGGTCAGGTGAGTCAGTCCAGCTGAGCGGATCACCCGATTAACGTTGACAGCTCCTACAATGAGCAGGTCGCCGCCCACCTCACCCACTGATAGATACTGTACACTAGACTGGACGTGACAACTAACACGACACTCCCGAGAAATGGTCATGGAATACTACTGAACGCATCACACACATCCTTTGCATATATACAGTGTCATCCCCATGAGTCAGGGCTGGCAGCAAACATAGACTCTTCACCCACAAACAATCAAACATCCAAAACATTTATTCATAAACATCAATCAGGATTTAGCTTCGACCAACGCAGAAAGGACTAGTTCATCCTGTGCAAGGCGAAACTCACAACCATTACAGCGTCCAGCAGGGAAGCTTACAACAGATAATAATGAGGTGACAAGAACGCAGACATTCCAAAGACACCTGAGTCTCAACTAAGAACAATACAACACCTGGTTACTATTATAAGCTTCCCTGCAACCTAACTCGACCACTACCAAGAACACACGAGCCACATCTATAACTATGAACCTTGCTCGTTGGAAAGTATGTTCAACAAGCCTTAAGGGCATCAAAGAGAAGAGAAGAGGACGGCATCACAAAAGCTACAGGCAATAATAGAAGCTGATGCTTCATAACCAGTCCGACCATCACCAGGTACTTCTGCCCCCCTCCCCCGTCTCACCACCCACGTCACTCATGTTGTTATGGTAACCCCTGACGTACACCCTTACTCAACCCCTACCCCCCCCCCCCTCACCCTTTCCTCCTATTATTACTGTGCGATGCATCATAATATTTCTCTTCCTAAACTATTATTGGAATCATCTTGTTTTTCATCCCTGTGTGTAAGTTGTTGTTGCTACGACTGACTGGTGACCCTGGAGTGAGTGTGCTACGACTGACTGGTGACCCTGGAGTGAGTGTGCTACGACTGACTGGTGACCCTGGAGTAAGTGTGTCTTTGTCGACTGTTACTGCATCTACTAATTACAACTATATCACTACTCTTGACGCTACACCTTACGCCAGTCTGCCTACATCTACACTAAACAATGGTGGTAGCTACGTCTTAATCCCGCCAAAATAAAGGGAGGGAGGGGGGGGGGGGTATCTAATAATGATTTTCTTTACACCCAGCAGGATCTTACCGACGCACACACACACACCATCTTCAGTACTGTTGGCGCCTCCTTGTTATATAACCTAAAGCACACCAGTGTATCGTGGTAGGTAGGGCATGGTACACATGATGGTAGGTAGGGCATGGTACACATCAGGGTAGGTAGGGCATGGTACACATGATGGTGGGTAGGGCATGGTATACATGATGGTAGGTAGGGCATGGTACACATCATGGTAGGTAGGGCATGGTACACACTATGGTAGGTAGGGCATGGTACACTTCATGGTAGGTAGGGCATGGTACACATCATGGTGGGTAGGGCATGGTACACCTCATGGTAGGTAGGGCATGGTACACTTCATGGTAGGTAGGGCATGGTACACATCATGGTAGGTAGGGCATGGTACACCTCATGGTAGGTAGGGCATGGTACACTTCATGGTAGGTAGGTCCTGGCGCATATTTACCATCATCCCGAAACAAGAGTCAACACAGCCCCCTCCCCCCAACACAAAATCAAACCCAAGAATTAATCCCAGCCATTTACGTATAGGTTGTGAGTGACTAATGACTGAATCTACTTGAGAACGATGAACAATACAAGACGAGAACGACCAAAATAACTCCTCAAGGTTGTGGGAGAAAGCGTTATGGCGGGGAGCATCTGGCAGCTGTTTACTTTAAAGGTGTGAAATAACCCCCAGCAACACGGACTACTTGAGGAGGGAGGGGAGGGGGGGGGGGGTCTTCTTCCTCACAGTACTCTGGCTGCCGTCTTGAGTCCTACATCCTGCAAGGTTCCTACGATAAGTCCTTCTGGGAAGTGAAGATGTAAGGACGCACTGAACTAGATGACAACACGTAGTTATCTCGTTAAGGTATAATGTTATTCTTAAGTAATGTATAATACTGATATCCTATTGTAAACATTTGTGGTTTAACTAACTTCCAACAGGTGAGTGAGTGACAGTCTTACTAACAGGTGAGTGAGTGGCAGTCTTACACCAGCAGTCAGAGCATTATACTGTACGAACCTCTGACATATAAACCTAGGATTCCCGGGAAGTCTCTTTATGTTCAACTCTGACAACCAACTAATGCTCTGATGGTCAGTAAACGTTGCAAGTCTTCGCTCTACTAAATAATAATAACGGCAGGAATATACACCAGGGAGCTTCAAACAGGCGAGCGGCCATAGATCATCGACCACACGGAACCATCTCCTAAATTACGTCCATCAAAACCTTTAGTAATAATAAAAATCAACATCAACTAATACCCGATAATTAAGAAGTAAACACAATCGTTATCACCGCCTCTACGTCCTTCTCCCACAAGATAATGGAAATGGCCGTTCCCATAACTTAGCTGAGAGAGAGAGAGAGAGAGAGCCGTGTTGTATCTCTGGAATAATGACTGACACACACACACACACACACACACACACACACACACACACACGACCAATTTTCAGGTCAAATCTGGGAAATCTGGTAGTGGTTGTAATCACACCTGAGGACTGATTAGAGGAGCCCCCCAGATTTAATTTAATTTCAAGTGATTCGGGCAACTGGTTATACATCAAAGAAAACATCTGGAAACCTCTAGACGAATCAAAGACCAAGAGAGAGATCAGAGAGTCATTCGAGAAGATAACTACATAATATAACTGGTTGCAGGCGGTATACTGGGGAGGAACAGAGCGGGTAAGGTGAAACGAACAGCGGGATCGAACGTTGACTAATGGTAGGCGGGCGGGTGTTGTTGGGAAGGGGCGCTAATAATGGTTGGTAGTTGGGTGTAGAGGAAGAGGTATACCTTTATTGTGAGGTCTTATTACTTTGTCGTTAACGGTGGAAGGTAGGAGAGGAGAGAGGAGGATGAAGCGTAGGAGAAAAGGAAGAGGAGAGAGGAGGATGAAGCGTAGGAGAAAAGGAAGAAGAGTACGGGAGGAAGAAATGGAAGGAGGTAAGGAGGTTGTACTGCATTATACCCACAACAAATATCTACAGGTACGGTTAATGTATACACCACAGGTAAGACTCGTATGTATACACCACAGGGAAGGCTCATGTATACATCACAGGAAAGGCTCATGTATACACCAGAGGTAAGACACATGTATACACCACAGGTAAGACTCGTATGTATACACCACAGGTAAGACTCGTATGTATACACCACAGGGAAGGCTCATGTATACACCAGAGGTAAGACACATGCATACACCAAACGTAAGACTCATGTATACACCACAGGTAAGGCTAATATGTATACACCACAGGTAAGACTCATATGTATACTCCACAGGTAAGGCTACATTACAGCAAAGTCAGATGTGGCCAGGTGCACTGTGTTACCTCAGCAGGTGTGCGGTATAAGGCCAGGCCGAGTTACTAACACGGACATATGGAGAGAGAGAGAGAGAGAGAGAGAGAGAGAGAGAGAGAGAGAGAGAGAGAGAGAGAGAGAGAGAGAGAGAGAGAGAGAGTGTGTGTGTGTGTGTGTGTGTGTGTGTGTAAAGAAGCCTAAACACAAGCGCCATGCCAATTCTGAAAACAGGAACTCAAAAGAGAATCCAAGTGGTATATTTCTCTCTTAAAACGCTCAAATATTTGTACATATTCGAGCTCAGGGTTCACGTTCTCACACACACACACACACACACACACACCTCCCAACAGGTACAGGTTTCTAGACTTCCGCCTTAGTGGTAGATCTGTCGGCTAACTCCTTCAACAGATTCCCAAAGGTTCGTAAATACACATCACATCTAACTGCTTTAGGAGACTAAGTTTGCGAAGGGCGAAAAATAACGAAAATGGAGAAAATAACGAACAGAGCGAAAACAACGAGAGGTGCGAAAATGTAAGGCTGAAACAGTAACTTGGGTGGCTACAGTGCTCGGCTTTATCCTGGAGTGTGGTGCAGGTTAATTGTTGTGGCGGTGTGGTGCCTCGGATTCTGAAACAGTTCGTAGTCAGACCGGCTGTATTTCTGCCTCAAATAACCAAATTTACTTCCTTTGTACTAAATATCTTTTATATGACGGGGGAAGCATCATCTTCAATCATTACACGCATTACTTACACCATTGATATAGTATAGTGTATTGTTGTAGCATACAAAAATAACATAAATACTAACTATGCCAATCATGTTACAATTGCCTGTTCATTCCCACAATTAACATATCCGCATCACCCAACCACCCCCCCCCCCCCTGTACCGGTCTCTACGTCTTCACATCAACCCTTTATGTTTACATTTCGTGACCTGTTTACCCTTGAGTCACGATTTGGCAAGAAACACAACACCTACTGGCTAAGTCTGCTTCCTGACGTCACTAGCATCAAGCTGCCTCATTGGTCGATTTACAGGCCACTGGGGCGCCTCTCTAATCTACAGTGACTTCGCGTGTCGGTACAGACTAACACATTACGGCCTACTTGTTCTCACTGAGTCATACTTGTTATTCTTTTCGCTGAACATGTATCGTGTGTCCTTGTTCTGAAATAGTAATATAACTTCACCTAACCTAGTTTACCTTAACATGCAAAGTTAACACCAACACTTTTTACTTGTTATCGTCATTATTCTCGTCATTAGTTATTATTGTTATTTCTTCTATCAACATGCCGACTTCCCACACCTCGGCGCTGCAGCTCACAGGTACAGCAGCCCACGTGTACCTGGTGATGAATCATCTCATGGCGGGGTACAGGTATTCCTCTCCTCACACAATACTACACCTAAACTGATCCCCTGTCGGTAACCCAACCCTACCTAACCCAACCCTACCTAACCCAACTCTACCTAATCTAACCAACTAGTGAGAGACAATTAACAACCCTCTACATAAACATTACGAGCGCAACATTACAATTTATTTTGACCGTATCTCGTCTCTCATTGGTCAGCGAAGCAACCAATCAGACCCCGGAGTTCCCCCAATGGATACCTGCTGTCTAGGTATCCATTGGCCCTCCGTACTCAACTCATTTATACGCTCTGAAATTATTCTGTCTGTGTTGAATTATTTATTTAGAAAAACGGGTGACAAAAACCTCACCTTGCCTTCATCACCGTGTCGGGCAGAGAGTAGAAACACCCACAACGATAATTAGGAGAAATGTTATGTCCTAATGTACACAACCTTGAAAAATGTTGTACTAATTACACCTTTAACACCTGAGTCAACGGTGAATCGTAAGTCATCGCTGAGTCACCGACCCTCTCAATCTGCTGGTCAATAAAAGGTGTAAAGGCGGGTTTTTGCTTTTTTTTATAACATTGAATATAAAAAAATCAATATCAATGTTGTGGTTTATATCCGAGTTGTTCCTCCCACATCAATGAACACGAGTCTAAAGATAAACCTACAGCTAGAGATTAAACCCCCGGAGACTGTACTAGGCAGCAACCACCGCCATCAGCTGATATTATCACTGTCCACGTCTGTTACTCCACACACAGGAGTTCATCTTCACCGAACCACTATACTAAAATTACACTAGAGTTGTACTTTTTGCCCCACAATCCCAAGTATCACTCTAACAGTTCGAAAATCTAATGAGATAATAAAAGGATGCACATAATGCAGCCAGTTTTATCCCACTCTTCAACACAGGATACTTGTGTAATTATCCTTAACTGGTCTGAACGCTACAATAGTACGGACGCACAGACGAACGAACAGACGGACAGGGACAATTCAATAAATCAATATCCGCCACATAATGTGGTCAGGACATACAGAGTAAGTTAAAGTAATACTGCGTGGTAGATTGCTGTTAGCTGTAGTGACCTACTGCTGTATTTAGCTGTTAAGATCCAGCCAGTACAACGGTAAACAAGTTCCGTCTGCTAATCTAAGTGTTAGGTAACTACCGTCGGGCATTACTTTCAAGAAGCTGAGCCAGCAGGTACCAACACCACACGTGCTAGTTAACCTCACCCCGTCTTAAAACTAGTACTATACTAAACTAGTTTATCTTAAACCCTCAAATATTTTTTTCTTCTTTTTCTCAGAAAATCTCAGGATGTTCGACAAAATGTTACAAGGTAAACGAAACCCCCCTCTCGGCCATCAACGGGTGGCCACTAGTATAGGGAGGATATTTTAGACGTATACCCGACGTCGTATCTAGTACAGTATATGGGTCAAACAACTCAAAGGTTAACATAGATTACAGAAAGAATGTGTTGGTCTTAACTAATACTCAAGATATAGTGTTATCAAGAGTAATGTCACATATCCTGCCCCCCAACCCGTAGTGGGCTGGGCGGACGCTAAGATTTTTGTAAGAGGGGGAGGCCACTAGTAGCCAGGCCTGGGGTGACAGTTTTAAAGCTTTGTCTGATAAATTGTTTTCGTAACTGAAGATGTAAAAATACACCTAAATATTTTTAAGGAAGCTAAAACAAATAAATAAGACACAAACGTAGCATCTAAATTATACTGCGACCATCTGCCGTTAAGGCAACGCAACACGTGCGGTCTCTTAAGATCCAGTCTGTAATTTTAATCTACTTTTGCATGTTGTTGTTTTAATGAGACAAGTCGTCAGGAACATTCTTAAAGTTACAGTTTCGAAAAATATTCATCGTATGACCTTTGGGAATCCTCGAGTGGTGGTAATGGCGGAGGTAGTCCCTTACTGCAGATTATGCCACACGCGTGACATTCACACCAAGCCCTCATGGTCAACACAGCACTGGTGAAGGTCGAAACGCACACCAACACCCAGTCAGGGGCGTAACCACAAGTTTCTGGAAGGGAGTGTTATCATGGCTACTAAGTTGGCTGCCAGCTTTGTGTGCGTTGGGATCCAAGGGCGAAGTTACCGGGAGCTCTGCACTTTTATAAATTACGAACGCAAGAATGAAGCTACGTTAAGGTTTATTTTTGCCGTAATAATGAAAAAATGGGAAGAGTTCAGTGGGTAGAACATAATTTTTTCCCCGTACACCAGCCCTCTTCTTCTCCCACTTATATAGTTCTTCCCCGTTTTATTAATCATAGATCACTGGGGTTTAAACTCACCCTTACTTACTCGACTACACTCACAAGCAGAATCGAACCTGAGGGTAAAACACAGACACTGACAACAGATGTGCCATAGATTAAGGCGACTGTCTTTGGTGTGAGTGAACGACGACGAACTAGGAACGTGAGCCGACGATCAGCCCAGGTGGTGATCACACACACACACACACACACACACACACACCTTTCTACTTCGTTTCTTGTCTTACATCTCTGCTGCCCCCATACACTCGCCCTCAAGATGGGCTTCCCGCACTTCACATCATATCAGTTCCTATATTTATCATTATTGTGTTCGTTTTAACACTTATATTACAGATACCTGCTAATAATTAAAGGAATTTTACGATATATCATTAATACCAGACATACCAACACTATTTCCTCCCGAGGTGTCTTAGTCTTGTCTTCACCCCGTCTCCCCTCCTTCACCCTCAAGTCCTCCCTCAATATCTGCCCTGCCCCGTGTAACACCACCTGCGCTGCCCGACACTTCTCTTCTGCAGATAGGGTGGTGGAGTGATGGTTACAGGAGACCCACAGGCGGAGGGTGAAGGAGTTATAGAAGCGGTAGAGGGAAGAGGGTGGTAAGGGAGGTATAGATGGGGGAGCATGGAAGAGGAGGAAAGGGTAGAGGAGGTGACAGTATATTCCGAATGAAGGGGAATAATGGGAGGGGAAAAGGGAGAGGGGGGTGAGGGGGCAAGAGAAGGTGTCACCCCCACCCGCCTTAATTCTCAAACCAGTGAACCAGTGACTGCCGCCCCTCCCTCTCCTCCCAAAACACTCACAAGTCACATGACGCCTATCAAAATTTCTGGCATCGTGTATACCAACTAGCAATGTAAGTGGGCGTGATAAGATACATGGATGTCCAGTAGCTAAAACAACTACCTGTGCATACTTTGTGGGAAACAATATGAGACCATGGACGATAAATTTTGGTATATGAGGGCTGTCACTAGTCACACGTAAAATTTCGGAGTACATCGACCCCCCCACCTGTACAGATAGTTGTTTTAGCTACTGTACATTGTACTCATCAGTGTACGTCAGAATATGTATGCAGGAATGAAACTATGTGCGTATGATAAAGAAACTACGCAGGTGTGACAGTGTGTGTAGGAATGACAGGGATAGTATGCTGATATGACGAATAGTGTCCGGACATACGCATCAGCACCAGATAGTGACTCACACACACACACACGAGAGACTGACTCACCTTCTCCATAATGACAATGCGGTGTTTTATTTTCGTTAATCTGGAGTGTTAGACCTATTAAACACACAATACTATCTCTCTCCCTCTCTCTCTCTTTCAAACGCTGACGCTTACCTCTACAACACCCCAGTAGGGATGACGATAACCTACAGATGACTAAGCAAAAGCATCTAACACCACCAAAACAAGGTAAATATTATCAATTATATTATCAAAACACAAAATCGTACAATAGCACTAAAGAGGATTGTATCGTCAAGCTTATTGAGACACAGATACTGACTGCGTTAGGCCACAACTGAAGGAAACAAATAAAATATCCCTCACACACGAAAAACATCATCGGCTGGTCAGTTAGAACCCCCCCCCCCCCCTGTTGGCACCTGTCGCCCAAACAACAACAACGCGTGGGGGGAGAGGGTAATACCATGTTAACCCACACCACCACCTTAGTCCGATAATCCCAAGGCGCTCTAACGACGACCCGTCGCTCTTGTTTAATCGGTGGAGGTACTGTCGTCTTGCCACGCTTGGAGGGATGATCTTAGTGGCCCAGATTCTGGAGATGGCCGCCTTGACCGCGTGTTTTGCCACCAGGGTAACGAGTCCACCCGTATAAGTTCTTGTGTCCGCACCTATCTTTTTACCTGTAATTATATTGTTATGTGTACTAACCATATCAAATGATACCTGTACTGTATTTTGTAATGTTACTTGTGTGTGTGTGTATGGGCCAACATCCTTAAAGGTTCCTATAGAAGGGGAGATATTACAAGACATCGAACTGGTAGACTAACTTGACTTACGCTAACACACAAAATAACATATCAAGGAACATCGAAGTGACTGACAATCTACCTTAACTACATACACTCACTTAACACCTGGCAATGATAAGATGCCCATTCTTCATTTTATTCTCAATGGTGTATTTTAACTCTGTGCTGCGTAAGGTAACCATTTAACACTTTCTTACACCTTCAGTATTATTGACCGCACGAACCTTCAGGAGTCACACCTCTGGCATCCTTCCATAACGACCCGGCAACGCACCTCACCTGCACCCTCTTTATTCTGAGAGAGGGAAGAGGAGGCGCAGTATGGAGGGGAGGAGTGACTGACGGAGGGAAGGGAGTGCATGAGGGAGGTGACTGAGAGAGGAGGTGCAGTATGGAGGGGAGGAGTGACTGAGGGAGGGAAGAGGAGGTGCAATATGGAGGGGAGGAGTAACTGACACGGGGTGGATGAAGGCGACACACCACGCGGAAACATATAATGAGCCGCTCTGGGAGTTTACTTTCTACCAAGACCCGTCGACCCCCCCCCCCCCTCCCACATACTTAATACTCTCAGTCCTCCTCCTCCTCCTCCTACTACTACTCCTACTATGTGCCAGAAAGGGAAGCATGTATATATTTCAAGATGTTGTAACCGTTAGACTAAGGTTAGGCTATAAGAATCATTGGCAGTTTGCCTCCCAGGCAGATGTAAAGGGTGTGGCCAGACATATGGTCACACACTCCAACACTTACGTCCTAGAACCTAGACTGTGAGAAGAGAACCTTTTAGAGACAGGTCAAAGCACGGTGTGTGGAATGGCACAGCACATCATCTCTCACGGGAAGATATACAGCTGATATATAAAGACTCCACATTTTGCACCGAACATCTAAGTCAACTCCTATACTGTTTACACAACTAAACACACAATGTACGTCCTCTCAGGCAGATGAAAATACTAATACTGAATGTAAAGTGTGCGGCCCAATATATGGCCTCACACTGGCCCCTCACGTGAAGAAGTCAACTCCTATGGACAGCACTAAACGAACATATGTACTGTACTGGAAACACTCTAAGTTCTCCAACATCATAATATCCCGACCACTGGGGTTTGTTATACACACCCTGTGACCTTTATTCTGTAATCCTTTTTGAGCGACAGTTCATAGACTGAATATAGGGTGCACCATAAACTAACTGCTGTCTGCTGTAAAATTAAAAATAAACAAATAAATTAATAGCCGGGGAAGTCGGCGTCCCTGTCCGAGCCGGGTTCCTTTACAGCAAGAAATAATTGTGTCATATCGCTCTCCTAAATGCTTGGTGAAAAAATAAAGCTTTTCGGTCAACAATATATAACAGGCGACAACACGTGTCCATCCGTAAGACCGCGAACCACCAGCAAGAACCAACACCACGCAAGACAACAACACAAGAAGTGAATACGGGTTTACAATTCACGATACTCATTCCGTCGCTTCCTCCTCGTTTCCTGCCAGAGGTGAGGTCGTGATCGTCTGCCCACGACATCCTCTTTCTCCTCCTTTGATCTCCATCTACCATCACTATCCTCCAATAACATGACTCCCATTACTGAGGACAGGTTCTTGCCGGGCCACACTGGCACTATCAACCCTCCCCAACAGTCAGTATCATCTCCACCTTGGTGTCGACCATTGTCTTGGCCTTCCCTCTCATCCTCCTCCTCAACATCACCATCACTAGCAGTCAGTGTGTAATATACTGTAGTCATCTCCTGAACCACCAACCTCCAGATCCTGGCCGCCTTTTCCTTGATTCAGTGAAATTGCTGAAACACTTCTCCCAAACTTCCAACGCCGTCCCCACCATCCATCACCAGCCTCTCGTGCCCAGTCTTCACTAATCATCCCCACTGTCTTGTCTCTGCTCCGAGCCTCACTACAGACCATCCACCTTAACTGATCCTAATCCACCTTCCTGTACAACACCTCCTCCGAGGTGTATCCACCACTTGTCCCTAGTTCCCACCCTCTTCCATCTCCCTCATTCTTCTCCTTCACAGACGCTATCACTCCTCGCAGCAGCCGTGTCAATACCTGGTTATATAGTGTAAATCCTCCAGAACAACGGGGACACCTCACAAACCCGCTCTATGGGAGTCTTTCAACACTAGGTCGTCCTCCCCACCGCACACAGCTCAGAATAAGACAGAGTAACGGCAGCAGGTGTTGTGGTGGGGGGGGGGGGGGGGGGCTACGGTGGTTGCTGCCACCTGGCGACTTTAAAACTTGTATGTGGGTTATGAAGATTATCATCAAATTTCAAAACATCATTTTTCTATCTTACACTATGACACTCCTCAAACAATACTTCACGCCCAGTCTGTTATCTTTCACCCTCAGAGATATAGCCATTCACAATAAACCACATCTCGTTTTCTTTACCCAACAAAAACAACAAAAAACAACATTCTAAAATCAGTCCAAAATAAACAAATTTCACCCGAAGTTGATTTCTTGTTTGGCCACAACTGAGTGTAAACAAGATCACATTAATCTCACAAGTAATCAAACTACTACCAATAATAACACTTTAAAGATAACCACGATAACAGCCCCACCCCCTCTTTAAGTAACAGTAATAATCACACCCCCTGAGTACAGTACAAATTACCCACTTAAACTATACGATATCCCCCCCCCCCTCTCTCTCTCTCTCTCTCTCAGTACATGATATGCTGATGTACCATAAATTCACCCAGTCACTACCAAGGTCAACACAGCATGGTCCTGGAGGGTTGGGAAAAACACGCCATCACATAGAAGACACAATTTACAGCATATTCACTACATATACAACCACACGCCCCAAACCTACCACAGTACACCAAACTGCTCTACACCACCACAATACGTACTCACTACCTCCGTCCGTCAGCCTCCCTCTTTCCCCTCATCACAGGTGCAGCAATTCTTACCTGCAATAAGAAGAAAATATAAACCAGTTAGTTATGGAGATGGTGGCACACACACACACACACACACACACACACCTCACACCACCCCACCATACCCTACACTACACAGTCTTAGGTAAACGTCTTACTTCCCGCCCATGGACCACCTGAAGATTAGACACCGTAGCTTATCACCCGAAGACTAACCACCCTAACCTTATCTCCCTAGGTAGCATTTAGGGGAGATAACCTTGGGTGCCTAATCTACAGTTGATCCCACTACGTACATACAGGTATACAGTGCATTATATTATACAGGTATAATTTATTCTTTAGAGGAAATTAATTAAATTCTCAAACAAATTCCCAAGAAACACAACTTTCTCTCTCTCCAACAGAGTGAGTTACGTTAACACAAGTCAGTCAGGTAATACAGTCAACACTTAAATGATTTTACTTTCCAATATAATAAGTAATAATTCCACCACTAAAGATAAACATGAAATTTTTAGGCAATACAATTTATCTAAAGCAAAATAATGAATTACTTCCTTATCTTTCAATAAAAAATACGATTAATGAGAAGTAAAACACCAGCACGTAATAAACTTGTAAAGAATAAGAACCCCAAAAACTGGTTATAACTAATCTAAACTAAATATTCTACCGTCACTTACCACAACAATAAACAATAGACAAGAAATAATCACATCACACAAAACAAGTTTTTCGTAACCTCGGTATAGGATTAAATTGATTAGGTTAGGTTAGGTTAGGTTAGGTGTGTTGGTGCTGAGGAAGCCTCGCCGTGCTGCCCATACCGGCTAGTCCACGATCAATGCCTCCCTCCATCCCTCTCCACCACGCCTTCCCACTCACGTGTATCTACCCAGCCGGCAGCAGCACAACACACATCACAGAATATCGAAAATAAAATCAATACACGAAAATAAACAAATATATAAACAAAAGTGGAACAGTTCGTAGGGCCCAATTTTGTTGTACCTTCAATCATACCGGTATCTTCTGTGACCGGCAGACACATAAAAACGCGCCAGATGACAGTGTGTGTGTGTGGCACTGTCACTCACGCTTGCCTCCTGTCATCTGGCCGGCCAACAGCCCCGCCCACACCCCCCTCCCCCTGTTACCAACATCGACACCTGGCCCACCTCTCTCTCTCTCAGACATGGCCCATCAACTCTTTCTCTCTCTGACCTGGCCCACGAGCTCTCTCTCTCTCTCTCTCTCTCTCTCACACACACGATCAAACAAAGTGTACCAGACATACGGTACCGTACAGGCCTATGCGTCACCATAAGGAAGAGTAATGTTGATCAGGTCGTTCGTATCCTAAGAGTTTGGTCTCAGGCCCATCTGTGATCACCATACCAGCTAGCATGATGTGAGGTGAGGTAACACTCTGGTGGATCAAGGTCAGGCCAGGTCTCTTACTGCCTTCACTCCCTCTCCCCTCACTCACCCCTGGTACCTTCTTCCCTCACTTTTTATTGCCCCCTTGCTCTCTCACTCTCTCCCTTCACCCACCCTACATTCTCCTCACCCCAAAATCACATGAATAATAGTAATAAAAACTATAATCATATTAATAATACATTAATAACAATAACAATAAATAATAAAATAATAATAATATAGTTCAATATTTGATTAACCATAATTGCAAAGATATTGAAATGGGACCTAAAGTGTAACATTTTGATAAGCAATAAAATTCTTCAACTCGAATAAGGGTCAATATACCTACTTGACCCTAGAGCTGAGGACAAGCGTATGCTTATGACCCCGCCTGAGGCTGGCCAGGTGCCACACACCATCTCCCTTCCGCCAGCCAATCAGTACCTGCTTGGCCTGACCCGCCGCAGAACTTAACCTTGAACCAGAAACCTACTGTCGGTCCTTGTGTCAAAGTCTGCCACACCGCGCCCTCCACAACACATCAAGGTGCGTGGTCACGTCCACTAGGCATCCCTCTCAATTAAATCACTGTAATCTCACATATGACTCAGCTCTGGGAGGGGAGGAGACGAAGCAGGAAAAAAGGAACGACTTTTTTTGTGGACACGTTCCATAGTTTGTTTTCTACTTGTAACTATCTGAGGGTTGTGGGGGGGGGGTGAGAAGGAAGATAGAGATGTGTAAGGAGGAAGGCGGTGGGATCAAAAGCAGCAAGAAGGAAGTGGATGAAGGTGAAGGTGGGAGGCAGATCAAAGGTGCAAGTCAACCCAACAGGCTCGGCCACGGTCACATCTCTCTCTCTCTCTCTGCCCTCCAACACTCACACTGCTGCCACTGTTACTCCACCAACCCCCGCCAGCCACATACATCCAGCTGTAAATTACACAACCACAAGCTTCTTAAAAGCCCACTGCCTTAGGCATCGAATACAACTGTGCAGAGAAAGGTGAGTAAATTAGGTAGGGGTCGGTGGGAGGGGGGAGGGGATATAAACCTTCCCCTCAGACACGTTACGAGATGGTCAATGACAAGGAAGATGAGCCCCTGGACAGACGGCAGTGAGGGCCTACCTTCACCTTGAGACAACAAGCGCCTCCTCACACTCCCTCAGCACCGTTAAGGACTCACTCAACCGTCCGGGAACTAAGGACTCTCAGTAAGTAGGATAAAACCAACACTGAAATACTCCCACACCAAAGTAGAACACCCTTGAGAAATAAGACACGAGGTTGTTTAAGTGAGAGGAGCAGTGCAAGAGGTAGTGGGTGTGATGCGGGGCGTGGCAGGAACGGGTGACTCACGCAGTATAACAGGTACGTCAGCTGTGATAATTCTGGTACCACCATATATCCTGTCAGGGTAAGTAAACCAGGTCAAGAGGGGAACCTCACGCCAGCTAACATATTCCAAATATTATAAGCTAAAACTCAGCTTCCAGTCTACCCCAGCCCCTCGCTAATACTATACTACACCAACATGGAGACTGACTGCTCTACTCCACGCGAGGCATAATCAAAGAGTCACCTGCATAATAACACGATAATATAACAAGTCAGTGATGTCATCCGGGAAAATAATTAACAGAGAGGGTAGAATGACACACTGACACGTTCACCTTGACATAACATAAATACTTAACTATAATCTCTAACTGAAAACAAAACATAACATCTATTACGGGGGGGGGGGGGGGGGGATTACTATAAGCCAAACTGACAACGATGAAACTTAAATACTACACAACTAAGGCCTCTACAGCACCCGTGTATTGATTTATTTATTTTAGTTCAATTTGGGCCGAAGCTCCACCCCAACACAGCCTGACCTACACCCGGCACCACCATCAAATAAAAAGCATATAAGTGGTGGACTGACTCACGTACACTACATACCTCGGGCTTGATTACCTATCACGGTAAACCCTCTCAGAGACCAGCACAAGACACCCATCACGGTAAACCCTCTCGGAGACCAGCACAAGACACCCATCACGGTAAACCCTCTCAGAGACCAGCACAAGACACCCATCACGGTAAACCCTCTCAGAGACCAGCACAAGACACCCATCACGGTAAACCCTCTCGGAGACCAGCACAAGACACCCATCACGGTAAACTCTCACCAAAGAAATTAAATAAATCCAATGACACGTTCATAAGTTAACTTGTGGACACGCAATTTGTTGTGGACGGATGAAAAGACAGATGGACGGGCAGACAGAAAGATGAAAGGGCAAATGGACGGGCAGACGGAAGGAGAAAAAGTCGAACAGCAGAAGGGACTGAAGAAGGACCTTGGAACACGCGAGAAAATCATCATCCCAGCCCCCCAGTCCCCGCACACACACAAAGGGACCTAACATGTACACCTCTTTTCTCCGGCACTAGGCACTCACACGTTAACACCCAACACACGGTGGTCATAAAGGAGGCAAAACGAACTAGGTCAGGGTCGACACAGGAGGAAGGGGGTCACAGGGACACTCACGAGGGGAATACCCGTCCCCTCATTACGTACAAGGGTGCCCTGCCTACTCCCCTCACTTACACCACTCCTCTTATAAAGGGGACACACAGTCACTAGTTTTGCAGTTATTTATTTTTGTTATAATTTATTTTGTTTACAATCACCAAAGTTATTAGTATTTTTAGTTATTATTGTTACTAGTGTTTTTATACATTATTAGTGCTATTAAAGTTATCATTAACATTGAAACAGTTGTATTATCATTATTAAATTGTACAGTATAATAATGAAGGTAGTAAAGAAAATAACGATACAATATTCTTAGAAATAATCACATTAACACCTACACCTAACTGACAACAGACCAATAACTAACTACAAGTATTCGCATCTACAGAATCAGCTGTAAAAAAAGAAATACAACACACTTATACACAGTTTTGAGATTATATATATAACGCCCACAATTACGACTTAACCTTTCTCTACAGCCATGATGGTGATGTGTGTGTCTGTCTTCCCCGGGATATCACCCGCCCAACACCACCTTCACATGTCTCGGAAAACAAGATTAACGGATGTAAACAATATTCAGCTGTAATTCAAAGGTAAACACCGAACATGTTAGCATTAGTTGAAAGTATGATTGTCATACGTCAACTCTGCACAACGTCATAAGTCAGCTGTGAATGTGTGACTACCTGATATAAACAGAGAGCAGATGAATGAGATACAACTTGAGGGTGGGGGTAATGTGAGACCCGAGACCTTACACGGTACCACACCATCGACTCTGTTACATAAATGCAGGTGTCTTGGTGCTGTCGTGAATATTAAGTAGTTCTAATGTTGATAGCTGACAGCCGAGCATAAACAGTCGCTGGGTTGTTGTTTCACGAGGGCTGCCGTGGTCATCACCAAAGTCTATGCTGATCAGATTAAATTAGCGCGCGCGCGCGCGCACACACACACACACACACACACACACACACAGGCACACGCACTAGAGGCACCCATTAATACAACACCACTTACGCCATTAAAGAGGCAGATGCTAACATATGTCATCCACTTTGGCCACACCTGTTCTCACTTTATAAAATCTTTCAACTTAATGTAGCTCTTCCTGCCTAACTCCCTTCGCCCATTAACACTCATTACTTACTGCGACACACCAAGGAGGGAGAGGGGGGGGGGTGTAGTGGTGACAGAACAAAAAGGTCCGCCAAGCCTCCGCGTCATCAGTACCCCCATTCACCTCGCAGACTTTATATCCTGATTATTTATTTTAGATCATAAGATTAATTACCTGTCTCATGTCCTCATCTATCTTGTCTTCCCTCCTCTGTACTACCCAACTCAGGTGTACAAAATAAACACCCAAACCCACAGAGTCAGGAAAATGTCTGTCCCTCTGTCGTCAAAGTTAACTCAAGCGCTGGGGCTGAAGGGGCTTGGTATGACCTTGAACACGCCAATGAGCTGACTTATAAGTGGGTGACCTGACGCGTGCCGCCACACCACCTGCCTCATGTTCCCCCACACCATGCCAACCAGATTGAACCGGTTTTTGCCCGGGAAGGTTAATCAGTCAAAACCACACGAGCCCCCTGAATAAAACAAACAAGAACCTGGCAACATTACGCCACATTAAACCTGCCATAATACCATACCAAGGTAGAACTGCAATGCCCAAATTATTTCTTCCAAACCACGCCCCACTGCAACAGTCACGTTAAAATTAACAGCCGGGCCACACCGCCACAACACACTACTCCATGCCAGGGAAAACTGCCCCACACCCAGCCAAGACTTACAAATCAGAACGTTTTATCGGAAAATATCTTGTAAATAGATAAGTAATTACCACTGCAATAAACATAATTGCCAACTAGACATAATCCTGACAGCTCTGTCCTCTTGTTCAACCTTAATACTGTACAACCCAGGTTGTACTGCTCCCCCATTATACTTATGTTTTTCAATTCCACTGTAATTTATGTATATATAAAAATATTGAAGTGATAACCGTGGTAACATTATGAGATGTTCTTATTACCACCATGCTATTGTACTATTCCAGATGATACTAAATGTTACATAATACTTCCTTGAGATAAATGTATAGTACATATCAGGTGCCTAAAAGAGAGCTCAGGTTCTCAACTGGCTCAGCCATGTTAATATTGTTATTATTATCCACTCTGTATCTGTGTTTTTCTGGCTAAATAAACTGTTTCCGTTCAGTTCAATTCAAATGGTACGCCAAGCCAGGCCGCACCACCCAGCTTTACCCCACCTGGGTGTCACATGATCCAATGATTACACGTAACCCCCCTCTCACCTGCGACCTCAAACATGTTCTACACTTATTATCTAATAAGGATCGACGGACACATTTTTTACAATCTTCTAATCTTGAAAATATATTCAACGAATAACACAATATATTTTTAACACGGGAAAGATATATATCGAACCATAGTATATTTAGGTAAGGCCTATTTAAAATAATATGCCTTATTAACCTCGTTAATTAATCAAATCATCAAGAACAGTGTTTGCATCAGGAAGTTCTTACACACTGCTTAAAGATTTTAAATATAAACAACAACCAACAGTTCCCGCACGTCCAAACAGTCGAGTCTTTACAGCGACAGTCTGGTGGAGGTCTTGGTGCGCAGTTGAGGTCAGCGTTTTGGCGAGTGTCAAGGGTAAAGGAGGACCCCCAGAACCAGAGGAAACGCGATCCATAACTTGCGGTAATTCTAAACCCACAAGAAGTTGTCCTACGCGAACGTGGAATAAAACAGAGCCCAAAGAACTGCGGTCCGGGTTATCCTCCCCAGCTGAGTGAGGAGTGAGTGGAGCCAAGTAAACCTCAGCCCGGGAGTCCTACATTAGCGAGCACACTGGAGCCTCAAAAATTTTATGCAGGTTTTCCTATAATGAAGTCATGTAACACTGGGAACAAGGAGGTGGACCCTGCGGTCAGGTAATACTATACACTTCATTACAGGTGTTCCTCCTGAGGGCCCAGAGCCTTAGCTTGGGAGTCCTATACTGTCAAATACTTCCTCAGGTGAGATAGTCAACTATAGTAAGAACCATAATATGGTAATATTTTCCTGCCAGGTGCAGTACTTCCTCAAGTGACAGAGTAAAATAAAACAGAAAGGAAGGTATCCAGGTAGTAAGGACCTCCGTAACCTGGTACTGCCCCGGGTGAGTCGAGTGAGACGACCTCCATGCTCTGTGTTTTGCTCAGCCGAGTTGATCGTGACCTTGAACACCTAGACACATAATTTCCAGCATCAAGTACATAAACAACAACATACACACCACCTGGTACCTTCCTCACACGTGCGCCACACCCAAATAAACAAAAGCGCCCCAGCCTCTCCCACTGCCAAAACCCCGCACTTCACCCCCCCCCCCCCCCAACACCCTCCACAGAGAGCCAGACAGTTACAATATCAAGATGGAGCCTCTTCACCAGCATTAAGAGACTCGAGGTCACACATATCCTCTTGACTGCGGGGACCGTTCAACACTAGACTCAAGATTGACCTACACTCCACTATCATGGAACACAAATACCACAACACCCTACACCCTTCTCCCTCTCTTTGGTAGGGGAGAGAATATAATATACACACTATATATAATAAAGTGTCCTACAAATTTCCTGATGACGTAACTGTTTCCCTCTGGTAGCAAATTTCCTATTCCTCCCTTCCAGTTTCTCCACCACCCAACCCAACCTCTCCCCACCCTACCCAGCCTCTCCCTCCACCACCTCACAAGGTCACATAGTACAGACTCTTATAGCGATAATGACTGACTGAAGAGCTCCACAACCACCTCCTCCACATCTCAAAATGTTGCATCACAAACATATACTGTACATGAAGGGGTGGAGGGTGTGGAGGGGTAGAGGGTGTGGAGGGGTGGGGGGGGTGCAGGTGGAGGGAGTGGAGGGCTGAAAGGGAGGGGGGGAGCAGCTGATATTTCTCCATGGTGCAATTCAGATGTTTAGAGATTAAGGTATTTTTTTTAATAAACACCTCTTCCCCCTATCATTCTTTAGCCTCCTCCTCCTCCTCTACTACTCTTCCTTCCTCGCAACAGCTCCTCCTCTTTCTATACCCTCAAGTCTCCCGTTCACACACACACACACACACACACACACACACACAAAGGCTAAATTCTTAAACACGGTCCTCAGAAGCCACTTTCCGGGGGGGGTCCTTGTGGTTACAATAATCCCCCTTCATTCCAATCCTCTCTCTCTCTCTCTCTCTCTCTCTCTCTCTCTCTCTCTCTCATCATCATTATCATCATCCACCTCCTTCACTTCTCTCACTTCTTGTTTACGGCATTTCCTGTCCACCCACGTCCTTCCACCTACGACTCACAACTCTTCTTAAATACTTGCATAATCTTTCTCAGCTTAGGTTAGACAGACGAGCCTTGGGACAGGTGACAAGACTGAAGTTCTAAAACAATATAATGGCCTCTTAACCACGTGACGTCACTAAGAAAAACATCAAAGCTTGTTTATTATGTAAATAAGAGTAAATTATTTCATCTTGCTGTGATATATTAAACAACATCGTCGACTAACTCACTGACGTCACCACCCAAAACATCAAAGTTATATCGTTTAGATTTGTAATTATTCAGCATAATGTTGTCCAAAAATAAAAGCATTTGTTTAAAAATTCTTTATCACTAACGTACACGTGGATATATATGTGTGTGTGTGTGTGTGTGTGTGTGTGTGTGTGTGTGTGTGCGCGTGTATGTGTGCGTAACAAATATTAATCCAAAATTTCAGTGACACAAGGCAGTTTTATGAAAGCCTAACAAGTTACGGTCATCGGTACACTACAGGGTACTGTAAAGTCTCTCACACAACATGTTGGGATGAGTCAAGGTCAATCTCGCCATAAAAGGTGTTTATTGCGTTTCAGTGAGGGGAGAGGACACACACACACACACACACACACACACACACACACACACACACACACACACACACACACCTTCCTAACACGAGGTAGAACAGTGTTGTAGATCACCCTTTCCACCTACCAAGACCTATAACTTGTAGGGTTCCTGTCCGTATTGTAAACTCCCCCCCCCCCCCACACCTTCCCCGGCCACGCCCCACCAGGTCCAAAATTACTGGTCCCGACGGACAACACGTGGATCAATAGAGAGAGATTTACCCCACAGTGGTTGGCGTCCCGTGAATAACAACACCGCCTCGTGTGTCATCATTAACCTTACTAATATCCCCGGCCCCCCACAACCTGTAATTTGTGGCAGTAAATTACCCCTGGGAGGAACTATTACCGCGCCTCATGCTGAATTAACATATAAAAGGCAAAGTTGTTGGAGGTATGCACGGCGCCTCACCCCCTGTAAAACACACACACACACACACACACACACACACACACAAAAACACCTGCAGCAGAAGTACAGAATAACATGTTCAGGCACCTGCTGCATTCTGAGTTACACCGGGGGTTGAGAGGCTGTGTAATACTGTGTGTGTGTGTGTGTGTGTGTGACAAAAATAATTACTGTCCTGTTACAAAATGAACAGAAATTCACCCAGGTTTATAAGACGATCAAAAATCCTGGCAGGTGAGTCGAAAAATTGGAGCTAACACAGTTTGCGACCTTTGTTTTAGTCCCGAGTCTGCAGAGGCTGTTAATGTTTCTCTCCGGGTAAGAGAGCTTAGAATGAATCCAGGAAAAAGTCACAAGAAAAAAGGTCACAGCAAAAAGGCACGGAAAAACCTAACTTAACCTAACCTACGTGCAATGCCATCATATATACTGTATATTGGGTTGTCATGTGACTTTATTTCCGTTCAACCTTAGAACATCTTACAAAAGTTTTTATTTACTTTGATTTTCCGCTTAACAGACTCCGGGGAGGAAAATATTGTGAAGCTGCGCCATCATTTCAAACAACCCTTGATGGACAAAAGGTATACTGCACCCAAACTCTCATACAGTGGACACTACGGTATGAGGGCAGCATTCTACCTCAAGAAGGACTGGGAGAGAAAATTGCTGAAGGAATCTGTAATCTGGGCGCGGCTGAATTGAGAATTGGGGAAACTATTGACCTGGTGCTCCAGCAGAGTGAGGGTTCAGCAGTATGAAGCTCATCAAGAGTGACTGGATGTGTTCCCAGAATCCACACACTCGCGGATTTTATGACGGTTGTGTTTAACAACAAACCTGTTTCTGTCACAACACACTGTCAACGTCTCCGGTACACACAGTCAACGTCTCCGGTACACACAGTCAACGTCTCCGGTACACTCAAGCTCAAATGCAATTATGTACCGATACAGCCGTTGAACCCGGAACCTCACCCTTAAAACAACTTCATATACAACAAACTTCTTTTAGCGTCTCACAAGAAACTTTGTCTCGGGCGTCGCTTGATAAACAGGCTCACCGCCGCAATTAAATATACCAAACAAAAATAAACCAATAAATATTTCTGAAAATCTACAAACCTGCCAACACGAAGGAATGTTGGCAGACGATCTGAATCATGATGTGCTACAAGGACGTACGGACGGACGGACACACAAGGCTCTCAGCCCTCCTGGAATGAGGACGTACAGGTATTTGGCGGCTGCCCTTCCCTCATCTCCTCCCTACCAAGATTTATCAACACCGTCTTGCCAACAATACAGTGCAATCACTAGCCACAACTGATTTACAAAAGTAAACCTCAACTCAACTCGAAAAGAATGGACAATACAAACGGTTAGCGGTCCAAGCTGAAGCAAACCTCACCACCCAGGTCTCAACACACAGACCCTCCCCCCCACTAAAACCAGATGAGAAATCAAGACTCCCAGCCACACCAGGTGAGAAATTATGACTCTCAACTATACCAAGTGAGACACAAGAACTCTCTCAAACTAGGAGACCTTCCAAGACGCACTCTGTACCATCTAAAGCGTGGGAACGGTTATCCTGATGGCAGTGTTATCGCGCGACTCAAGTCACTGAACATATTCCACGCGCGTAGCCGTAGACAGGGCCGTCATACACATAAGCTCATTAGGACCGTAACCTCCCCTAGGAAACCAGAGAAACCCACCCCTGGCAGACCGTACCACTACACTGAAGTTCCACAGATATGGTATGATCTCCCGTCTCTACTGCAATCCAACGTCACTTCCCTAGCTAACAAGTTTGACGAGCTGGCAACTACAGTCAGGTCAGCCGCCGCGAGCGTCGTTGCCATATGCGAGGCTTGGCAAATTGTGCCTGAAACGTGTCATATTGAGGGATATCAACTCTTTCATCACCTTCGTTCACACAGACGCGGAGGGGGCGTTGCCCTCTTCTGTCAAGATGACCTACGCCCGTCACGCCTGGATGTTCAAGTCCCAGCAGATGTGGAAGCATTATGGGTACGTGTTGTGCCACGGGCCCACCCGCGCCACACTGCTTCCATCATAATCTGTGTGGCATACCATCCGCCTCGCTCACCCACCAGAGACACTCTTATCAATCATCTCATTACCACCTCAGACCACCTCAGAGTTAGGTACCCATGTGCCAGGTTAGTATTATGTGGGGATTATAATGAAATTGACAACACTGATATCCAGGACCAGCTATCACTATCACAAGTTGTGAACTTCCCCACACACGGTCAAAATACCCTTGACCTTATCTCAACTGACTTAGCGGACCAGTACCAACCACCTCAACCAATGCCTCCTATCGGGTGTAGCACACACTTATCAGTGCTCTGGTCCCCAGCTGCCACTCCCACTCAAGTACAGAGACCCTACATCAAGACCTACAGGCCGATTACTGACTCTGCAGTGCGTCTCTTCGGGCAGTGGATAGTTCACCATCCCTGGACTGAAGTACTTAGCGTGGATGACGTGGAAACCAAATGGATAAATTATACCAACACCACCACGGAAGCTCACCACCACTTCTTCCCCGAGAAGTCCGTCAGATCTCACCCAGCTGACTTGCCCTGGATCACACCTCGGATCAAAAGACTTATGCATCAGAGAGACAGAGCCTTTCATCTCAATGACCACATCCGCAACAGGTCCCTTCGCAACCGAGTCATCCGCGAAATACGCACTGCAAAGAAGTCCCACTACCCAACCAAATTACAACACCTGAAGCAGACCAACATCAGTCAATGGTATGGTAAGCTTAAAGAACTCTGTGCTCTAAACAATAAGACACACCCCCTCCCCTCCCTTAGCCATCTCACTAATGTTGACGCAGCTGAGCTATCAAATAACCATTTCGCTATTATATGCCAGACCCTCCCCCGGTTTGACACAACCACTCTCCCTGCTTACCTACCAGCCCCCCTTCCCACTGACTTAGTAGAAGAATTTGAAGTAGCAAAACGCCTGGACAAACTAAGATTAAAACGCTCTACCACCCCCATTGACTTACCAATGAAACTCTTCAAGGAGTTCTCCCCGGAGCTTGCTAAACCCCTATGCTCCATCATCAATGCTTCTCTCAGTCAAGCCAGATGCCCAGCTGACTGGAAGACCTCTATGTATCACCAGTGCCCAAGTCAACCAGCCCACAATCCTTAAATCAGCTACGACCTATTGCAATCACCCCAATACCTAGCCTAATCTGTGAAAGTTTTGTGTTCGACTGGGCTTATGCTGATATTGCAGGAGTAGTTGACCCTCAGCAATTTGGCAATATGAAAACTTCCTCCACCACTCATTGTCTTGTCAGCTTTCTCGATTACAAATACCGACCTAGTCGACCACAATATAATCATCAACAAAGCTATTGACCTCGGGCTTCGGAGAAATCTTATACCATGGCTTACAGACTTCCTCAGTGACCGACGCCAAGCTGTACGCTTCCGAGGGGCTGTCTCCACCTTTCAGTCACTCACCTGTGGCGTCCCCCAAGGCACCAAGATGGGACCACTCTGCTTCCTTATGCTCATCAATGATGCCCTAAGAGAAACCCCTGCTCGCTGGAAATATGTCGACGACTCCACCATTGGGATCAGCGTCAACATTTCTGCTCCCGACTACACCGCCCTTCAGGATTTATTGAACAGTCTCCAAAACTGGGCCACCAACAACCATGTCACCATCAACCATACCAAGACTATGGTTATGCACATCAACCTCTCCTCCGACATTGTCCCACCTCCTTCCATTACTTTAGGCCCGAACACTCTCCAGGTTGTAGATTCCACGAAGCTCCTCGGCGTCACCATAGACAACAAACTAAATTGGAAACCACACGTCAGTGAAGTTGTCAAATCCTCCAGTTTCCGTCTCCACCTCCTCCGCCGACTCAAGGTTTTCTCTGTTCGATAGAACTAAATCGAGTATATTATTACCCCGTGTGGGTCCGATTATATGTTGACTTAGGAAACAGTCCTGATCGTCTCGAGAAAATCCTCTGATTCTGAGTTACCCGTAAGGTCAGTCCAATCTATTTGGCCAAGGTTAAAGTCGCCTACTATACAGACTTTGTTGTGTATGGAAGCCCTGCACATTTCATCCCAAGATTGGGAGATCTATATATTACTCCTGTAATTATTTTTCCCTACCGTCGCTTAATTCTATCCAAATTGTACTGTCTCTTGAGGACGGAATCACCCAGAATATTAGTAAGCAAACTACCAGCTTATTTTTTTTGCACCTTACTGATAATTAATCGGAACTGTACAGGACGCATTAGACTGTCCACAGCTGCCAGGCCCCCAGGCGCCAGTGTCCTAACAACAGCAAACCCTGGATGTGTCGTCTCAGTATCTCGCCCTGAACAGATCCTTCCTCTGGTGATATTTTTTATCTCTGCTACACCTTTACCAAAATGTGCTCACACACGCACACACAATCTACTGTCTGCACGTCCCTGTCTTTCTCCCCCCCCCCTCTCTTTCTCTCCCCTCTTAAGCACCTAGAACCTCACCCTGTTTACCTTATCACATTGCACCAGCATTTCCTCTCCCACCTCCTTTACGTCTCCTACAACACTACAGGAGACTCATCAGCCTGTTTACTGTATTCCATCACAATAAGACAGAATTTCTTCCCGCACATTCTTTCCTAATTCTCCTTCACCCTTCCCCTCACTCTCTTCGTCCGTAGCACAAATCACCACATCACTTTACAAGAAACATTTTTATAGTTTACATTAACTTATCACATCACAGCAACTTTCCCTCCCCTCTCTCCCTCGTATATATCACTATACGGATTGAACTATAATGTTTGTTATCACGTTACGACAATGCACACACTCCCTCTCTTCCCTCCCCCCTCTAGGCATCCCTTCCCTTCCTTCACCTCCTTACCTTCCACACATTACACTATCATTAGAAGGGGAGTAACAACCTGTTTACAGTATTTTATCACCCTAGAGAAACATTTCCGCCGTCCAACAGTCAGTTACGTAACACGGGTCGCCTCCACCTCACCTGCCACGACCCCTGACCTTTACCGGGCCGTGGCAAGGGATTTATCCTACACCAAACCATGATACAACGCATTTCCCATTATAACTATAACCCGCACCAGTGTATTAGTGGCATACAGTTGTTACCCGTGTCCGTCAGTCTGTCTGTTACAACGTTCGCTCGATCTAACTCCTCCCAATCAATGGTACAGCAAGAAACTAAACGATATTTTTCTTTTGTTTTTCCAATAATAATAAAGATCTAATGGGACTGAGAAAACACGATAAGATATAGAACCATGTAACAGGCGGAGGTACAACGAACCAGGTCTATTTATAACCCAGCAAGAGAAAAATGACCCTCATTTTTACACCTTCATGGTATACGGTGGTAACGACACGATTTTTGGTTAAGAAATTTTCCACATGAAATATTATATTACGCGAACGTATAACTGAAATCTCTAAGCCGGAGTTCACAACTTAACACCCATCTACACGCCGGCGTTCACACCTTAAAACTCATATACACAACCGCGTTCAAGCACCAATGCATTCACCCACACACACCCACCCACGTTCACATACACACACCAAAACAAACTCTCTCCCTATATATATATATACAGCAGCAGCAAAAATAACAACTAGCACTATTACGCAATGAACGTTTTCAACCAGGAAACACTCCCTCCTGGATTAATAATGTTCACCCCACTTTACATCTACCATGGAGGAACACACTGGTCTACCTGTACTATGGTGGAGGAACACGCTGGTCTACCTTTACTATGGTGGGGGAACACGCTGGTCTACCTGTACTATGGTGGAGGAACACACTGGTCTACCTGTACTATGGTGGAGGAACACACTGGTCTACCTGTACTATGGTGGAGGAACACACTGGTCTACCTGTACTATGGTGGAGGAACACACTGGTCTACCTGTACTAGGAACACACTGGTCTACCTGTACTATGGTGGAGGAACACACTGGTCTACCTGTACTAGGAACACACTGGTCTACCTGTACTATGGTGGAGGAACACGCTGGTCTACCTTTACTATGGTGGGGGAACACGCTGGTCTACCTGTACTATGGTGGAGGAACACACTGGTCTACCTGTACTATGGTGGAGGAACACACTGGTCTACCTGTACTATGGTGGAGGAACACACTGGTCTACCTGTACTATGGTGGAGGAACACACTGGTCTACCTGTACTAGGAACACACTGGTCTACCTGTACTATGGTGGAGGAACACACTGGTCTACCTGTACTAGGAACACACTGGTCTACCTGTACTATGGTGGAGGAATACGCTGGTCTACCTGTACTAGGAACACACTGGTCTACCTGTACTATGGTGGAGGAACACACTGGTCTACCTGTACTAGGAACACACTGGTCTACCTGTACTAGGAACACACTGGTCTACCTGTACTATGGTGGAGGAATACGCTGGTCTACCTGTACTAGGAACACACTGGTCTACCTGTACTGTGGTGGAGGAACACACTGGTATATAATCTCTCTCTCTTAACTGTACTTTGCCCCTACACTTAATGTACTAATCTCTCTCTCTCTCTCTCTCTCTCTACACAGCCCGGCCCTGTCTCTCCACATTCCATCATTTGTTTATCCACACAAACCCGCACCACAGTCTTGAAACTCCCCCCCCCCCCCCCCCCCACCCTCCCTCCACCTCCTCTCTTTATCATGTTAAATCATTCTCTCATTTTTGTTTTGTAATTATAAGAAAATAATTATAGATCATAGCGATAATTTAACTTCCTTTGTAAATAATCTTAATAATTACTGCATTTTATTTTTCTTTCTTGGTATTGTTACATATTTGACCACGCCCACCAACAACTTTACCTGACCACGCCCACCAACAACAGCTTTATCTGACCACGCCCACCAACCAGCTTTACCAGGCCAAGCCCACCAACAACAACTTTACCTGACCACGCCCAGTAATACCTTTCCCGGCGTCATGTCAGCCCTTCTCATTTACACAACAGGACAATTCTAACCCCGTGTAATATATTGTACTAGAAAAGTCAGCTGATGCAGTAGTCAAAGGGTATAGTGGTCAGCCGGTACTGTGGTCAGCTGGTGGTCCACGTTAACCCCTCCCAACTCAGTCTCTTTCTCTCTCTTTCAGTCCTGTTCTCTTCCTCCCTTTCTCTCTCATTTTAACACCCCCTAAGCCAAACACACCTTCTCCTCCTTCGTCTATGCAATTCTCCCTCCTTCCCTCACGCTTACACTCCCTCTTGTTGCCAAATATATCACACATCACCACCTTCCCTCCCTCCCTCCATCCTGTGGTTGCGTGTACAGCCCACCACCTTCCCTCCGCCACTCCCTCCTTCCTGCGGTGGCATGTACAGCCCATCACCTTCCCTCCCTCTCTCCCTCCACTGTGGCAGCGTCCTCAGTCCCATCAGTGCCCCCCGTCCCCGGGAGTCACCATGGCGGCGTCTGCACAATCGATAGAAGGACACCAGCCGACACGAGGAGGGAGTGAGGTGTCCTGCACGTGTCCAGCCACCTCCTCCAGCGACCACATCCTGATAAAGTAAACAAAGACACCCCTCGGAGATCGTCTTTAACTTCCGACTACAGATCTATTTTGACCGTCATCTCCGCCTCATAGTTCAGGGGAGCAGTTTCTCCCGTACTCGACTTCACAAAGGTGACACTCCGAAGGATTATCCTCGTGAGTGATGATGTAAAACACAACTAAAAGGCTGACTCAAGCTAAATATTAATCATTTCGTCCGAATGGCTTCAACGCCTCACTGAGACTGTAACTTAACTGTATCTAGTTAAGTTACAGTATACCTGGTGCAGGAAAAATTTGTGAACTTGAAAGCTGGGGTGGGGTGTGGTGGGGAGCCTACTCGACGATTTCAGCTTTAAGTTTTCTCCAAGTACCTGGTGATGCGAGGGAACACATTAACACACCTGTTTAAATATTTCTGCAAATTTGGCGGTTAAAATGACCTCCACACTACACTGAGACTACTTGTACAATTAAATCCGTTCTCTCTCCCCGGCTGGACTGGTGATGGCCGCCACACCCCCCCCCCCCCCCCAACACACCAAATTTCCGCCCCTCTGAAGGACAATTTCCTGACCTGTGTGAGATAACTTCTCTCCTTCCCTATTCCCTTCTTTCCCTCCCTCCGAATCTCTTCCGTTCCTCCATCCTCACTTTACTGATTTCTCTGTCCCTCGCTATACCCTTCACCACCCCTTAGGTCCCTCCCTTCTCACCTTACCGGTCTCTCCCTCCTCGTATTACCGGTCTCTCCCTCCTCGTATTACCGGTCTCTCCCTCCCTCCCTATCCTTACTCATCACGTTCTCCACTTCTTGCTTAACCTCAAACATTTCTCACCTCGTGTAATCATGACTGGTGCGTGTAAATATACCCACCCGCGCAACACACACACACACACACACACACACACACACACATCATGATAGTCTTCCGGTTGCAGGTTATCAAATTGAGTTTCCGTCAGGCGGTCTTCTGCCCCGCCTCCTACCTCGTGCCACCTGTCACTCACACCCAGTGACCTCGCCTTCAATTTCAATTGTTTATTCCTTGATAGAGGAAGCGGGATCCTAGTGCTGTCACTAGGTACCCCTGTACAATAACACCAGAAGCATCTGGCAAGTGTGACAAGTATATACAGTATAAATATTATAAAGGGGCTTACTAAAGCCTAAGGAAGGAAGGATATTCCTTTAACACATAATCAATATTATTTACATAATATCTGGCCAGTATGGGGAGGATCATCGTGTCTCCGTCAGGGGGTCGTGGAGTGGTGGTCCAGCAGGCGTCACGGAAGCGTTGTGTGTGGGGACATCTTAGGAGGTAGTGGATAAGGGTGCTGCAGTCGGGTCTTCTGCATAATGCACAAGAGCGTTGCTCAGGGGATGCGGGGATACCAATCTCCCAAGCAAAGTCATACCCAAAACCTCGCCTTTACAAGTCTTTTAACAGAAATATAACTTTAACTCAGTGGTCTTATTACCTTACACTCTACATTGAATTCAGCCGTAATACGAGTAGTAGTAGTAACCAAGTCCTATCCCTGAATGAATAATAAGACAAACAGACGCAGAAACTTCTACAGTGGCGACACGTCCATGAGGTGATAAGCAACTTTTAAATCAATATCTAATCAGCGTGACCTCACTGGTGGCGCGAGGAATGTGTTGCAATAGTATATTTTAAAGAACAAATATCCCAGTGAAATCAGCGCGAGAGTGATAGTCCTCGGGGTGTGTCGTCACTTACTAACATGGCGCAAAGAATGGACCAATCACGTCACGCGTCGCCTTGGCAACTCCCCCCCCCCCCCCCGACTCACTACACCAAAACCAACATGGCGGCCGTTACCTCTACATCCGGGAAACACGAATCACAAAACCCAACTAGTGGAGTACTAACTGGTTTGAACTGCCGTATATTTATAATTATAATAATAATTAACGGTTCATTGAAAAAGTTCTGCAGCCCGAAGGCCGTCACGTCCGTATGTTTACAGCTACTGAACTGACGGCCACCAAAAGCGCTCTCTTATCTGGTTAACATAACACACCGAGGCGGCAGCTAATACTCGTTATCGCCAAACTTCCTGGAATATTTTGAGAGAGAGAGAGAGAGTTGAACCATCGCCCAGCCGACCCATCTACGTCTAACTTTCTACCAAAACAAATGACCAACAGTAGCTACCTGACCTTTATGATTTGTATTCAGAGGAACACCCGGACACTATAGTACCATTACAAAAGAATAGAGCATGAATCACACACACACACATTGAAACAAACATCGGGGGTAGTAAACGGGGTTGTGTAGGAGGGTAGAGCCAGCTGCCAGTTCCCTCCCCCTTTATCTATATCCCACCACCGGGTCTACCCTCCCTCTATTAACACCCGAAATTAACTATACCACCAACTAGAGTCTCCTATTGTTCCATATCTGCAATTAGTCTCTCTCTCTCTCTCTCTCTCTCTCTCAGTACCACACCTCTCCCTAGTTGCTCTTTCCAAGTTTCTATTTTGAGCATCTCTTATCCCTGCTACTCCTCCCCCCCCCCCTCTGTTAATAGCCTTTCCTCTCCCTCGCTCTATCATTGCACCCTCACCTCCTACCACCCCCTCATTCTCTGACAACTTTTACCTCCCCCTCCTATGTCTCTCCTCCACCTGCCGTCACTCCACTGCCCTCCCCCCCCCCCCCTACACGTGTACTGACAACACATCTCCCCTCCCTCCCCGCCTCTCTCTCCCTCACACTTGTTCCCAATAACCTCCCCTACACCCATGACTCCCTTGCCTGGCCACACCTAATCTCAGTCAGGGTGCCCCCCCCCCCCCCCCAACATACCTACCGGTGGGTCAACGAAGGTGTGAGGACAAAAAAATATATATATACAGGTATTCGTCGTCTTCATAAACAAACGCCTCAGATGGTATACGTCCAGTCGTCAGTTTTCTATTCATCAGTTTCATGTTGCTCATCTTCACTACACTATTCATCACGCCCTTTTTTCTAGTACAATGAGCCCCTCAAGCGTAAGTGGTAAGTCATCATCAGTAGTGAGTGTGGGCGTGCATCACAACAACACCTGGCCACACTGTTAATAAAGCCTCCAGCAAAACAAAAGAGTTTCCACTAACACGTGTAGCCGACATGCGATGGCTTACTCCCAAGTCGTACGTTGTCTATCACCGCTCACTACCGCCCAAGATCAAGAGTTATAACCTGGCGGAGTGTGGCCGCCTGGCTGATTAAGACATACTGTACGTGCTAGTTGAGTGCACCCCAGCGAGACACAACACAGCTCCAGGGTCCAGACTCACACGAGGATTCTTCGTCGTAATTGAAGATGGTTGAAGGAACCTAAATAGTAGACTGAAGCCAAAACAAAAAATACCTTGAAAATTATACTGAAGCTCTACTTTAAATACACATCTTTCCTTTACCCCAAACAGGAGAAAATATTAAAGCTGAGAATCTTACAGTAAAGATTCACCTACAATACTCTTGACCGCAAACTAGTGCTAAGTGAACGTATCTAGTTAATCGTATCTTATCTTCTAGACATTAGGACCGCACTAAGTATACTCTACCTACCCTCTCTCCAAGCTCAACCTGTACACTCACCCAATTTATCCTCTAGTAACTACGTAGGGGGCATTTCATTTCAACTACTACTTGTATATTCAGCCAAAAGTGAATTCCTCTCGTACACTGTATTGTTGAGTGACAAGAGTAGGTCAAACTAAGGTGACATTTATCTTTATCCGCGCTGAACAGTGAACCTACTTATCGCATGACCTTTATCAGTTAAAACCCTTACGCAACCGTCAAAGGCATCCTCATCATCACCATCCATGCCAATAACACCTCCACGTTGGGTTGGGTTAGGTATGAGAACCATTCAACCTACAATTAAACATCCGTCATAATATTGTTCTGGGAGGAGAATCTTGGCCTAGTGTATCAGAGACATAACAGATCAAAGTTCACCAACATCCAGTATTGACCTCTGAGCCATGAGCTTCAACTTGTGCTACATATGGAACTATAACCTGAACTATCATTTATACCATAACTCACTAGCGTAGCTAGGGGGGGGGGGGGCGGTCCGCCCCGGGCGGCACTTTTGGGTCAAAGAGATCACGATCACGACGACATTGATAAAGAGGAGTTCCTCGTTGAGAGAAAAAGACTTCAGCATTTTGTTGCTGTTGCTGCTATAACTATTAAAGACAGAATACAGACGTGGAAAGAAGGCCCCCTTGAACTTTTGCAGTTTATTCAAAAGTATAACCTTGGAAACTCGGTTCCAAATATAGTAATAATGCTGAGGATTTTCCTCACAATTGCTGTTAGTGTTGCTACCTGTGAGAGGAGTTTTTCGAAACTAAAACTGATCAAGAATTACTTAAGATCTACTATGAGCACCTTGCGGTTGAGAAATCTTGCCATACTGTCTATAGAGCGACAATTGACAGATGAAATAGTTTTTGACAATGTCATTAAAGAATTTGCCAACAAAAAAACAAGAAAAGTTACTTTGTAGAAAGTTGTAGTTTTCATTTCAGAAATAAAGATGGTCCTAATTTTTTACACTTTTTTTACTTTTTTCCCTATCCTATATGTCGCTTTTGCTTTTTGTTCAACTGTTACTTATAAAGTTTAAGTATGTTTGGTGTGTATTTAAAGCATACTATATTTGAGTATGTGAAAGTACAGTAATATTATAATGGTACACAAACTATTTAATATATATATATATATATATATATATATATATATATATATATATATATATATATATATATATATAAGAGTGAATCACTGTGCAATATGTATTTTTTGTGGGGGCGGCAAACTCAAGGGCCGCCCCGGGCGGCACACACTCTAGCTACGCCACTGCCATAACTACAACTATAACTTTTAGCCTCGGTGTGGCAATCTACCTCGCGTATACCCCCCCCCCCCCCCCCCCACCCACACTTCCGCAGATTAAAATTGTCAATAAATAGATGTAACGTAATGAAAGTTCAACAAACTAAATCTACATTCAAAAATATAGTTTAAATAAAAATAAATAAATAAGGAAATAACCAAAAAACGTGCAACGAGAAATAAAACAAAAGGAAAATTATGAATAAAATGAATACTTGTATTACAAAAGAAACAACAATGTGTCTTGATGTTCAACTTGTCACCTGGATACTTTCTTAATTGAAGACAGGAAGAAACACTACATGACCTGCCTTGAAATGGTTGTAAATAGATATCTTTGACTTGACCTTTTTTTTTCTATTTGAAGGTCAAAGCATCTTAATTTGCACTCCCTCGAGAGACGTAGAGTGAGGGGCGACCTGATAGAGGTGTATAAGTGGAAGTCAGGGCTAAACAAAGGGGACATTAAAGGTACTCAAACTATCCAACCAGGAGCGAACTCGTAACAATGGTTTTCAATTAGACAAATTTAGATTTCGGCGTGAAATAGGTAAACACTGGTTTGGAAACAGAGTAGTGGATGAATGGAACAAGTTACCAAACATCATCATTAACTCGAATACGCTGAATAGCTTCAAACATAGGTTGGATGCTTATATGAGCAATAGGGGTTGGGTGTAAACGGGACTGCCCAGTATGGGCCAATAGGCCCGCTGCAGTTTCCTCGATTCTTATGTTCTTATGAGATGTAGAATAGAACGCTGGTGGGAGGTGTAAGTCAGTCCTGCCAGTAATATATTGTACACTGTACAGTGTTTGGTAGACCAGACGTAAGGTCATGTATAAAGAAAGAGTTAGGTGTCTCAGTCAAAAATAGCCTCAGTTATAAAACATGACTGTGGGTTTACTGGTCAAATAAGAACCTTCAAGCTGATGGAACCGGTGACGACAACAAGAATGAACAAGGTGTGATTATTGACTGGGTAAGGCCACACTTGAACAAACATCCCTCACACTCGACAAACATAACAGATCAGTAAAGGCAGAAACTAGGCTGAGGTGATCCTGATAAAAAAAATTTTATATGGATCAAAGAGCCAATTGAGGAGGACCAGTAAGTTAGGTCAGGTCCCACGTGTGACATCACGTGGATGAAACGCCGCCAGAAAGGTTTTTTTTTTTTTTTTTTACAAATGACTTGACGAAGCTTGGAGTACAGTTTGCCTATTCTGAAAGGTGCTAGCTAAGAGTTGGGGAGGACCAGGCCAGGGAACTGGTGAGTCAGGGCAGCCAAAAACTGACGAGGGGTACACACCTCCCTCCACACAGGTGGGTCAAGGCAGCCACAAACCAAGAAGCAAGGAAGCACACACACACAACACCTACCACAGGGCTCAACACAGTACACCTACAGGGTAGTGTAGTGTTGACACCCACACCTGGCAGCGGTAACTCTGATGATGAGCTTACAGTAGGTGTTCATTATGGGGGCGCCTAATTTGTTTCAAGATAGACAAACTGTTTTCCTGCGCAGTTTAACCTGGACGTCCTATCGTTAAGGACGGGAATTTATGTTATATGTACAATCTCTCTCTCTAATCGTGAAAGGGTGTGACAGCGTATAAAACACTTCCGTTCGACACGTTCAAAAAGGATGTTTCCAGCGCCTAAAATAACAGTTGTTTACAACACCTAAAAACAGCTTTGTTGTCATAACCAAATAACAACTCAGTTGGTAACAACTGAAGAACTACTTTATTTGCCGTGTTTAAACTGACAACGGTGAGGGAGTGGCAGTGTCTTACTCAAGTCAGGGTGAAGGTGGAGGAGGAGGGAGAGGATAGGAGTTTACGAAAGAAAGGGGAAGGAGTGGAGGGAGAAACTGGAGTAGAAGGAAGGGAAAAGTGGGAGGAGTAATGGGAAACCTTGGGAGGAGAGAGGGAGAGGGTTGGTAGAGGTGGGGAGGGAGGGAGCGGTGCTCGCTGGCCTTCCCAGCTGGCACCATCAATCGAGCCACCAGACCCAACAGCACTCAACTCACTCCTCTTATTTACACTGCCACACTAATTATCTTATTTCACCCGACATAATCACCCTGGGAGGACCTCACACCCCTTCTTTTGGGTCGAGCTCAGCCATCATTACCTGAATAATATTTAAACTGAAGCAACATAAAGCAGTCGTACCCAATTTACCTCATCTACGCCACATTTAACTCATGCACACGTACACAACACGTGCTTCACTGATTAGAAAAATAAGACTGAATTCCAAGGTTACGGAATCGAGTCCAGGTGGTGCGTACTCATGGTGGACGAACATTACCCAGGTATGTCGGGACCAACTACAATCTAGAAAACTATATCAAAATTAATTACGTACCGAGAGCACCACAACTAATTATAATCATATAATTAATTAACCTAAAAGCTTTTATACTATTTTTAACAGGAATATAACGAAGGATGATGTATTTACTTGAGTCGCTGTTGACTGACACAAGTGGGTACAATGTAGGCAGCTTAGTTAGCCCCCACGTGTTCCATCTTGACCAGTATGTACCCGTGAACACCTTGAGAAATAATTCTTATATAATATATAATTAACCACACATGATCACCCTTGTGGTACTAACATATCTGTGGCAAGTTATCTAATCTATTATTTATAACACCAGTAGTGGGAGTGTTAGTGGGCAGCTGGCAGGGGTCACCACCACCAGCAGCTGATGTAACAGGAGTCTCCCGTCACCCACCGCTTGCCCGGCTCCTCCCGCTACATACTGCATGCTGGCCGCCGCAGTATTAAAGCTGAGCCCTTCTTCATCAACACTCTTCCTGCTCCACCAACAACAAACAACCATCATTCAACCACTACCAAACCACCTCATTAAAATTCCACTGCTGCTGTTACCATCCAGGAATTATGGAACAACTATTTCCACAATAACATATAATTATACCCCAAACAATTCACATTTTTCACCACAAGAGATCAAGTAATTTTACACACATTTCATTTCCCTTCATCAGAATTTTACCCATGCATCTACACTTCTATTGTCACGTTTCTATTTACATACCTTACACACACACACACACACACACTTGATATGATATTGACCTCAAGCACGCTGTGTTTACAAACATCCACCAGCAGTCTTCATTATCGCACCAGCACTTCACTCTGCCGCTACCACCACCACTACCTTCAACATTACTACCACCATCGCTAACACCACCACTTACAAAGCGAGAAACCTGAACTTACTCAACCCACACACACACACACTCACAGGTACACCTAATTCACTTGACCCTGAGGTGAACACATACCCCCTTTATAACACACGAGAGACACATTCAATTCCGACAAGGTAAGAACCGGAACTTGATCAAAAGTGTCGGACTCCTGAGGTCTATGAAACACATAGTACTGTGGGGTTCGATGGGGCCGTCCAGGAAGAGGTGGGTACTGGACTGGCGCACACACACACGGACCCCCACGAACTTTTATGAGACACTACCTGTCCCACCACACCATATCACTTCCACCCCCACTGTATTTCGCCACGCCTAGTACATTGGCAACCCTGAGCCTGGCCGACTCTCACACCCTCTCTCACTACATCCTCACCTACCCTATGACCTCTAACAAGTCCCCAGCCATTACAAACACCTCTTCCCTCCCTGACAAGATATCCCTCCTCCTAGTGACAGGCCTGGCACTTGACATCATTAGGGACCTGCCACACTTTGCCATTAACAGATAAATTGTACCGGGAATTTTACCCCTCACACTCATCAATCTGTCACTTTATGTAACTTGCTGACAAAACCCATGAACCTTCAGGCTTCTCAGATGGGCGCTGTAAACGCTTCTGCGCTTCACCTTGCAATCTAAAAAAACATAATCTCACAAACCCTCCCCCCACCCACAACTCGTCCTCCCTGTTCCCTCCCATCCTTTCCCCCACGTCTCTCTCCCTGTTCCACCTACAGTCTCACACATTTATCCGCACACTCTCCTTCCTCTCACCACATCATACGTCTTATGTTTATGTAGGTCAATAAAAGTCGTATCACTCCCCTTAACCCAAGATTGGACAACACACGGACACAGTTCCAATAATGTGGAGACGATAATAGAAGTTGAGTTGTAAGGAGGAGTGGTTGATGCTCTCCCCGTAGGCACTTAAACGGTTCCTATGGTGGATCAGTTAAGATAAGACAATAAAAAGAAAGTTACAAAGGCGTAGAAACTGCATAAGGATCTTCCAGCTTGTCTTATCACTTGTCAGAAGAGAAGAATTTATTTAATGTAGGAACTCAAGATAACAATACGAGGCTTTCATAGCTGCCACACCCAAGAGCCGCCTATATGATGGTGCTGATGATGGAAACCCAACAACAACCTGGCCGCGTCTCTTCCTAAGCTCGTGTTACATCATCTATCATGAAGTATCAGACCGTTCACCTGACACGGCTTGAGGCAGTTCCTTGATCACCAACTACACAAAATCAGAGCACGGAAGCTGACACAGGTACATTTAGACTCGGTCTTGAGGAGCTCAATGGTAGGAGTATTGGGTGAGACCCAAGTAGCAACAAGGTTCATGCCTAGAAAAGTGGACCTTCTTTGCAAATCCTCTGGGTACAATAAACTGCCTTATATAACAAACGATGCATTTGGCCACTTGGCTACTGTTATACTGACCACCTTTACGAAATTCTTGTTCAATTAAACTACTGAAAGAGTTTGTTTTTAAAGGAGTCACCTCTCAAGTTCTCAATACACACAAAACTCCTTCTAATCTCCGTCTCCTCTTCATCAAAGCCCTATACTCCTCCACCACAATCAATTCCTCTCACCCCCTCCCCCCACTACTATTCCTACTACTGACGCCCTTAGAATATATGTGTTTATGCCGTTTTTCCCCTCCACAGCTGTCCACCAGAGGTCCGGGAGGTAGCAGCATGATATAATGATCCCCTCGTGCTCGCTCAAGACGGCAGGGGGAGGTGAGAGAAGGTGGGACGACCTTCACACCTTCACCCACGTGCACCTCTCTCGCTCATATTAACTCCTACACAAACTTTATGAACAAAATCACATAGAGATATTAAGTCAGTAAAATCGCCATGCAAGTTTACTTTGAGTCAGCGTGTGGCTACATAGATAATGCAGGTATAAAATTCAGCAGGTATATAAACAATGCAGGTATACAATTCACCAGGTATATAAACAATGCAGGTATACAATTCACCAGGTATATAAACAATGCAGGTATACAATTCTAAAGGTACATGGACAATGAAGGTATACAATACACAAAAGACCGTGAAAGTATACAAACAAAGTACCAAATTTACATGACCTACCATAAACAAGAACACAGCATCCCGGAGACAAGAGTTGGCTGAACCTCACCTTAGTCTTGGACCACAGCCTGACATGACCTTTTCCTCGTCATTGCTCTGGTTTGTGAGATTTTGTTTTTAAGGCAGCACCCAATGTCCCTGTCCCTCTCGATATACCAACTAGCTGGCAGAATAATGCATATGAGAACATCTGCCCTGCCCTACCTCGTCCTGTCCTACCTCGTCCTGCCCTACCCCGTCCTGTCCCATCCTGCCCTGCATGCTAGTCGCCTCTCTCTCTCTCTCTCTCTCTCTATCATGGTCTAACAGTAGCACGACTCACGGCCTTATACATTGAACTTTACGTCACGATTTGCTATTAAGAGACTTGTGTCCTTTCTTGGTCCTACGACACACCCATTACTAGTTCTACCACAAACATTATTATACTTGTTGTACCACACACACACACACACACTATACTTTCTCTACCATACACACTATACTTTCTCTACCATAAACACTATACTTTCTCTACCCCACATACTATACTTTCTCTACCCCACATACTATACTTTCTCTACCCCACACACTATACTTTCTCAACCACACACACACTACACTTTCTCTACCACACACACACACACTATACTTTCTCTACCACACACACACTATACTTTCTCTACCACACACTATAACAGCTATATCATAAAACACTCGAGCAAATACACACAAACACACTCGATCTACCACAAAACATACCTGTATAAGCACATGATATAGTAGTGTGTGTGTGTGTGTGTGTGTTATCGAAGAGCCAAAGTCACCAAGTCATAAACAAGACACAAACACCACAACGAGAGAGCCAAGGCTGTCAAAACTAACGCTTCTTCCTGTTAACAAGTGTGATCACCATCCCCCACCTCTCTCAAGTCAGTCACGGTTCCTTCCTCCTCACGGCGGCTTTACTTTTACTGTCAGTGTCAAGGTAATCAGCATTTACACATCTGCTCAAAGGCCTTCACAAACACACACACACACCTGCGCGCACACACCAAACACCTGCCTGCCAACGTACCTACCTGCGCTATTACCTCCATACATTCCTGCACCCACAGTCCCACACCCATATATCTCCATCCACACCAGCACTACACCCTCATACACCAGCTGCAACCCAAGATAAGAGCCACTAGCCTTCACACAGCATCAACTACACCACCCACAGCCAGACAGACAGACAGTGAGCGATATCAAAATTCAGGGCACTAGGCCGCCACCGTGTCCAGACACCCTTACCCCCCCTCCCCCCCTTTCTCCAGCACCCTTTACCCCCTTAAATACCATCCAGTTCGTACCCCCTTCCCTTAGCTCCTCCACCTCCTGTATAAGATGGGTGAGCGCTCCTCGGTGGAAATACGATATTGAAACAGTTTATTTAGCCAGAAAAATAACTAAAAATGTGTAGCCACAATAATATCGACACGGATAAAGAGCCCTTTGAGTGCCGGAGCTGTCTTAAGAGGCACCAGATAGATACTGTTCATTTATCTCAAGAAAAATTATTAAATAGCACAAGTCTCTTATCTTATCTTTTTGACGCACAGTATAATCTTCTACAGGATTTTCCTCCCTGATGCAGTAACATTCTCCACACGTCACTCCCTCATATCACCCCCAGGGACCCTTTCATTCCCCGCCAGACCGCACAACACACTCCCCCGGCAAGTTCCTATCCTTCCTCCCCACTCAAGTCAACACATCAGCCACAAGTCCCCCCCCCCCCTCTCTCTTTCATCCCACTCAGTCCACCACACCCTCATCAACCAAGTCTGTCCCCACACCATGCCCCCCCCCCTCTCCAATCTCACTCGAATCGACAATACCCCCACAGCCATCCATCACCCCCTACCGCAAATGAGCCTGAGAACACCAGGGGAGGCAATGGCCGGGCACGAGGGGGCTGGGAGGGGGCGTAAATAGCGGGAGGGGGCGTAGATAGCGGGGGATAGAGGGACAGTAACCAGGAAAATGTCAATACCCGGGGGAAAAGTGATCAAGGAAAAACAGTAGCCAGGGAGACAGTAGCCAGTAGGACAGTAGCCTGAGGATAGTAGTCAGAGGTACAATAGTGCAGTAGCCAGGAGGTGGGGGGGGGGGGGGGAGATGGCAGGAAGTAGTAAGGGGTAAGGAGTAAAGGGGTGGACAGTATCCAAAGGGCAGTAGCTGAGAGAAAGTAGACAGTACTCGGGGGGGGGGGGGGGCAGTAGCCAAGAGGGTAAGGGGTAGGGGGGATTGGCGCCAAGATGGTCAGCTCGGCGCCACACAATTATTTTGGCTACACTCGCACGTTATTGTGGTCACTACTATCAGTGAGACGGAGGGGCAGGAAGGGGAAGGAGGGGAATGGAAGTGAAAGGAGAGGAAGGGGAAGGAGAGGGAAGGGGAAGGAGAGGGAAAGGGAAGGAGGAAGGGTCAAAACAAACGAGGGGGGTGTGAAAGAGGCAAGAGGGAAAAACTACGGGAAGGAAGTGGAGGAAACAAGAGGAGCAAGGAAGAGAAATAAGAGAAAGGGGGAGAACAGGAGAAGGGGAAAATTACTACTTAAATTCACTTATAAAGTAGTGAGTAGTGCCGACGTCTCCAACAGAGGTGCGGAGAGATGAGAAGGAAGGAACCTCATCACAACACTGGTAACATAAACAACACACTTACCTTCCCTCCACGCCCACACCATGACCCTTAAACCTAGTTGGCCCTACTTTCCACTGACCACAACCCCACCCCCCCCCCCCAACGCGCGCGCACACATACACACACCCTCCAATCCTCCCCAACTTCCCTTTACACCTCCAACCCTTTTCCCTGCCGCCCTCCAAACATCACCCTCCTTACCCTCCTTGACACACACACACACACACACACACACACACACACACACACACACACACACACCATGTCATAAAATACTGTTATGTACCAATTATATCCATGTGTATATTTTCAACTTTTTGCGGCTGCATGTGCCAATAAACCGTAATTATTTTCATTAGCTATTATTTTTATTATTATTTCATTATTGCTATTATTATTATTATTTCCATTATTATCATCATCATTATTTCACACAGACGTCTCCACTGTGCCCAAATCGCCTCCAACCCCCCCCCCCCCCCCAAGGTTCACAAGTCAGTGACCTCACTTCGACGGAGGAAAACTTGCAAACTTTTAAACACTTTCACTGTGTCCACTACACGTCCAATAAGAGACAAGCCCCCCCCCCCCCACCCACCGTGGTATTGGCGTGTTACAGGAGTCGAGTGTCCTGTAAGTCTGTAACCTTATGCGTCAACACCCGGAAAACAACACTGTAGTCGACACCTGGTGAAGAGCCTTATAAAACAACTGTATAATCGACACCTGGTGAAGAGCCTTATAAAACAACAATGTATAATCGACACCTGGTGAAGAGACTTATAAAACAACACTGTATAATCGACACCTAGTGGAGAGCATTATAAAACAACAATGTATAATCGACACCTAGTGGAGAGCATTATAAAACAACAATGTATAATCGACACCTGGTGAAGAGCCTTATAAAACAACAATGTATTTACTTAAAGCCGGAGCATCATAGTAAACCCTTCCTGGGCATTGGGTCATTCACTCATACAGTCCACACCAACAGATACATCGTGTAGTGTAACATTTATCAACGTTCATCGAGAATGTTCTGGCACCCTAAAAATAAACAATTAATACCAGGAACAAAAACAAATACTTTAAACAAATTAGTCAACAATCAAAAAATATATATATATCGAGGTATTTGTCTTTCCCCAACGACAAATGCAGTCACACACACACTCTCTCTCACTCACACACTCACTCACACACACACACACACACACACACACACACACACACACTCACTCACTCACTCACTCACTCACTCACTCACTCACACACACACACACACACACACACCTTAAATACTACATATAAACAAAACAAGAAAATCAGTAAGAGAAATCTATACTAATGAGAGAGAGAGAGAGAGAGAGAGAGAGAGAGAGAGAGAGAGAGAGAGAGAGAGAGAGAGAGAGAGAGAGAGATTAGAAACAACCCCAGAGAAACTGTGTAAACAATAGTATTTATGTTCTTGGAATACTGAGGCCATCTGGTGGAACTGTGACCAAAGTGGCTGAGGCGAGACTGGTGCAAATGTACTTTACTTATTAAAAGATATAGATAGATAGACCGATAGACAGATGTAGGTAGATAGATATACTGATAGATATATAAAGTAACGTGAGAGAGAGAGGATGACTCCATCTCTCCAAAGAACAGCGAATACCACCACTCGTATACATGGGTCTTTTGTATACAGTACGGATATCCGCTTGTACAAATATCCGCTACAGGTATCCGTCGTTTCAGAGGGCACTAAGACAAACCCCTATAAAGTACACACACATGGCACAACAACATACCAAATTTAATCATGCTTTTGGTTCATTATTTACAAAACGAACACCTTGGCCCTCAACAATTACACACGCACGCACACAAGGGGAATGAGAAGGGAGAAGGCAAGAAGATATAATAACACGAAGGAAGGAAGAAGACTAAAAAGGAAAAGGACTCAACGGGAAAGGATAATTAAATTAAGAATGAGGAAGAAAATATTACATGGAGAGAGAGAGAGAGAGAGAGAGAGAGAGAGAGAGAGAGAGAGAGAGAGAGAGAGAGAGAGAGAGAGTGTGTTATCATTGAGTTTGGTAAGTGGAATTATATAAAAAAGGAAGACGAAGAACAGGTAGAGAGAGAAGGCACAGAAAAAAGTCATCTTATACGTAAAATTTATCTTTCATCTCATGATGACTCGACGATCACCCTTTTTTTTCCGTCTAACACAGAAACACACACCAGCGTCAGCCTTGACCTCAATCTTGGCAGCGTAAGAAGATCAGGTAAGGTAGTGTACATAACCACAGTACAGTACACTTGTCCCAGTCTCCCAAGTGGAACGTTCAAATCCCCTTCACACCGCCTAGTAAGATTCTTTCATGCACAATATTTGTCTCATAGTTGTGCTACTTAAGAAAACATCTGTCACCTGTCTGATATATCATCTCTCTACCCACTGGCTAAAACACTGAGGAAGACCAGTGGGCGCCGGACACTTGTCGCAGAATCTCTCAGATGGGATCTTCGTTGGTCACACCACCTGAGAAAACCACATTATCCCTGTCGCTTGTCCAAGAATATCTGGGCCGGGCTACCTATACTGACGACACTATCAGAGAATTGGCGAGGCACAATACAATAACCTTCACACACCTAAAAACACAATACTTCACCGCAGAACACCAATAAACTCCACACTCCCACCACTCCAGCGGTGACACGGCCAGAGGAGGTGCTGGTGCTCACGTGGTTAACAGTTGACGACTGGTGTAAAGTCCTCTCGCCACCACAGACACATAAGAAAGGATCGTAACTCCCAAAGACATTACTGGGGCCAATAACACCTACGGTACCCATCACCAGTGACCACTTCCAAAAACAAGGAAAAACGTTGTATTTTAAATCAGAGTTGCACTGGGCTTTATGCCTCACGAAATACTCATAACCGCCCAATAGAGCCTGACTAAGAGATGAGCGTGCCTGGCGCCATACACGCCAGGCTTGTTAGATAAGCCTTCGCTATTTTACTTAACAAGACAATATCACCCAGGCTCACTTATACAACAAAAGTCTGTATCACCCCGACACACAGATCAAATCCCGCCATTACCGTTCCATCATAGTCACAAGGAAGCCTCTAAGTCTCCTACTAGATGCACGAGGACGTACAGCAGACGCTATCAATGGAGGTCCACCATACAACACTACCAAGATGACAGATTTACGTGTTAATTCCCTCCGTACTTTACAGTACTGAAGAGGCAAGTGTACCTTACCCCTGTGGATTGGTAGGGTGAGAAGCCAAGTGCACCATAGATGTCCACACCTTATCTCCCACTGTCACTGTTGTCACGCCGGTCACTTCGTTGTCATCCCTCCCTCACACAAGCAACACCCCGACATAACTGCTGGTGACAACACTTCCCTCCACCACAAACAAAACACCATGAAATAAACATAAATAAAAATAAATACGAACACTCTTTTCTAAGATTATTTACCTGGGAGTTCAGAAGCCGAAGAGAGACAGGTGACCTCTACCCACACCCCACCCCTCTCTCTACAGTGGGAAGAGGTCCCTTTAACACCCTCCCCACAACAACTATTCCCTTATATCAATCACCATTACAACAAGTTATATTCCACACCACATCCCCACCGTGCACACTGACCACCACAACTCAGAACAATCACCTTCACACCATCACTAATCACCGCACATTCATTACAACACTCACGGGGATCACTCAGTACACGCATGGTGACTTCCTCACACACCCCGGGACGTTATCTACTTCCTGGTGCTCTACATAACCCCCAAGAAACTCGCCTCAATATCCAGACTCCCGGAGGAATATTTTATCGCTTTTGGTTCCTCGTGACAGATACAAACATATCTTCGTCGCAGGTGATGGTGTAAGGATGTAATATATACCAATTTCTTTCCTTACAAAGAAAAATAATATAAATTCTATGCTACGACTATCTCAACTATACAGGTAATATTATTAAAGATCAAATTCCTTCACGTTATTTTTTACTCATATTAAAGAAAGATCAATTTTTATGTTATTTCTTGACATAATTTTCGTAACTTAGCACACAGTAACATATTCCATTCTCACATTTTTATCTACGCGGTATCTTCCTAGTACGAACCTCTGTTGATATTGAAACAGTTTATTTAACCAGAAAAATAGACAGTGGACCCTTGAGACAACCATCACACAACAATATAGCCTCGGCCATGGATATCCCACACCGTGTTATAACTGGATACAATATACTGTACTATACATCTACTTTGACGCATTACTTTATTACTAGCTGTTGAGGCAGTGGTGGAAGGAAACATGGATGGCGGGTGCAGAAGGCAATGATTATTATTATTATTATTATTATTATTATTATTATTATTATTATTATTATCTAAATTTAACGCCCAGAAAACGTGATATTAGGTATAGGATCGCACTGGATACCACCCTTCTCACATCCGGGAAGGAGTGGTTATGGTGAAGGGGTGATAATGAAAGGGTGACGGGTTGTAAAGGCGTGGGATTGGTGAGGGTAAAGGGGAGGTGAGGGTAAAGGGGAGGTGAGGGTAAAGGGGAAGTGACGGTAAAAGGGAATTAAGGGTAAAGTAGGTGAAGTAGAAGGAGAGAACGGCCACATTTGGGTTCTGGCCCAGGAAGACATTTCAGCCTTGTCGTGCCAGAGAAGGGGTGGGGTGGGGTGGGGTGGGAGCAACAGAGGCAGTGATTCCCATGATACAGATCCCACGACGCACCAGGGAACTAGGGCGGTCCGGAACCACTACCACACCAGCACCCACGTCGGGGGGGCCAACGTCCTCTTGCTGTTTCCAGTCACCATAAAGCAACTTTGTCCTGTCACTGTGGCTTAACTCGTGTTATTGTTTCCAGTCAATCTCAATTAACTGTCCTGTTGATGTTTGCAGTAACTGTTACTCAGTTGCCTTGTTATTGTCTCCAGTCACCGTGAACTAATTGTCGTGTTAGTGTTTGCAATCAACTGTCGTCATATTGTTTGTAGTGAGTTCATCTTTGGTGACGTAATTGTTTCCACGCCGGGTGTCAACAAGCTCTGACGTCACTGCACATCCAGGCACACATGCAAAACACCCCCACACAACACATCAAAGACTCATCTTACATAACACAGGTCCCTTTGACCAAGCAGTATTAACATATACAAAACAAATTCCAACCGGTATCACAGCCCCGTCAAGACCCGCCCGCCTCCACCGAATTCTCACATTTCCTAGGTAATAATTTCCCCTTTAGAGGGAATAAGAAAACGAATCTTCTTACGGTAAAATCTTAAGCCCAGTTTTGACGCCATTTACAAGTCATCTTAGTGCCTCATTTAGAGTCAGGGGAAAAATGATAATCAAGCTTTATATTGTTGCTCACACGAACCTGTCACAAGAGTCGTCACACACACACACACACACACACACACACAACCAACACCAGCCTGGCAACTAACTTCTCAGCGTCTCCAGCACGGTTGCACTGTACTGTACATCTCAACTTCCGGGTCACGTCTCTGGCCTCACCACATCCCCGGCGAATTAGAGGCCTGTAAATCACTGGAGGGAGCCACTGAATGTGTTAACTCACCCCGGCCACACCACCAACTGAACCTGACTAATGACGTCAACACACAACTGCAATATAATGATGTCACGGCGGTCACGGCGCAGTAATTATAACACTAATAAAATAATAACAACAATAATCATCATGTTAACACGCCCGAACATTTTATACAACAATAATAATAAAAATAATAAAAACAAAAGTAATAGTAATAATAATAATATTACAATAATATAACAAGAACAATATTAACAATACTACTACTTATAATAATAATACATTCAAAAGAAAACAAACAATCAATCACCAATATACACTAACCAAATGTACATTGAAATTGCAGTGATACCATTTTTTTATACCGATACTTCATACATATACATATTAATCGGCCGATACCTAGATTCAAAATCGTGTCTTGCCAAAACACTCCATCCTGAAATCTGAAACCAATACTCTAACCCAGATTTAGAAAGAGGTTAGATTATAATCAGGGTTATTTTCATGATTATTATTATTATTACACCCCCACAAAAGATAGCACAAAACGTATGGGTATCGGCCGTTACTTAGCTTACCGATTTAATCTCCACCTCCCTGTTAAATTACAATACTTTCAAACTGTTGCAAATCAATTAATAAAAATCCTACTACTGGGCCACAATTCCCATTAATGATCTTTTACCAAGCCTTAAGTTTCTACACACTATAATATTCAAATTAAAATGCCCATAAGAACGTTCAATACACGCATATACCAGGAGTGAGGTGTACTGTGTATTATGATGCCACCACAGACGTTAGGGGGCTCGGTCGGTCTGGCGGGCGGGCGGCAGGCAGTGTTCCTCGTTGTATACACACAGGAGAGGCGCTCGCTAAAGAGAGTTCACTGACCCCAAGACCTCTAATCTGGGCAACTTTTATATTAGTTTTTTTTTTAATTCTATTAAAGCAAATTGCCACAGTTTCTATCGTGTCTTTTAATTATATATCCCCCCCCCCTGCCTCCACATCCACCCACCACCAAGCTGTTCTCTCCAACGGCATCATCCCAGCCAAGTGCAACACGATTCAATTCTCCCCTAAAACTAACCTGGAATTAAACTCTATGAGAACGCTTTCGGTAAATCTCCCTCCAGCCACTTTCATGTTACCTTCTTTTTTTTTTAATCCCGGTAGTAATTAAACCTTTCTCCTGTTCAATTACGGATCCTTAAACAGGTGTGTGTATTTTGTGGGGATAAGTGATATTAGTGAACGCTTTCCAATTACGAAGGGAGGCTGGAGTGGCGTGTTTTTTTTTTTCACGCCTATAGTTTTACACAGTACCAGCCGGGAAAATACGTTCTCATTCCTCTAAAACGGTTGGAGGCGTTCTTATCATCATTCGTTCTTGCATTCTAATTACAGGATCCAGCGTTCTCACATCACAGTACCCAGCGTTCTCACATCACAGTACCCAGCGTCTTCACATCACAGTACCCAGCGTCTTCACATCACAGTACCCAGCGTCCTCACATCACAGTACCCAGCGTTCTCCCATCACAGTACCCAGCGTTCTCCCATCACAGGATCCAGCGTTCATACTTTTACCAGCGTTTTCTACACACCCATTGCGCGGCCAGACGAGTTCTCACCATCGCCAGTGGCGGGGAAACGTTAATATCCTACCCTATGAAAACGTGGACCCCGGGAATTAATCAGTTTGTCTGTATTCCAGCCTCGGAGGTCGGGGTCAACGCTCCCTCACCCAGTACCCCCCCCCCCCAACACCACCCCCCCTTACCACCACTCACCCCGAGGGGATTTACAGCTTTTGAGACAAACTGTAAAGTTAGTTAAGAAAAGTTGTCACTCTCCTCACCAGCCTTCACAACGAAATACGAGACGTCAGGGAAGGGAAGGAGAGATGGGGGAGGGAAGGGGAGATGGAGAACGGGAAGAGACGGAGGTGATGGAAGAGACGGGGTGAGGGAAGAGACGGGGGTGAGGGAAGAGACGGAGGTGAGGGAAGAAGCGGAGAAGAAAAAGAAACAAAGGAGAGTGAAAAATAAAAGGAGGGAAGTATAGAAGAGAAAAAGACGGACGATATCATTTTGGAGAATCTCATTCCCGGACGAGCAGACGGAATGAGATCTGTCACGGCGAGACAAATTGACGGTCGTGAAACATTTTACTACTCATCCATCAGTGTCTATTGCTGTGTATAACTTATAGTACAACAACAACACTAGACTCACTTGTACATGAACAACAACAACACTGTATACACTCGATTCACATCATTTCTTCACATCTTTTAAACTTCACTTCCCTGGCAACATATCCCGCCTACAGAGGAAACACCCCCCCCCCCCCCACTATTACATCACAGGTGGAAACTAAACACTGAGACAACCAAAACAAACCGACAACCTTCGACATGGATCACCACAACGAGTAGAAAAAAAAATAGATAAAAACAAAAACATTACAGACACCAAGAGCACCACAATAACACAACACTACAGCAAGAACACCACAATAACACAAGATCACTACAGTAAGAACAACACAAGAACACAACATCACTACAGCAAGAACACCACAATAACACACCATCACTACAGTAAGAACACCACAAGAACACAACATCACTACAGCAAGAACACCACAATAACACAAGATCACTACAGCAAGAACACCACAATAACACAGCATCACTACAGCAAGAACACCACAATAACACAACATCACTACAGCAAGAACACCACAATAACACACCATCACTACAGTAAGAACACCACAATAACACAACATCACTACAGCAAGAACACCACAATAACACAACATCACTACAGCAAGAACACCACAATAACACAGCATCACTACAGCAAGAACACCACAATAACACAACATCACTACAGCAAGAACACCACAATAACACAACATCACTACAGTAAGAACAACACAAGAACACAACATCACTACAGTAAGAACAACACAATAACACAACATCACTACAGTAAGAACAACACAATAACACAACATCACTACAGTAAGAACACCACAATAACACAACATCACTACAGCAAGAACACCACAATAACACAACATCACTACAGTAAGAACACCACAATAACACATCACTACAGCAAGAACACCACAATAACACAACATCACTACAGTAAGAACACCACAATAACACAACATCACTACAGCAAGAACACCACAATAACACAGCATCACTACAGTAAGAACACCACAATAACACAACATCACTACAGCAAGAACACCACAATAACACATCACTACAGCAAGAACACCACAATAACACAACATCACTACAGTAAGAACACCACAATAACACATCACTACAGCAAGAACACCACAATAACACAACATCACTACAGTAAGAACACCACAATAACACAACATCACTACAGCAAGAACACCACAATAACACAGCATCACTACAGTAAGAACAACACAAGAACACAACATCAACAACAATTCATCCTTCCAGCTCGCCATTTGCCGCCACCTTCAGCTGGACTTCACAAGACGGTGTGTCGCAAATGATACTTGAAACTCCTTCCCCCGACCCAACTAGATGACTGACTGGCTAACTTGACTGACAACACCCGACGACCATCAGATAACAGCGGGGACCAACTCTCTAGAATACAACGCTTCTTCTCCTCCTGAACACAAGAAACACGGAGCATTTTCTTGGAGTCTTGAGGAAGTGGGAGGTGAAGGGAAAGAGAGACGACATAGATCTTGACCTGAGTTAGTGATTCCAACGCTTCTCCCTTGACACAGAAGAATGCAAGAGGTTTCCTATTTACTCTTTGCAGATGCCAGAGTTAAAATAGGTCACAGTGATTCCCAACTCGAGAAAAATCAAAGTCTTCGGAATATTGAGTTGTGCATTGAATATCTTCGTCGCATTAGCCCCAAAATGGTGAAGGTAATGTAACGCTTTATCAGGACATAAATAATAATCGCACACTCTCTTTCTGTACTCTGTGGCAAAAACATCAACAAACACGCGCCAAGGTCGTCTCCATGACTGTGTAACATATTTTTTTTTTCCCTTTTGGGGCTCAGACTTGCTTCTCATTCAAGTTATTTGTTAACTAAATACCGGGGACACACACACACACACAAACACACACCAAACATACGACAAAAGCTCTCTCTAAAACACAAAAGAAAAATAAACACGTCCACATGAGCAACAATCGTAATTCCAGTGAAATACCCAACTCCATCACATGCAAGACTCGTGGAAGCGGCTCATCACAGACAAGCCATTTGGTAATCTACAGTACACGACACCTACTGACAAGAATGTTACTGGAGAATGACTCGTCTCTCGCGTGACTCAAGGTCATCTGGAGGAGGACATAACTAATGAAACTTTACACGAGGTGATCAAATTAAAGGTCAGACAGCGACATGACAGCGACATACCAGCATCATCACCACACGCTGTCATCATGGTGAGTACTGCTGCCACAACCCTCATGATGGATGTGTGTGTGTGTGTGTGTGCGCAAGGTAGAACTCAGCATTATAATAAGCTGCACAACACATCTAGAAAACCTACACGGCTGCCACGACCTTACGACGAGAACAAACGACCACGACTCTCACTGTGCCGCCAGACAGCTTCTTCTTCAGGGTTATCACAACGTCCCAGCAAATATTTCTCAACAAACTCGGCATTAAGTACACATAAAAATACCCGACAGCAACAACAACACGAGGACTCTCTCACATAAACAACACTGTAATGCAAATTTCAAATATACTCCAAAAGGCTTCGCTATCGTGGTCCAAGACACAACAGCGCCAGTGAATATAGTAAGAGATGCCCTAAGCTCAGTGACTCGAAAAGTTGGTAGAGACGGACAGTTGGTGCAGGCAGACAGTCAGCGGAGGCAGACAGTTGGTACAGGCAGACAGGTGGTACAGGCAGACAGTTGGTACAGGCAGACAGTTGGTACAGGCAGACAATTGATACAGGCAGACTGTTGGTACAGGCAGACAATTGATACAGGCAGACAGTTGGTACAGGCAGACAATTGATACAGGCAGACAATTGAAACAAACAGAAAAGTAATAAAAAGTGAAAATTAAAAAAAAAAATAATAATATCCAGTTTCCCAAGACACTCATCCATCCCATTTATCAAGTAAAACACAAGAGGAAAGACATACAGGAATAATGATACCAACATCCGCTACACAATCACTTCCTGAACACTTACGAGCAAACATAAGGTAAACGACACAAGACCTACTTAACTCTACTCATAAAAAAATACATATAATCTTTTTAATAGTAAAAAGCAAAGATAAGAATTAAATAATGACAATACACCGTACGCTTATCAATGAATGGCTGTTTTAAATACCTTAGTAGTTAGTTGCATAAAACTACACATAGAAAATGAGGGCGTGTCGCCGCTCACCTGACCTCCAGACAACGCGTGATGACCTTATCAGGAAACCACCGCCTCACTGTTGTCTCCAGCTTGGTTGTATATACTATTACACATACGAGGCCAGGAAAACAAAGCATTATTAAGGTATTCTCGTGGCGATTAACCAAGCATTTGAGGAGTCTGGCGATACACAAACACCACACGTATGTACTTGCAGACAGGTACAATACATGCATTCCTACACATAGCAGCATATAAAATCCCTACACATTCAAAAATACATACATAAGATATTTACTGCATATAGATAAACTGTACCACATGACAATCTTAACCCTGTGTGTGTGTGTGTGTGTGCCAGAGGATGTGTCAATCTTTACGCCCAGGAGACGACTCTTCTGCCTGCTGTTAACTTGTGGGTCTTCACATCCAAGAACGTACTGTGTTCCTCCAGGCTGCCAAACGAGTGACGTATTCTGAGGGTGTAGCGGGGTGGGGTTATTCTGAGAGTAGGGTGGAGGGGCTATTCTGAGGGTGGAGCGGGGTGGGGTTATTCTGAGGGTGGGGTGGGGTTATTCTGAGGGTGGAGCGGGGTGGGGTTATTCTGAGGGTAGGGTGGGGGGGCTATTCTGAGGGTGGAGCGGGGTGGGGTTATTCTGAGGGTAGGGTGGGGGGGCTATTCTGAGGGTGGAGCGGGGTGGGGTTATTCTGAGGGTAAGGGGTAGGATGGCATAGAGGGAGAGGGGGGAGGGGTCATTTAAGAGTCTAGAACACGGTGTTCGTGCGGCGCCAACATTTACTTCGTCTCGTAATTAAAGAAACTATTAAGAGAACTACATCAAGCAAATCCTCTTTATGTTATGAGAAATATGTAAGGAAAATATTGCAAAAAAATTTCGTTAGAGATATATCAAAGGCACCGTAGAGACCCATGAAGACTGAAATGGGTTTAAAAGGTCCGTGGGGATCAGGTAAACTGGGCTAAGGACTCCGCCCACAATACACACACACACACACAGTCGTCGTCGTGACTAGGACCCCCACCGTGATCTACCACCTTGCATGACGTTTAAACATCCATTTCATTTTTAGTTTCGGGAGACAATTACAATGTTCTTTCATGTTGGACGTAAATGGTAGACTATAATCTATAATCCTGTATATTTGTTTTTATTATCTTAAATGGTGTGACTGTAAAGAACTGGCGTTGTCAAGGACAGGGTGACGTGTTATATTTATTACAATACAAACATAAGAGATAGAAAAATAACTCGTACTTGAAAAAATATAACTATATGCTGCACAGTGTCGCCGACTACAATATTTAAAACTGTACAAAAAATGGCGTTAATAATATTCCTCTCCTGGGATTTTTTTAATCGTGTCTTTTCACCACAAGTTATACACCCACGTATTTCAATAATTTACATATCGACTCCATTTTATCATTCAATATATTCTCGTGAAGTAAAAACTAAATAGGTTAAAAACAAGAAACTACAGCTTCCACAGTAGTACAATCTGGGTAAGTGATAACCGTGGTAACATTATGAGATGTTCTTATTACCACCATGCTATTGTACTATTCCAGATGATACTAAATGTTACATAATACTTCCTTGAGATAAATGTATAGTATATATCAGGTGCCTCAAAGAGAGCTCAGGTTCTCAACTGGCTCAGCCATGTTAATATTGTTATTGTTATCCACTCTGTATCTGTGTTTTTTTGGCTAAATATACTGTTTCAATTCAATTCAATTCAACAATCTGGGTAGGTGGATGTGGCATTCTGGACATGAGCAGGGGGCAGTGCGGGGCAGTATTTTCCGGTTACTAATTAGTAGTTAGCACGAGAGTGAGGGAGGGACGAGGCCATCCTCCTGGGTGTTGGTTCTATTCGTCGTGTCATCAACCATACACGACACTTGAGTCTTATGTGTAGATACAGGACACACCCAACATATCCTCTCTATCACACACACACACACACACACACCAAGATAAGTTATCGACCGGAAACCAACATTTCATATACGAACATCCCCAGTTGTATATTACCTGACCCTCGGCTGGCTGGAGGTGAAGGGGGGAGAGGAGGGAGCATATCTGACCGACCACAGGAGGGTGTTGGTGTGAGCGAGGGGGCAGGTTCGTCGCTGAGGACCTGGAGGCGACTATAACCTACTGAGAGTAGAGCAACACAAGTGACCATTACAAGTTAAGAAGCACGGTATCCTCACAGGTTGTGGCCGCTATCGTCTTCCACCAGTCACACTTCAAGGTCTCCCGCATGATGACTAAACAATATAAGATAACAGGACAATCTAAACTCCTTTTGCTTCTATTATCCAGTCCCGCCTCTACGACCCTGCCAACGTCTCACCTTAACCCGGGTACATGAACCACTCTCGGTTTAAATATATGTTCCATATATCAAGAGTATATTTTCTTTGGCTCGATTAGTTCAGGGAATAATATGTATTCGGATCAGCAATGTTGTAAAGACGTGAATAAAAGAAAGAAAATCGTGCACCAGTTAACGAGTACCTGTCCCCCCGATGGCTACGAGGTATTACTCTCTCTCTCTCTCTCTCTCTGTATATATCATAAAAATATAGCATAGCGTTGACATAATGTAGTAATATGACCAGCCCATCGAACCACACACACACAGTCTTAATAGTTTATCCCGACACAATCACAAGGCGCCACTGTACAAGGTCACGGCGAGGCTCTCAGTGACGCAGCTACACCACCGCCGCCACCGCGACCCTCACCAGATGATCCAACTCTTATAACGGACAAAATTTCAGACACACCTGACAACATCTGCCATCTACCAGTAGCTCATTCACACACACACACACACACACACACTGACAAAAGTGTTACAGGAATCTCGTCCATGACTATAACTATACTGACTGTTGGTTCTCTTCTAATCTTCCCGCCATTATTCTCTTCCCTTCATCACTTTTCCCTCCGATCAATTTCCTCTCCTTTCGCTACCATCCCCTTTTGCATCATATTCTTTTTCCCTTCCCTTCATCTTCCCTACTTTATAAAACTGGTCTTCCTCCCTTCCCCCTCTAGTTGCAGCAGACCACTCCTTCAGGGGTGAGGCCGGCGGCTCGTGAGATGATTCAAGTGTTTACGGAAGTCGGGCTGTAACCTCACTCCTGTGGCTACCATCCCTCACCCACCGAGACACTAGAATATCTATTTTTGATACAGTAGCCACAATTATAATTATCGTAAATCATCAGAAACATCAAGTGTAATTATTCTGATATATGCCTGTGGTATCTCCTGCGTAGGATATAGGAGGGGGTGGGGGTTAGTACTGGGGTTAAGAGCTGACTTAATTTTTGGGGTTGCCGAGGACGAGTGTGGCTTCTCACATACCGGTACTCTTACTCACCGCTCCCAGTGCTACAGCCTCGGTCAAGCTGTGTTTCCTTAACGCAGACGTGATCATTTTGCCACAAAATTTAACGCCATAAAATTTTCTACTACCCGATGCCTTGTAAAATGTTATCAAGGTTATAATTTCTATGCTGGTGTCCTGGAAATTATTATTTTTTTCTGAGCAACAAAGAATTGTTATCCTTACTGCGTTGGGAAAACTTCAGAAGTAAAAACTAGGCCACTTTCACCGACGGTCAAGCATGGCCAGGCAGTTCTTCCTTCCTTTCAGCAGACAAACGTCGAAACAAACAAACTGAACTATAAATTATCGACTTGTCAGATTTTCTATCCCCAATGTCTTAGGTACGGAAACTCCCTTTAAAGCACCTCCCTTCTTTAGTGAGATCACCCCCCCCCCGACCACGCCCTCTTCTTTCCTGTGACGTCATCACCAAAGTAAAACCTACCAGTTCAATTAAGCGACTACTGTACTTGGTACTGTTACCCCACATTGCCTTGGGAATAAAAGCGCTCTCACGAGCTCAAACATGGTCCGACTTTTATTCCTTCCAGCTAGCGAATACCAAAACAAACTAGCTCTATAAATAACCGGCAGCGACGCCACCCCCTGCCACACACTCCTCACAGTGCACGTCTGGGACTGGCAGCACCTGGCTCCCCATATACCTACATCCATGCATCATATACCTGCAGGGTGGATCAGAGAGGGGATGGCTGGCACTCCGAAGGAGATATGTGCCAGCAGTGCCAAGGTTATCCCTCCACCATCTGCCAGTTACTGCCACATCATCAACACAAAACCTAACCCAATCACCAACACAACACTTCACCAATACAACACCACATCAGTCAAGCTTCACTCGCCTACCAATAACACGGAGCTACTACATCCGACCGACACTAACGACAAAATAACATAAGCAATGCAACAATGACTCCCTGGTCAGACCATGAGACACCGGCGTGTATACACGATCAAAACAGTGCACATTTCACGCGAAACGATCTGGCGCCACAGACGATGGATATTGCAAAATGCCATATATCGCTTGCTAGCGACATTTCCTGTTTTACCCAAAGTAAGTATTGTTATTATATACACGTTCAGAAGATAACAGATTAATCTTGTGAACAATGTGTAGCGTGGTTCATGTTGGTTACGTTGCGGCATAGGAGTAGTGATCATTCAGGAAATCATCGTAGCCAATGTGCACAGATATATTTGATCGTGTGTACAGTCGCCTCTCCTTGACCACCGTAGGGTCGAGATCTATTCAGGCGCTGCTCCTGCTGAGCAGGGGCTCCCCTTGGCCAATGTTCGGCCCATTCCCCAAGTCCCTCTCCCCGACCCATCCTCACCACCGGGATATCAACATAATCAAAGTGACAATTTAGTTTCGGAAAGAAGTGTGACCAGTGTTGAACAGTGTTTAAGCCAGTGAATTCAGCACTAGACAGTACCAGTGAGAGCCGCGACCCACCTGTGGAATAAGCACCCCTGGGAACAGACCGCCGTCTTCTAACCAGGAGGTGCTAATCAGTCCACCATGGGAACAACGGAGGGCCGGCCGGCTATGCACCTGACTACGAGATAACACAAAAACACCCAGCAGGGCGAGGTACTATGACACCACCCAGTGTCTCCATGACCACGTGAGATCCTTCATACCAACACCCGAGTACGAGTTACTGCACCACGTGAACACCACACCACCCAGTGTCTCCATGACCACGTGAGGTCCTTCATATCAACACCCGAGGACGAGTTACTACACCACCTGGTGTCTCATGACCAGCCCAGGCCCGGGCCATCAACTGTAAACTATAATAATTTGTATGTTCCATCATTGTTACTTCTCCTTTCAGTAATGAAAACTTTTGTTAAACGACCCACCCCGTGTCTTTGTATGTAAGAAGTCATTTTTGTCCAATGTATATTTTCAGCCTTCGGGCTGCCGACTTTTTCAATAAACCGCTAATTATTATTATTATTATTATTATTATTATTATTATTATTATTATTATTATTATTAGTATTATTACTATTATAAATCCTGTGATCCAGACTCGTGAACCTGAAGCAGTAGACACTGATGCATTATTCTGTCCATAAATGCTTCGGATTTACGAGTCTGAATCTCAGGAGGAGAGGCGACTGGACCTTTGTTGGTGACTGTTCGTGTTAAGATAATCTTATTCTGAAATCCCGGAACAGATAAGCCCTGTGGGTAAGAGAAAAATTCTAGTGTCAACAGCTGCGACAGATAAACGAGACGGGTGACAGCAGCCAGGGGCACTGCAGATTAGAGAACATTCACAGCCCATGACGCCACCGGGAGTGTTGCAACCAGTACGGTGCAGACACTGCGCGATCATTACTGGTCGGGAGAAATACAATACGTGAAAGTGTGCAGGGATATAAAATTAATTTGATTATAAGGAAATTGCGCAACAGAGGCTAAGAGCGACAAAGCAAGGCGCAGCAGGTGAGTGAGACAGGGTATATAGCACACGGAAGGAAGGGTGGGTGAAGCTGGCAAGTGTGATGGGGTAGCCGGCAGGTCCTCCCCTACCTGGAAGTGGCCATATACGTGTACCGCCCACCACAACCTTGTCTCACAGCCTAGATAGGTCTCACACCTTTAACCCTTTAGAGATCAAACTATCCCTTAGGTATTTTATTCTGGCTAACACCAGATTTTATTCAGCTAAGAGGAACCACTGTCCGCTAAAGGGTTAAAACCTTAAGCCCACCTTATGTCTCACAACATAACTCTGACTCAAACTCACTAAAATGCCCATCCTACGCCTTAGATCTGGCTCATAAAACTCATATTCATGATCATGACTGTGCGTCCCACACCCTTGTTCTGACTCACACAGTTCATATACGGTACCTGATCTTTATACGGGGAAAATGTGACGCATCAAATATTTTCTCAATGTGAAACCACCACATTTTAAATGACTAGAGATTACGAGACGTTAACAATATGTACCGGTACAAGTACTGTACAAAAAATCACTGAAGATCGAGACCAATAAGGTTTATCTCCTGCCACGTAATGAAGGCATACACGCATGAAATAAAGAGATAACAATAATGCGTAGAAACAGCACAGTTATCTAATAAACATTAAACTGCACAACTCTTAAGACCGGTCATACAAAGGGACAGGTGGCCAAGGTGCAACCCAGTACGATAGATAGATGCTTTATGAATATAAACAATATACATTATGGTCCATGATTAAAATGTTGAACAGTAAAACAATAAATTCAAATACAGTTAACTAACTACATACGAATAACACAAACATTATGATCCATAAAATCTCTGGACCAATAAAACAAGTTACTAAAAAAAGGACACTAAAATACACAACTAGGCAATCATAGTACATACACCTGATACGAGGAAAACTATTACGTATGTCCATTCATACATAAACATACAAGGCAAGCATAGAATGGGTGGCACTGCATACAACTTCATGATCAGACCTTTCAATGAACAAGTTTTCTCGTGATGTGATGTCGAAATGCTGGTGCAAGTGCAATAATATGGGACAATCTTCAAAGACATGCTTTTCAGTCTGAATCTCACTACATGTACACAGTCGTTTTTCTATCGACAAGCGGCCTCTACCGCGCCCGTTCCAGCGCCCCTCCTTTACAGCGAGGGAGTGGGCGCTTACTCGCACTCGTGTACATGATATGCGCTCCATCTTATTAAGTCCTGATTTAATATTATACATCTTGTGTACAGCAAATTCCTGATTTATAGACCGGTACAACTGAGCTCTAGATGAACCAGAATATCTTTTTTTTTCAACTCATCACAGGCAATCGTACATCATCTACTTCATTAACAAGGAAATCATGTATGCAACGTGAAGTGCTACAGCTGCTGTCAAGTGTCACATGAATGGCATGAGACAGCGGGTCATCATCCCCCATATCCCTCCTCTCTCTCCGCACGCTAGAGAAAAATTTAAGTTGCTTTGCTTTAATTAAAGCACATAGGAGAGGATACCCAAGCTCCATTAGACACAGATCATTGCTCGTCGTCTTTCGGACACCCAACAACTGCTTGACACACCACATAATTATATCCAGTCTATTCACGGGTTTGATGTCACCACACAGCCACGATTCACATCCATACAGTATAGTGGACATTTATGCGGCATCGAATACTTTTCTCTTCACCGAGAAAGGTACATCATTGTTTTTATTCACAAAAGCTATAAATTTGAGAGCATGACACATCTTGCTCTGGGCATGAACTTTAATCGCTGTGGATGTGGATCCGTCTGCTGTGAATGGACTCCCTAGATATACATATTGCTTACACGGTTCCACGAGAGAAACTATAAGAGTGAATAAATATAAATGTAGATACAAACTTGCCCAAATGATCAACACAACTGTTCGTGTTAGCGGTGTTAGCAATTTCTTACGTGGTTGTGGGTCCTGGTGACAGGTGTGGACACACTATATACTACACCGCGCTAAAATGAATCATCAGAGCTGTCACCGACGTCAACACCACACGCAAATCACTAAGTGGTTACATATGTCATACATTAAAGCTCTTTGCGTCAAACAGATGGTCAAGATAGCTTAAAAATCCACAGACTCCACCAACATCTTAGGGACCCAGACGTTCTCCAAGACGGGTCCAGCCACACGTCTTGAGTGACTCCTCCCCCTGGAGTACCCGGCGTCGACACTTCCCGTGTCAACCGGATCATCCCATTTATTCTATTCCAAGCGACCTCACCATCATCCCTCGTCAACCACACACTATCCTAACTCACCCTAGTCAACCACACTCCTCCCTACCTCACCCTGGTCAACCACACACCATCCTACCTCACCCTGGTCAACCACACACCATCCTACCTCACCCTTATCAACCACACACCATCCTACCTCACCCTTATCAACCACACACCATCCTACCTCACCCTTATCAACCACACACCATCCTACCTCACCATGGTCAACCACACACCATCCTACCTCACCCTAGTCAACCACACACCATCCTACCTCACCCTTATCAACCACACACCATCCTACCTCACCATGGTCAACCACACACCATCCTACCTCACCCTAGTCAACCACACACCATCCTACCTCACCCTAGTCAACCACACACCATCCTACCTCACCCTGGTCAACCACACACCATCCTACATCACCCTGGTCAACCACACACCATGCCAAACTATCCATGGCAATCCTAAGGAATCTTCAGTATCCTTATCAACAAAAGAATCACCGTAACATCCAAAAATTCCCTTTCTCCATTCAATTAATCCCATAAAATAACCACAACAAAACACGAGTGCTGAAAAACTCCGGCGTCAACCACAAACCGCCCCTGACAACCAAAATAATTCGTTAAGCAATGTGACCAGCATCCCTACCAACAATTGTAAAAATTATCAATAACTTGTAATAAACCAGTGTATTCACTCCCAGTAAACACTACTCCTTGCACTGTCAATATGTTGAAATGCACTGTAGTTTGAGCTTTTCCCCATCTAGTTATTATATATCTTATTTGTATCACTTATGTTACTTGTATATTATTTGTAATCCGAAACCCATTCCCCAAATATGTAACTGTATACTTTCAGCCTTCTGGCTGCCAAGCTCTTTCAATAAACTGTTAATTATTATTATTTATTGTTATTATTATTACAACCACATCTTAATAAAAACAAAACAACCACGTTACATCCTAGACATCCAGACAATCGAATCCCCTTCAACCACAAAAAATAAAGGACAACCACACATGCCCTCAGCAACCCAACCTCGGCTTGACAACAACCACCATCCCTCAACTCCCTGAATACGAATTCGCAACTTTCGACTTATAACAGGTACCTACTTTACTGCCTCAACACACACACGTACACACACTCGAGAAGTACAGGACAGTAGGCAGTACGGTAAAAACCTAACACCATTCTCCTTGATCGCCCTCCACATCCCAACATCCAATCCCTTAAGTGAGTCTCATGACCTCCCTATCCCTCACCTATCCTGTATACCGCCTCTCCGCCACCTTATAGTATATCAAGGTCCCCCTCACTTCCATCCCTCGCTCCTCTCGACTCGAATCTCCTCCTGACCACCACGTGCCTTGTCCCTCACGTGTCCTCTGGTCATGTAAGCCTCACCCCCCCCCCCTCCCCCTCTGTTGCCATGTGTATCGCCGGGGACATTCTAGTTCACACACACACACGCACTCACAAAACATACATTCAAACATACACACACTTGCCAAACACATATACTATAGTAATCTCTTATTTATGGCAGCTCTGCAAAAAAAATTCAAGTTTTCTTACAAAGAGTTGAAGATTAAATCACCTCCCCGCCTTCCCGTCCCCGGCAGACAGCGAGAGGTACGCAGCAAAACACTCGAGCAGCCCCCCCCCCACCCTATCAACACCACCACCTGCCTCGCCAACTCAACATCCGCCACCTACAAACGTTTCTGGGTCACTCCTTCCTTCACATCTATTCTCTGCATAAACTTCTAAATTGCCATCACAGCCAAGTGTAACCGGGAAGAATACACTCCAGATGAGGGACTTGAACTGAGGCGGCAACGGACCAAGAGCAAATTAGCCACACAATCAACATCACATAATGTATATCACCAATAAATAAAGCGATACCCTGACTGATGGACACCATACAAAAAATAATGTCATATTATATTCTAGAACAATTAATCTTGGTATTTTTGGTACAGTAGTTATATATATTCTATACAGGGTACAAGCGTTCAGTGTCCACCCTGTAATAAGTGATTCAGTACAAGCACAACACTAAAAACTTTATCGGGGACACTGAACAGCTTCCTTCAAGACTCACCTGGTCTTAAAGGCTGTCGTGGATATAATATGAATCATTACTCAGATAAACTGTACGGTAACCTCCACCTGAGTAATATTTGCCTCTCGCCAATCTGAATTCTTTACTACCTTTGAGGCAAGATAACCACCATCATTGCAACTAATTCGATCTCACAAGTTTGGCCTTTCAAGACATACAGTACAGTAGAAGTATAGCTGAGAACATTGGCACGAAGACTTCGACACAAACATCAACAAATAAGACACTGAACACACCTGCCAACCATTATCCCAGTGAAAACACCTAAGCTTCAAAGGTCTAGCTAGATAACCATCCACACAGTAAGGCAGCTTAAGAAGTTGTGACGCAGCTGAAACGTCTCTCCCAACACCTACGGAAACCATATAAAGACTATTCTAGACAAGTTTATTTCTTGTTTATGTAATGTAACTGACTAGTCCGGACACAATTGTGCAAGTGTGAAAGTTTTGATGATACTCGCTTGCCAAAATACAAAAGTGGTTTTAGTTGATGACAGTGATGATGACTTTGATGAAGTAGATAATGATGACTAATGTAAATTTAACAATGTTTGTCAAGACACAAAAGTGAATACTGTATTCAGATAATCTTTCCTTAACTTGTACAACTTTATCTCTGAGTCGGGGTGTTGTATGATGGTCATTCATTAAGTACAGACTTATAATCTGCGTATTCTATTAAATGTGTACACAGCGTAACATTTATCTCATGCTGTACTGTAGTAGTAACAGTGATGTTTATTTTTGGGAACATAAGCCAAGCGAGGTTTTAATTACATTGTTTAAAATATGTCGTGTATGATCACGCCTCCAATGTGACCAACCACAGCTTTGTATGAGACAATTTTTACACACGAGATTCTAAGCAAGTCTTAGACCTAATAATGAGGGAAATTGTACTTGTGGTTTGTATACTTTACATCTACGTTTAATAAACTTTCCTTAAAATCCACAGTTTAATGTTTCTTTTACCTGAATGTAAATTTGTATGTAACAAGGTCATTTTGACAAACAACGTGAGATATTTTATAAAAAAAAACAAAGTATCTTCCGCATGAGATCTTTGAACTTAAAATAATAGCATTTATCCCTTCAGGAAAATATGGAAACAAACTTTTCTGTTTCCTGGATGTTTATAGATCACAAAAATGCATAGTGCAAAAAAAAATAAAATAAAATAATTACAGACTTTGATATTACCGCATAAGCCCCTAGACTAGGCGTTGTGTAATGTATATAAACATTCTAAACACTGAATTATATGTAATCCTGTCCCCAAAAATACCAACACACAACTTTCAGTAAGACAACACACGCTGGAGATATTAATGCGGTGGTGAAAATCAGTGTTTATCATTACGACCAAAAGGTACCTTAAGGCTGCATTTACAACAAGCCAGTCAAGTCAAGTCAATCAAGTCATTTGACTTGAAATGACTTGACTCATTGCCGTTCACATCGGCTGAGTCAACCTGAGTCAATCAGGACTCAGGACCCAGACTGATTTCGAGGAGGATGGACGCATATTCTCTCGGTGAATTAGCTGTTTTGTTGTGGATTCGGCGTCGTAAACGCAAGAGGAGGACCCGAATCTGGATGCATGAACTCAACACCAAAAGACCCAATTTTGGAAGCTTGTCATTTATTCCCAGACTTGCAGCAGCAACTTCCTTCCACAGAGCAGCTATAACATCACGATCCCGGTGGCTACGATCAGTGGGATCATATATAGCAGGACGCTCTTGAAATAAATTTATCAGGACGTCAACCTGCATGATGTACACACCACTGCGGACTCGGCGTGACTGATGATGAAAATGGGCCCAACCCCATCTGTGACTTGACACGATGCGACGTGACTTGACTTAACTCATCTGGTGGGAATGGTTTCTGAGAATAAACATTGGAGTAAATGTGCATTAGAGTGGCGATTCACGATGAGTCATGACTTGACGTGATTTGACCTGACTTGACTGGCTTGGTGTAAATGCAGCCTAAGTGTCTTCACAATATGCAGTGCTAAAAAATCTCGTGTGAGGAGGGAACGAGTCGTTACCTGAACCAGCAACTAGTAAACAAAACTGTCAGACATATGGGGCAACCTCGAGCAATCATTGATGAAAAATTACTTGGAGTGTGACGTTACGTAGCTACAATGGTTCTTGGTGTTTGCTATGGCAAGTTTCACGGAGACATACAGTACTGTCACTTGTTAGGAGTTGTTGAACGACAGAGAGCGTGTAGGCAGGTGATTGTGACACAACAGGGACTTGATGCAAGAGGTGCTGGCGTCGAGAGAACTAAGGAGGGGAGTAGGGGGAGAGGGGGTGTCCGAATCTAGGTAAGCTCAGCAAGGGACGATCCGAAAGAGGAGTGTAAAAAACTAGAAAAGCTTAGTTAACCAGCTTATGGCCGGAGAGAAGCTGCTATGTGTACCTCCCATCTTCAGTTATGCCCGAGACAACCAAGTACAGATGACCGAGAGTGAGTGGGGCCTGGCGTCCACAAAAGAGAACAGAGAAACCATTTACCAGATGAACAACGATGTTATAGAGAAATCCGACTGTGAGAAAGATTTAGAATTAATGATAAGTAGAAATCTTAAACCATGTAAACAATGTGTATTTGCTCGAAACATCAAACGAGGCTAAAAAAGTACTTGGGTTCATACAAAGGAGTGTTAGTTACAAGACTAACGAGATCATCCTAAAACTATATTTTGCGCTTGTGAGACCTCAATTGGATTACGCAGTTCAATTCTGGTCACCTTACTACAGAATGTATATAGAATCCCTAGAAAGATTTCAGAGGAGAATGACAAGACTAATCCCGGGCATTAGGAACCTTGAGTACAGAGACAAGTTAAAGCATCTAAATTCGCACTCCCTCGAGAGACGTAGAGCGAGGGGCGATATGATCAAGGTGTACAAATGGAAGTCAGGGCTAAACAAAGGTGACATTACAAGGTACTCAAACTATCCAACCAGGAGCGAACTCGTAACGAGTTTTATATTAGACAAATTTAGATTCAGGCACGAAATAGGTAAGCATTGGTTTGGAATATAGTGGACGAGTGGAACAAGTTACCAAACATCACCATTAACTCGAATACACTGGATAGCTTCAAACATAATTTGAATGGATAGGAGCGATAGGGGTTGGGTGTAAATGGGAATGCCCAGTCTGGGCCACTAGGCCCGCTGCCGTTTCCCCGATTCGTATGTTCTTAATGCAGTGCTGGTACAGTAGGGAAGGTCGAGGTTACAGGTGAGTCACGACAACGCTCAGGGCAAGTGGACAACCTTGCCTCCGCCTCCAGGAAAACAGTTTACCCCCAGAGAACAGTGACCCAATGATGCACCTTTCCATGGCAACCAACACGTTAACATATTACAAAAATAATACATCCTAAACTAACATTAAATAATCAGATTAAACAAGAGAACATAATGATATCCAATCACTTAAATGCAGGACTTTATAACACAAGCGGTAATATTATTCAGATTAAACCTGATAACAATTGCTGGTATCAACGTTAAATAATAAAACATTCAACTATCAATTATACATCTAACCACATCTGACTATATGTCAATAACAATTATAAATAATGTTGAGGTAAGTCACCGTGTGCATGGTGATCAACATTCCATGAATCTAAACACACAGTGGGCCGACCACACGGTCTTACAAATGAGAAGAATTTACACACCATAACCACGGCCACCTACCGTACACAGTCCGTCTGTCTGCCACCACATATCAATAGCCTACAGTTTTATCTCAAATAAATTTTATTTGTATTCCTTGGCATAACTGTTGAGTTACCGCTAATTCGGAAACCAGACTGGTCACAGACGACTGTATGTACACCATTCTGAGCAGCCACGCAAGATATTGAAGGACCTTATAGTACACGTCCACACCCTCAACTATGGGAGTGTGGTAGTGAAGTAAATTCCCAACGTCCGCTTTGTGTTTCCTTCGTTACCACACCCCCATTAAAGCCTCACAATCGACTATCCTGTTGGTAGCAAAGGATAAAATCTTTGCACCAACACAACACACTACCACTGAGAAGCTACACGTCAACGCACAAACCAGCCCTCAATCGGTCACACATCAACGTACGACAATCAACTCACAATCGGTCACATTATCTTATAATTTTTTTTTACGGGAATTAGCCCACCCGGGCACAGGTCAAACGACCCACAACGGAGCCGGGGGGGGGGGGGGGGGGCCGAAAAAAAAAGACTGGAAAGAAATTGAAAATATAGAAAAAAAGGGCATACTGTATTAATCTACACCAGGAAGATGCCGGAAAACCAGATTTTTAAGTGAGACAGATTGTAAGAGCAAGGAAACACAGAAGAAGGCAGAGCATTCCACAGTTTGGCTGTGTGAGGAAAGAAGGAGGTACTATAACGGATTATTCTCGTGTGACCGACATCCACAGAGAAATGGTGGGCACCGTGGGCAAGACGTGTTACGAACCCACGGCCTTGCCGGCGGTACACAGGATACCAAATCCACTGAACATTGCCCGTTAAAGTACCTGTAAAAGAGAGAGAGTGATGCAACATTGCGGTGAAGAGAAAGGGGAGAGAGATTGTCGACTAAAGGAGGAGAGTTAATAAGACGAAATGCCTTAGATTCCACCCTATCAAATAGTTGGACAGAAGAGCCACCCCAGATATGAGAGCAGTACTCCAAGTTAGGACGAATGAATCCCTTATATACTTGGAGCAACTGATCAGGAGTGAAATAGCTGCGGCATCTGTACAGCATTCCCAACTTTCGGGAGGCAGCTTTAGTTAAGCTAAGGATGTGTGATTTCCAGGACATATTGGAGGAAATGGTGAGGCCTAACACATTTATTTCAGAATTTGGGAGGATGATAGCGTCCTGAAATGTAATTGGTGGGAGATAGTCTAATTTACAAAGTGTAATTGGTAAATATTGAGTTTTGTTACTATTGAACTTAACCAAGTTTGTATCTCCCCATTCAGAGATGCTGCACAGATCCGCGTTGATAGAAGTAATGATATCAGTTCTAGAAACAGATCTAGTTTGAGAGTTAGGAGGAAGGGGAAAATGTGAGGAAGGGTGAAGAGTAGAATCATCGGCGTAAGAATGGATAGAATTAGTTGTATTGTGAAGTAAATCATTGATAAAATGAAGGAAGAGAGTTGGTGAAAGAACAGAACCCTGTGGGACGCCACTATTGGTAAAGAAAGAGCGAGAAATCGATCCCTCGACAACAACTGCCATGGATCGATTCTCAAGGAAGCTAGAGATGAGAGAACAAAGTGGGGGAGAGAAACCAAAGGAGGGAAGTTTAGATAGCAAAGACTTGTGCCATACCCTGTCAAATGCTTTGGAGATGTCGAGAGCCACGACTAAAGTTTCCCCATAATCCCTAAGATAGGATGACCAAAGATGGGTGCAATAGGAGAGCAGATCACCAGTAGATCTCGCCTGGCGAAAGCCATACTGGTGATCCGACAAAAAAGAAAGGCGTTCAAGGTGACGGAGAAAATGGGAGTTCAAGATAGTTTCGAAAATCTTAGAGAGGGATGAAGTTAGGGCAATGGGGCGATAGTTAGAGGGATTAGAATGGTCACCCTTCTTCGGGATGGGCTGAACCAAGGCGTGTTTCCAAGAAGGAAAAGTTTTGGTTTTGAGGAAGACAAAAGAGGCGAGCAAGCACGGGGGCCAGGGCTTCAGCACACTCCCTCAGAACACGAGGGGGTATTCCGTCCGGTCGATGCGCCTTACTCACATCGAACCTGGATAACACACCGGCAACCCAGCGAGTGGAGATTATAGGAAAGTGCATAGGTTCAGTAGGAGGAGCTGGGGTAGGAGGGATAGAGTGGGAATCGTCTAAGGTGGAATTAGAGGAGAATAAGGTGCCAAAGAGGTTGGCTTTGTCAGGGGGAGAGTTGGCTATAGAGTTATTGGGACGGAAGAGGGGAGGAAAAGAAGGCGTGCAGAAGTTGTTACAGATGTTTTTAGTTAAGGACCAGAAGGATTTACTAGAGGAAGAATTAGTCAGGACAGCGGTCTTTCTTTTAATAAAATTCCGCTTGGCCCTACGAAGTTATAGCCTTACAACGATTCCTAAAAGTAATGAAAGAGGTGTGGGTAATAGTTTCATAGCTCGATATGCCCTATCTCTCACCCTGCAAGCAAGAGAGCAGGAGCGATCAAACCATGATTGTAATGTGAAAGTTTTGGTAGAAGATGGGATAAATGCACTCATACCGCCCTGTATAACCCCAGCAATGCTGTCAGCACATACTGAGGCATCCCGAGTGGAAAAGCAACATTCATCCCAAGGAAAGTCGGTGAAGAATTCTCGCAAGGATTGCCAGCTTGCCCTCCGATAGTGTCATAGTTGACGTTTAGAGGAGGGTGGGGGAGGTGGTCGTGCCCAGTTTGATTTAATAGAAATAAGGTTGTGATCAGAAGACCCTAAGGGGGCAAAAATTGAGTATGAATAGTGTGAGGGGTTAGAGGTAAAACAAAGATCAAGAATGTTAGCAAGTTGATCGTGTCGATCAGGAACACGTGTAGTGTGTTTCATTATTTGTTCCAAATCATTAAGTAAGGAAAAAGAGTGCGCCTCAGCTCCACCTGAGTCATCCCTTGCAGAGCCAAGCCACTCTCTGTGATGTACATTGAAATCCCCTACAGTAGGTAGAGGATCTCGGTGTTGGGGTGTATGGATAGCAACGACTCATGGCAAGAAGTGAGATAGTCAAAGAGTTCGAAATAGTTGGTAGAGTTGGGAGAACAGTATAGGAAACAAAGAAAAATAGTCACAGTAGGTAGAGATATTTTGAGCCAGATGACATCATAAAGGGGAGATTCAAGATCCGTGAGTCGGGCTATAGGTGTACGTGTGTTGCAGTAGGCGCATACACCTCCCTTAGAACGGAAGTAGGTATAAAGGTTGTAGTTAGAGACTTAAAAAGGTTTGGGTGAAGCTGCTTTGGTCAGTTGAAGTTCGGAGAGTAGTAAGAGGTCGGGGGAAGAGGTTGATAGATGGTGCTCCACAGAAGAAAAATTGGATCTCAGTCCGCGAATGTTGGAAAAATGAAGTGTGAAAAAAGCCGATCCTCCAGCAACCGCGGTGGCGTCAGTTGAGGCCCCAGTAGCTTGATGATGATCAGGTCGGCCCTGGGGTCCACAACCTTCCCGACCAGTGGGACCCATTCGAGAAGGCCCCGCTTCAGTATTAATATCAACTGACATAGGAGAATAAAATAGAATGAATAAAACGGATCAAGAATGAGTACGGTTTTATTTGTGGTGTTGTCAGTAGTAAGAGAGACAGTCGAGACCCTGCAATTGTGTGTAAATGAGGCAGAAAGATAGATCAGCAACCCGGGACTTGGTCACAATTTTCGTGATGCCATATAGCAGCAAGGTCTACCATTAGACAACACATTATGCTTCCAAAATCTTCCCAGGCGGTAGTACCTCCCTGTTTGGTAGCTGCCTACTACCTGCAAAAGTCTAGCATGACGACAGTAAGGAAAAAAAAAAGAAACCGTTCTACTGTGGCTTTACACCACCAAGTTACAACAGTTGTTCTTCTGACCTTCCATTGTTCCTGGTCACTGGTGATGCCCCTATACTGCTGGATATCTCATGACCATCTTCAGACGAGAGGGGCCAGTGGGGGTTGATTGGGGGGGGGGGGGGGGGCTGTGAACATCCAAGAAGGGTGTGTACAAGGAGAGAGAGTGTCAGGGTTATACAAAGTGCCATGAACACGCTCTCAAAAGCAAATCTTGAGCAAATATAATATTTACTTGACGTATGACTTTACGAAACAAACAACTTAGGGTACGGTACTCACTGATCAAAACATCCCCGTGGCCTTCCCTTAAAATCAACCAAAAGATGGAAAACAAAATGTGTGTGGTGCGAGCTTTAGTATTGGAACTGTATCTTCATCAGCTGGTGTAGGAGACGTAAAGAATACTAAAGGGGGTGTAGCACATTATATATAAAACCCCTTTAAACAACTTACTACAGAAAATGCAGAATACGACAATTAAAATAAGAAGATTCACGTAAACCACTACAAGTATTTAAGACGCAATGGTGTTACATTTATTCATAACTCCAGTATTCATGTGCACCTCATCATAGGGGAATGCATATCTTAATGTGGGTGTCCTAAACGCACACAACGCACGCCCTTAAGTTATATCTACATGCAATCTAGTCAGGTTGCGACGTGAGCACCGGCACACCAGCAACGCCTCAAGGTGAACGTACAAGGATGGGGAAAGGGAAGGAGTAGTGAGGGGCAGGCGGGGAGTAGTGATGAGGGGGAGGGAGAGAAGCAGCAATGAAGAGGTGGGGGTGAGACAGGGAGGGAGAAGTTGTTAGTTGCTTTGGTAGGCGAAAAACGTTGACACGGGAAATGAGCTTTCTCTTGTGCCTGGAGATCCCATCTGTCTACAACCTAGTGCTGACGATACCAACGGTCTCTAGTCTACAGACAGGGAACACTCACCGATAATCATCTAGGTAATACTAGTTCTAATAAACAAAGCAGAGTTTTTGTTTGTATGTGGTTGTTCGCTATGCACAGCTACATGTTTGAAGATAGCTGAAATTTGCCACGGATATGTTCCACCACTGAAGGTGGATTCCATCCAACTAATAATCTCTACAACTGCAGTATATCCGAGCCAGTGTTTACCCATTTCCGCCCAAATTTTAAATAATTATAGTTACGGGTTCTGTCTTGATAGTTGAAGTACCACCTTAACACACTATCTTCTACTTGTTTTTAATTAATTCTCCTTCTATACATTTCTTCCTTCTAAGATTATTGTCCTGTTTTTTTACATACTAATTTTCAAATCTAATACAATTATTTCCCTGTGAGAATTATAATATAGGTTATCCCGGCTTTTAAGATATACAGCAGTTGGTTAGCCCCGGCACTGAACTCGGCGCCACACCTGTATTGACTACTGCTGGGCCACACACCTAAATATTGATCCACATCACGAACTACGATGATATCCAGTTCAATATACCTCTGAGGCATAAGAGTTCGGCGGAAAAAATAGACCATATAAACAAAACCCATTAACTTTGTCAAATGCTTGTCGAGTTCAGTATTCCTAGACACTTTTGCAGGAAGTATGTCAAAACTCCGTTAATGCGTCAAAACTGCATTAAGTGTGAGGGAGAAACTTCATTATGGGGCGACATAGAGGGCGTGTCTGTGGCCGGCGTCTGGATGGCGCGGCGTCAGGTGAACAAAAGCAGCAGGCGTCTCCTCCCTCTGCACCCGCTACTGTGCACCGTCACGTGGCTTCCGGCCCCGTTCATTGGTCCACAAATATCACGCCACCGTCAAGGACGAATCGAATAACACTGACAGGCTGATGAATTAATACACAAGGCGTTCGTAAATCCACAACTTTATTTTCAGACACCCTTAACATTATTGAAAAGAAAATATTTGTTCTCGATATAGTGTTGATAAATAATACCTAGCAAATAAAAATAAAAAGACGTGATTACGAATATCTGAAAAAGATGCATTTATCAAAGTTAAAATGCAAATATACCAATCGCTATGCATCATAAGGAGAACTTATAAGTGCTTACGTGGTATAAAGTTTACTCTTCTGCTTTTAATTTTAGTATACAGTACAAGCTTTTGCCTGTGTATCATAATAATGGTGAGTGATAACGGCTATCAATAAACAACTACCTCTATGAAAGTCACTTAAGATAAGATGAAGACTTTGTGTGTGTGTATGTGTATGTGTGTGTGTCAGGAAAATTAATATTCTTATTCGGATAAGGAAATCAACAAAACAATGAATGTGGCGGAAAAGTTGACACCAGAGGAAAGCGAGTTTAATAAGCGTGTACGAAAATCTATTCAATACACACCGATCAGTTGTAAGTCAGCCAGTGCATTCGAATCAAAAGAGAACATTTGAGGAGATATAACTTCCTTTCTAGATTTTTTTTTCAAGATTAGCCCACCCGGGCACAAGTCACTGACCTACTTCGGGGCCGGGGGGGGGGGGGGGGGCGAAAATGTAATAATAATAATAATAATAATAATAATAATAATAATAATAATAATAATAATTAGTTCATAGTAAATAAAATTTATATTAACAATTTAAAATTTAAATAATAATAACACTGATGACAATAATAATAATAAAGAACCATAAAGAAATAAAAAGGGTAAAAAAATCAATTGAGAAACGATATACAGTACGTTGTGTTGTCAAAGTAAGAGAATCAATTGAAACCCTGCTATTGTGAGTAAATGAGGCAGAAAGTCAGATCAGCAACCTGGGACTTGGTCACAATTTTTTGGATGCCATATAGCAGCAGGGTCTACCATTAGACAACACATTATGCTTCCAATATCCTCCCAGGCGGTAGTACCTCCCTGTTTGGTAGCTGCCTACAACCTACTTTTCTCGGTCATTACCGAATGCAACTTGCCTCAACTTCCAAACCAGAAATATAATATCTATCCACCCACAATAGTATCGTTAAAATCAAATAAACTTATATGCGTCCAGGTTAAAAAACAGAAGAATCGGTTTCATTATATTTAAAGTATTGCAGGAATACTAAATAGAAAATAAACAACTATCAACTTTACAGGAGTGACGCTGGCGTGCAATTTTCCGTTGACGGTCACTCAGGAGTGAACCTCCCGGCTAAGGCCTTCATTGTTCCTCCCTGCACCCCCCCCCCCCCCCCCACTCCTTAAGTTATTCAACAAATTCTCTTGCAAAATTTTTCAATGTTCAAAAGATTATTGTTCGTACGTTTCGTAAACATAGTTATTTACTGGATCCTTAAAGTAAGAACACAAGAGGCCTGTAGAAACAATAAGCTCTACTGTTAACTTGTTACTCCTCATACCCGTTACTCCAGGCTTGTGTCCATCCAAGTTCTTCGCCACGAGTTTACTAAAGCGAAAGTCAATATCAAATTAGTTTGATCTTTTCCTAAGGTAATTGATGAATCCGGAGATCAAAAAAGACTGGTAGATCAAAAGACTGAGAGACCAGCCATGCTGAAGGCTGTGGGCAAGGCTGACGCAAAGACTAAACGGACTCCAGATGAATCAAACGTGAAACTAAAATAATTACCAGTCCAAAGACAGAGTCCAACGGGTAAAACCAACTACAAACAGTATTTAGATAACGATCGTAATTATCATTCATCTTATACCTCTAAAAGTCCCTTCAGTGAGCAGTTATCTTCACACACAACCTTACAAATAAATATATATGAACAACTTTAACCAAAATGTTCTATTACACAGTAACTGTTAACATGCAACTTTCTAATTGATAACCGAACATCATCTAGTCAAACTAAATAGCATATATTGCACAGTAACGCAAACTATATCTTTGTATTTTTAATTAATGTTTTCTAGTGTATAGACATAGTTAATGCAAGTCATTATAGGCCTTAGTTGTATAAATATATCCCCTTTCCGTATAATAGCTACAGTAACAGCATATACAGTACAGTAACAATAATTTAATCTAAATTTCAATTATATATACAGTACCGTACGATAAAACAACGATAAAATTCCGGCAGAATTTTTATGACCAACAACGGCGATAAATTAAAGGAAAAATACATTCGCCTATAAAATATTTCATAGCCTTAATGTATCCTGAAACTAAAATGAGAGAAAAATGAAAGTAAAAAAAATCTTCAAGAGTAAGATGGCAGTAAGGAGGAAAGTTGGGGAGCCGATATAGTGTGTGAGGAAAAAGGACAAAAAGGAAATGAGGTCAGGGGAAAGGATCACAACAGGTCACCAACAGTCACAAGGAGAGACGGGTCACAACAGGTCGCCAAAGAGAAGGCACCAGTATACTGTAGAACATAAGAACATAAGAATGGAGGAAACTGCAGCGGGCCTATTGGCCCATACTGGGCAGTCCCGTTTACACCCAACCCCTATTGCTCATATGAGCATCCAACCTATGTTTGAAGCAATTCAGCGTATTCGAGTTAATGATGATATTTGGTAACTTGTTCCATTCATCCACTACTCTGTTTCCAAACCAGTGTTTACCTATTTCACGCCTAAATCTAAATTTGTCCAATTTAAAACCATTGTTACGAGTTCGCTCCTGGTTGGATAATTTGAGTACCTTTGTAATGTCCCCTTTGTTTAGCCCTGCCTTCCATTTATACACCTCTATCAGGTCGCCCCTCGCTCTACGTCTCTCAAGGGAGTGCAAATTAAGATGCTTTAACCTGTCTCTATACTCAAGGTTCCTGATACCCGGGATTAGTCTTGTCATTCTCCTCTGGATTCTTTCCAAGGATTCTATATCCATTCTGTAATACGGTGACCAGAACTGGACTGCGTAATCCAGGTGTGGTCTCACAAGAGCAAGATACAGTTTTAGGATGACCTCGCTAGTCTTGTAACTAACACTCCTTTGTATGAACCCAAGTACTTTATTAGCCTTGTTACGAGCAAAAACACATTGTTTACTTGGCTTAAGGTTCCTACTTATCATTACTCCTAAATCTCTCTCGCAGTCGGATTTCTCTATGGCATCGTTGTTCATCTGGTATCTGGTTTCCCTGTTTACATTCCCTATACTGAGTACTTTACATTTGTCAATGTTGAATTTCATCTGCCATTTTTCAGACCATTCGAAAAATTTGTTTAGATCCTCCTGTAGTTTTGCCGAGTCCTCGTCAGATTTGATAACACGTCCTATTTTAGTATCATCAGCAAATTTACTTATGTTGCTGTCTATGCCGATATCTATGTCGTTTATGTATATAATAAACAATAATGGTCCAAGTACTGAGCCTTGGGGAACTCCACTTGTGACGTTGCTCCAATGGGACTTAGTGCCGTTAATGCTCACTCGCTGTTTCCTGTCCTGTAACCACGCCCTAATCCATTTAAGGATGTCACCTTTGATGCCATGAGCTTCTACCTTTCTAATTAGTCTTTCGTGGGGTACTCTGTCGAAGGCTTTGCTAAAGTCGAGATATACCACATCATAATTGTGCCCCTCGTCCACTGATTCGAAAACTGATGAAAAGAATGTTAATAGATTAGTTAGGCAAGAACGTCCGCTTGTGAAGCCATGCTGGGAATCATTGATCAATCTGTGCTTCTCCAGGTGATTTCGAATAGAGTTTGAAATGATTGCTTCCAGTAATTTGCCTACTATTGATGTTAGACTGATTGGGCGGTAGTTAGAGGATAGTGATCTATCCCCCTTCTTGAAGATCGGTATTACATTCGCTATCCTCCAGGATTCTGGTACTACACCTGTTTTTAAGGACATGTTAAACAACTTTGCTAAGGGCATACTAAGCTCTTCCTTACATTCCTTTAATACTCTGGCAAATATCTCATCGGGACCAGGTGACTTATTAGGCTTTAGTTTGTCTATTTGCTTACTAACATCGTTACTAGTCACTACTATCTCACTTAATTTGTTTTCTTCACTATCTCTGAATAGAGTCGGTGCCTCGGGTATCATGTTTAAATTTTCGCTGGTGAAAACTGTTGAAAAATATTTATTCAAATTATTGCTCATTTCTCCGTCGTTATCAGTGAGCTCGCCGGAGTCTGACCGTATTGGTCCAATCTTTTCTCGTGTTTTAGTTTGGTACATTTGGTAGAATCCTTTGGGGTTTGTCTTTGCCTCCCTTGCTATCCTTACCTCATTATTCCTCTTTGCTTTCCTTATCTCGGTTTTAACCCTACTCGCCAATACCCTATAATAGTCCCGGAGGTGAATTTCGCCACGATTTATCCTTCTACCTATAGCCTTCCTTTGGCCAATGATGTTCTTTAAATAATTATTTATCCATTTAGGGTCATTGTTGTTTGATCTGAGTTTTTTGTATGGTATGTTCTGCCTTTGTGCATTAACTAACTCACTATTTAAATTGTCGTGGAACTCGGCAATCTCAGATCTCGTTATCAGGTCGGTGTCATCTGTCAGGTTCACGGCCAAGCGCGACACCCCCTCTCTTAGCTGCCTCTTTAAACTGTCAAAGTTTGCCCTTCTGAAATCTGGTACTTTAGTGGAATTTTCCTTACGTCTGCCCTGAAAATCTAACTGGAATCGAATTTCTTTGTGATCGCTGTTTGCAAGTTCGTTCCCTACCTCGACATTGCTAATGAGGTTTTCTCTGTTTGACAAAACTAAATCCAATATATTATTACCCCGTGTGGGTTCGGTTATATGTTGACTTAGGAAACAGTCCTGGATCGTCTCGAGAAAATCCTCTGATTCTGAGTTTCCCGTAAGGTCTGTCCAATCTATTTGGCCAAGGTTAAAGTCGCCTACTATACAGACTTTGTTGTGTATGGAAGCCCTGCACATTTCATCCCAGATAAGTCGCTCATTGACTCTGTCAAGATTGGGGGGTCTATATATTACTCCTGTGATTAATTTTTCCCGACCGTCGCTTAATTCTATCCAAATTGTTTCTGTATTCCTCTCAGTTTTTATTTCCTTATTTATTTCACACTTCAGATTATCCCTAACATAGATTGCTACTCCGCCTCCTTTCCTGGTCTGCCTATCGGTATGGAACAGTTTGTAACCCGCAATTTGGTATTCGACTGGTAATTCACGTGTGTCTAGGTTGATCCATGTTTCAGTGAATGCAATTATATCGATTTCTTCTGTACATACCAAGGCCCTAATATCATCCATTTTGTTTCTCATACTTCTACTGTTCACGTAATATACATTTAAGTTAGTCGTGTTCTGAGTCCTTCCCTTACCGCGTTTAGTTTTAAACTCCCTGTCTAATTTAGTTATGTCATCATTCCTAACACTATTTCCCTGTAATCTTTCGCCTTGTTTACCCGCTCCCACTGCAGTCTCCTCCACCCCCGTGCCCCTATGTTCTCTTAGCAGTTTAAAGACTTCGATATCTTTTGAACTGCCCCCTCTAGAGCCCCAGCCAGGGTTGCTACTCCATCCCTAGACAGGTGCACCCCATCCCTAGCATAAAGGTCCCTTCTGCCATAGAAGTTGTCCCAGTTGTCAATGAATGGGACTGATATTGACTTGCAATATCTGTCAAGACGGTCGTTAACACCAACCGCCCTTGACAACCATTCACTGCCAACTCTCCTTCTAGGCAGGACACCGCATATGATAGGGATCCCTCCCTTAGTCCTAATACGATCTATGGCTGCCTTGAACTTATCAAGAAGCTCCTCGCTCCTACACCGGCCAATATCATTGCCTCCTGCACTGAGGCAGATAATGGGTTTGTTCCCATTACCAGACAAGATATTGTCCATCCTGTCAATTATATCCCCCACCCCAGCTCCTGGCAAACACACCCTCATCCTATTTTTGTTTTTACCACAAAAGGCCCTGTCCATGTACCTTACCTGTGAGTCACCAACAATTAAAGTTTTTATACCTTCCTTGTCATCCCTGTCTGTACTAACGTCCAATTCGTCTATCAAGGGACGATACGACCCTGGGAAATAAAGGCGCATTTTATAACGTGAGACACGAGAATTCACTCTAAGCCTGATAAGATGTCATTTCAGTTGATTTCACCACACGAGACAAGATTCACCCTTCAAAACATGAAAGAGCGACCCACACTGTCACAATAAGGAAGAAGCTCGTTGCATCACCTTCGTAAAGTGAGGGGGCAATGTCGTCCTTAGAAAATTACTTTCAATGTTCCTATACTGTAACTCATCAGATTTTTCAAATTTGTAGAAGCATTACAGCACCCAACAGGGAAGCATGCGGAGTTCATGCTTGCCTTCTTAGACTTAAAATGATGGGTGGGCGAGAGTGCTTGAGAGGCCATTGATTTTGTTAACAAGTTACACACACAAACTGCGACAGTGAAAAAGGAGTCAAGAGGTCAGAATGGTTGGCAGTGGTCCCAGGACAGTGAACCTTCAGCCTATATCATAAAATTGCAAGAGCTCAGATCATACTGATATGTTATCTTCGCTCACTAAAACACAACCACTCACAATGGAAGTTTATTTTTAAGCAGACTAAGAGCTCGAAAGACAGAAACGTTTGGGGAAAATTCTACAAGCGCCGCTCTCTCTTTAAAATATGAACATGGAAAAGGGGGTTATATATATTCGTAAACTGGGTTCAGAGAACCTCTGGATCCTTGAACATTATATACCGTAACAATAAACGGATCACTGAAGAATCTCCACCCCAGCTTAGTTCACCGGAAGGTTAAACACCCTAACACTAACCTAAATTAACCCCATTCCTGCAAATAGTGTTCGGGTGGTTAAGCTTTAGGTGAACTAAGCTGGGGTGGAGATTCTTCAGGTGATGACAATAAACAAAAGCGTGTAACTAAGGGTATTTTTCCTGATAAGGTTAATAATACAGTATACATTATTTATATTGTTAAGACGACAGCTGATGAGTTATCTAATTTCCCCCATGAAGAACATTTATCTGTTATTGCTACAGGTTAGCCGAGTGTTACTTTGCGACACACATATCTGATCCATACTTACTAACTAAATTAACAAACATGTGATTACGTTAATTAACTGAGCCTTTTCAATAGCTTTAAAAATACTGGCAGCTTCTGTCCGAACATGACCTAAAGGAACTCTCAGTACCGAAGGTGTTGTATACAGTATATACTGCAATTAGCAACCTTGTGAGTGTGGTAATTAAAACTTGATCATATCGCAGTTAAATCAATAATCAAAGACTAATTTTCATAAGACAACACAATCATTAAACAATGTGCAAAGGTTGACTCGATACTTTCGACTTCTGTGGTGTGACTTGTTTTTGCGTCTCAAAGTTCTTCACTCCAACAAGCACTAGCTGGAAGTTGTCATGCCAGGCTGTGCACCATAAAAAGTAGAAAAATAACCAATGCTTAAATACTAACTAGCTTCTTTTAATGACACGTCATACACACCAAATACTGTACGTATATGACGATGCACTTGACAATCAAAACACCCACTGGCAGGTCTCCCAACAACCACCTCCACGTTACAATTTCTATATATTGTTATAAATTATTAACGCATTGTCTTCGTTAAACAAAGGGGACATTACAAAGGTACTCAAACTATCCAACCAGGAGCGAACTCGTAACAATGGTTTTAAATTAGACAAATTTAGATTTCGGCGTGAAATAGGTAAACACTGGTTTGGAAACAGATTAGTGGATGAATGGAACAAGTTACCAAATATCATCATTAACTCGAATACGCTGGATAGCTTCAAACATAGGTTGGATGCTTATATGAGCAATAGGGATTGGGTATAAACGGGACTGCCCAGTATGGGTCAATAGGCCAGCTGCAGTTTCCTCCATTCTTACGTTCTTATGTTCATTTAAAAGTTATGTGTATGAAAAGTCAATTCCTCTGAAATATATGATGATTAAGGTTACTTTGTGCTGTGGAGAGCAACAGCAATAATCGAATCAGTACAGCCTATCAAGCCAGTCAGCGAGGCCTTTAAAATATAACTTGCCCACCTCTCGGGGTTTTCAATTATGAACTCGTTATTCGTACCTCGCATGACGTGATGACTAAGGCCTACGACGAGTTACTGTGAACTAGTTTGGTCACTGCCTTGTAATATTTACGACGAAACTGATGTCATTTAAACTTATGGTTATTTTTTACCCGACTATCTGCCTTACGATAGATTATTGTTTTGTTTTTTTAGAACTACAATGTCTTACAGTAATTCTGGTTAGCTGAAATTGGCTCTTTGGTGAAAGACGAAGACTGCGATACTTGGTTAAGCTTTCATAAAGTAAACAACAGCGCAGGTATAAGCATCATTTAATAAAACCTACAGCATTGTTGCGACACTATGATAAACACGAGTTCACGAATCACGTAACAATATAACGTTTCCCCTCTTATACTCGCAAACACTGCAAGATGAACCTTAATGTTTACTGTATTAATACTGTATAAAACATTTATGCAAGCCCAACAGGGATACGATTCTGAAAGCAAAGGAGATTTATCATTTGAAGAAATGTTTCTTTACCTAACCTCAAGAAAAATTGTATCGTGCACTTAATTTACAAGATCAAACTTGGCATTTCTAGATCTGGAGCAGCTATGAGGGCAAACCAGGTCTATGTCAACTGTGAAGGCTGACCATGCCAGTGCAAGAGCATCACCATGACAGATGCCAACAGGGATCGTACCCTTGCCTCTCCTGCTGCCTCAAGATGTCACCACGCCACCTACCGAAATCCTAAAGAAGCAGCAGCTGGTGGGCGTCATGTTAGGAACATCTGTAGTCTTATATAAAGAATATAATGTACTCACCGGAGAAACTGATGTGAGAGAGAAGAAAAGGAAAAAGTAAAGAGCCGCTCGCTCCCATTTTGCGATCCGTTGATACCGGGATGGTGGGTCGGGTTCCATGTTGAGTCAGCTGATCTTCAGTCCGCTACACGTATATAAAGTCCATAAAATGGTGTTATGCACTATATCACTCAAGTCAGACACATCCGTACGCATGAATTAGTTACACGTCCTCCGTTACAGTTAGCGGCAAAACACACAGTGATGCAGACACAGCAACGTGCTCCCACACTCTGAGGCAGCGAGAGCTCAACTGGCTGCGCAAGCGTCTTGACGTCATATATACGTCACTGCTCACGCAGCCTGTTGCCATATAGGAACAGTTGGGTTTTATTTTTACTTAATCGTTTCTCAATAATTCAAAATACATTTCTCCGTTGATTTAAATTTTTAATTACCTAATATAAAGACTACATCTAAAAATAAAAAATTTATTAACTCAATCATTGTAAAGAAAAAGAAGGATGCAGGAAGAAAAGAGGATAATACATTATGTGCCAACTGATGATGGGGTGAGGTAATGAGTCATGTACTTACAGTACACAACAGCGGTGTTAAAGAAACAAACATCGATAAAACGGTGACATGTGAGATAACGCGAAATAACTGTGGGTGTTCTATTCTTGGATAAGTGGTATATATCTTCAAGATTCATTTAAGAACATGTAACACTAACTTCTAGTAACAGTGTAACACAGTGATGGTGAGAACAAATCCGTCCGTATTATTAAACAGCATCTTTTCTCTCTGACGAAGAGTCTTCTTGAAGGGATTGTTCTTTCAAGGGGTATTTTTGATTGCTGGTAATACTGTCCACTTCACTGATGCATTAAGCCTTGCTGGATGTATTTGAACAGTGGCATTACCCACATGAATCTGACCGACGTATACAATGTATGTATGTGTGTATATGTTTATGTATGTGTGCATGTGTATATATATGTACATGTATATGTGTATGTATATGTGTATATGTATGTATATGTGTATGTGTGTGTGTGTGTACATATAGGTATATGTACTGTCAATGAATATGATGCATCTCTTTGTGTACGAACCTCTGTCCTGCATGGCATTGAACAGTGACATTACCCATATGAATCTGACCTCTATACATTTATAGCTGTTAATGAATATGATGTATTTCTTTGTGTATGAACCTCTGTCCTGCTTGGCAGTGAGAAGTGATACCACCCTCAGTGTAAAGACCTGACTGAATTACTCAAAATAATCAAACTGTACTACAAGCTCTGCCAATAAATTTGTTAAACTAAAAACAAAACTGATGCATTATGGGTCGTCTTACTCGTATGCGTTTGTTTACCTTCGTTGGCGCTAAAAGTAAGAGTACTACGCTTTCACCATGGACATTTTTTCCTCCCAATCATCAAGGGCAAGTCCTATGTCGCAGAGAGAACGTGATTTATTAGCCCATTTGATTGGGAAGGAAAAGATTTTACAAAATATAAATACTTGTGGAAAGCCTGTTAGTTATAAACACAGGGGAAATATAAATTTTCTAAGGTTTTCAATGTAATTTTCAAATATAACTACTGTATAACATAATAGGAAATGGCTTTTAAGTGCTGATATGCCCTTATTTTATTGTCCTGGGTTAAAAAAAATTGGTTTTCAGAGAAAACAAATTTATAACCGCCGCAATTTCAATGTTTTTTTTTAGTGAGACGATCGTATTTATGGCAAATGTTTTAAGAAGTTTTATTTATAAGTTAAAGCAAAGTTAATCTAACCTAACTTTAACCTAACCTAGCATAACTTTTCACATGCCGTGGGGAACTTGTTATTACAGAGACTGGGGAAGCTGCTGTGAAGTCCTCTACATTAGCCAAAATACTGTCTCATATATCCTTAACTCACATTATCATTAAATAATCAAACTCCATCTCCCAGTGAACTTCTTTTATTGTGCACCTAATTCAGCCAAGCGGAAGTTTACTAAAACGAAATACTCTAATTGATGAAAAATTAGAGGCTGCAGTATTTCACATATTATATCATGATCCACGGTATCAAAGGTTTTGTTGTATGTAATGTTACCATTCTTGTAACAATGCCCTCCCAGAGAAATTTGCCTCTACCCATTTTAATATTTTTAGGCATAAACCTCCCGTTTATATTTCAGTATAGAAAGATTTGCACACTCGACTACATTTCGTTAATCTATCAAGCTAAAAGAGCCGGGGTAGTAGGCCGTCCATTTCACACCGTCACGTAGCAATAAGGTTACCTTTTATATAAATAAATATATATTTATAAAGTAAAACGGCCATACAAATCAACATTGATTCACCATGTACTTATACAGTGCAAGTATACAAACAATGTACAATCACTCAAAAACTTATTTTTACTGGGGGGGGGGGGGGGGTGGGGTTGATGAATTTCAGAATGAACATTGCGACTCCTGTTTTCTCGGTAGAGTGATCAAAATCCTTCGTCCGGAACGTCATATATTTTCTGTAGCCGGAACTGTACTTTGATAAACAGTGCAGGTGTACAAACAGTGGTAAACAGATATCGACTCGACCAAGGAAATTCAACAACATTATCACAAACTCAATTCCAATAGTAAACACACTCTTACAGTTTCATAGTACAGAACAGTAATGTAAAATGAATATAAATCAGGGAATATTGCATGCCGTACTTGCATACAGATTCAGACACAACAGTCCAGCAAATGCAAGTAAACCGAAAAATATTTTAACATACAAACTACGTTGACAAACATTATATTTACATCATCTTAAATACACTACATAAAAATATATCAAATAAAATTATCGCAGAGGGGCTCAACAACTTCGCCTGGTGATTTGCACACTAATGACTCATTGTCTTTGTTCGGATCAAGTGGACAGCATGAACGACAACACCCAACACTTCTTTTAAACAAGCAGGAACAGGAAGAGTCTTCGATGCCAGAGCGTGTCGATGAAGAATGCAGGGACTAAAGATCATATTCTGAATTTTCCTCCACATGGCTTGGGTACCAACAGTATAATCAGATCCCACAAGGTTCCAGAAAAGGCCAGTTAAAATCGCATGTTATTTTTTTCAGCGGCTCACAGAGGAGGAATTGTTCCCTGATACCATTATCATGCAAATATCGAGCAAAAACAACAAAGGAAAGCAATATGAGGACGTGTTTTTGATAAACAACTTCAAGAAAAAAATTTCCCGGACTTCCCTTGATTTGATCCATCAGCTGTTTGCGGATGTCCTCTGATGTGCTCCGCATTTGTTATCTTGTTTTTGGTGTTATAATGTTATTACTACGCATCAGCGACTAAGGTTAGAAAAACACTATTACATAAGAACACAAGAATGGAGGAAACTGCAGCGGGCCTATTGGCCCATACTGGGCAGTCCCGTTTACACCCAACCCCTATTGCTCATATAAGCATCCAACCTATGTTTGAAGCTATCCAGCATATTCGATAATGTTTGGTAACTTGTTCCATTCATCCACTACTCTCTTTCCAAACCAGTGTTTACCTATTTCGCGCCTAAATCTAAATTTGTCTAATTTAAAACCATTGGTAAGAGTTTGCTCCTGGTTGGATAGTCTGAGTACCTTTGTAATGTCCCCTTTGTTTAGCCCTGACTTCCATTTATACACCTCTATCAAGTCGCCCCTCACTCTACGTCTCTCGAGGGAGTGCAAATTAAGATGCTCTATACTCAAGGTTCCTAATGCCCGGGATTAGTCTTGTCATTCTCCTCTGAATTCTTTCCAAGGATTCTATATCCATTCTGTAATACGGTGACCAGAACTGAACTGCATAATCCAGGTGAGGTCTCACAAGCACAAGATGACCTCGCTAGTCTTGTAACTAACACTCCTTTGTATGAACCCAAGTACTTTGTTAGCCTTGTTACGAGCAAAAACACATTGTTTACTTGGCTTAAGGTTCCTACTTATCATTACTCCTAAATCTCTCTCGCAGTCGGATTTCTCAATGTCATCGTTGTTCATCTGGTAACTGGTTTCCCTGTTTACATCTCCAATACTGAATACTTTTCATTTGTCCACATTGAATTTCATCTGCCATTTTTCAGACTATTCGAAAAATTTGTTTAGATCCTCCTGTAGTTTTGAGGATTCCTCGTCAGATTTAATAACACGTTCTATTTTAGTGTCATCAGCAAATTTACTTATGTTGCTGTCTATAGAGTCGGTGCCTCGGGTATCATGTTTAAATTTTCGGTGGTGAAAATTGTTGACAAATATTTATTCAGATTATTGCTCATTTCTCCGTCGTTATCAGTTTGCTCGCCGGTATCTGACTATATAGGTCCAATCTTTTCTCGTGTTTTAGTTTGATACATTTGGTAGAATCCTTTGGGGTTTGTCTTCGCCTCCCTTGCTATCCTTACCTCATTATTCCTCGTAGCTTTCCTTATCTCGGTTTTAACCCTACTCGCCAATACCTTATAATAATCCCGGAGGTAAATTTCGCCACGATTTATCCTTCTACCTATAGCCTTCCTTTGGCCAATAATGTTCTTTAAATAATTATTAATCCATTTAGGGTCATTGTTGTCTGATCTGAGTTTTGTGTATGGTATGTTCTGCCTTTGTGCATTAAGTAACTCATTATATAAATTGTCTGGTCAGGTCAGTCTCAACCGTCAGGTCTCCTGGTATGGTTAGGTCGCCCTCTGTGGGTACACTGAGTGAGGTCACCTCATGTGAGGTCATGTAGCTTACCCCCAAGCGCGACACCCCCTCTTCAAACATAACCTAACATATATAAAAATAAAATTCTGAGATAAAACTCTCTTATATTATGTCTTTACCATACATGATAAGCTCGGCCGTTTCCATGGTACAATTTCACTCTCTTTAATACAAACTTTCATTTTAAGTTGAAAATGGTGATACAAGAAGAGGAACAGATAATACTCGTGGCGAGGATAGAGGTCAAGAATGCAATTACCCACTAAAGATGGTCTGGCATAACGGTTCAGACGATGATGGTGGAAAAGAAAGTAAAGTAGATGAGACGAGGAGTGTGCTGTATATCTCCCTCCCTCCAGTACTGTTCTTTGTCCTGCACTAAACCAAATGGCTATTGATACCATGATTGCAAGTGTCTGCGGTTCTCTGCTTCAAGTGGTAGACGGTGGAGCAGTCTGTCTGTGGTTCTCTGCTTCAAATGCTAGACGGTGGAGCAGCTTGTCTGGGGTTCTCTGCTTCAAATGCTCGACGGTGGAGCAGCTTGTCTGGGGTTCTCCGCTTCAAGTGGTAGACGGTGGAGCAGTCTGTCTGTGGTTCTCTGCTTCAAGAGCTAGACGGTGGAGCAGCCTGTCTGTGGTTCTCTGCTTCAAATGCTAGACGGTGGAGCAGCTTGTCTGGGGTTCTCTGCTTCAAATGCTAGACGGTGGAGCAGCCTGTCTGTGGTTCTCTGCTTCAAGTGCAAGACAGTGGAGCAGCCTGTCTGTGGTTCTCTGCTTCAAGTGTTAGACGGTGGAACTATGGTACAAACTTGGAGGTACTAAACTGAGGTAAAAGTCTGCCAAGTTTCACATTGACATAACTGAAAAGGGAAAAATACAGGAAAAATATAAAATAACTCCAACATTTGACTATCATAAACACGTGAGGATGTTATATAAACATGTGTAAGTTCACTGAGATGATTCAAGATAAACACAGCTCTGTCTCTTTATCAGTACACAGTAACACAGGACTTTAGCTTGTAACTCTTCAAGGTTTTGTAAGCCTTGTGGTATGCGCTTATGTAGTACACAAAATAGTATTTAGTGACGTTTGCTTCAACCAACTTACCTGTTGACCACACAGGTGGCGGGAGAGAACAGCTGACCTGGCAACCTATGAGCACCCACAACACACTATTCACGGGAACCTCCACCACCACTGTACTTGTATAATGCAGTTTATATTACAAAATGATACGACGAACACGAACACACACACACACAGACATTCATATATATATATATATATATATATATATATATATATATATATATATATATATATATATATATATATATATAGGCGGAAATTTTTCATTGGTATAGATTGATGGTAACACAAACACCTACTGTACACCTCGCTATGAAACCCCCAAGAACATTCTCTAACACAGTGTAGCGTGGCACCCACAGTATCGGCACGCCACGGGGAGTCTAAATTGTGGCACGAAAACATAAAATAAACTGATGAGGATAACAGTAAAACGTGTAACGTCGATTGATGCTGATAACAGTTTAAGGGTTGAAGTGTATCAAGCGGCCATAAGTGGGTAGACCACCATACAGCCAGGCACTCCCAGAGCATATGGAAGCATTAATGTATAATATTGGGTGTGTGACAAGAAATAAAAAGCAAGGTGTAAATTAATGAGTCAAGGCAGCATGTACGATCGTGTGTCAAACATGGTTCATTATGTTGAGACATATACAGGTAAATCTAACACTGGATAAATGAGTTTGGATTTTTAACAACATACTATTGTATAACTACGTAAGTTTAAATACAGTACTAACATGCCATACCATTCATAATAATATGTACTTGAATAAAACAAACAGTACCTCGCTCCTGTATATACTGTTACTAACCCTTTAAAAGCTAAACCACAAATTATTCAAAACAAAATAGTGAGATTTATTCTGGATATGGCCGCAAAAGGTCAAGTCGGCCGTGAAGTCCTGCAGACATTGGTCATGTTAACTGTAGCAGGTAGAGTGACACAGTTGAGGCTGAATCATGTTTTTAAGGTCGTCATCGGGTTTGTGTTCAGGATAAATCACATCAAACTTTGGAAGTATGAGATATGTGTACCAGTGAGGCACTTGGGGGCAGTGAACATAATTGTGTAGTGCCTGGTGAACACGGTTAAGCTTAAAGTATAATTATTTTTTGCATTTACAAAATAGAAGAAATTACCTAGCCTTATTAAATCCAGTGATAGTTTCAAATAACTCAAAATAAAGGATAAAATACATAGCTGATGAGATTACAGCGAAGGGAATTTCCCCATTAACAATCCTAACATGTAATGGTCACATGTAGACCCAGGCATGTAGTGTGTGCTTAGTCATGTCAGCTGTTGTTGACTTAGTCACGTCCTGTGGTTTGTGGCATAGGTGTATCAAGCGATGGTTAATCACGTGTACAGCGCCGGGAGGAAAGCTCAATAAAAGGTCCTCTGGTTTTTTGAGAAGCAGTAGGTTTTTAGTTGTCTAGTAGGGCTTGTCCTGCTATGGGTCATCCTGCTGAGACATACTGCTGCTTAGCAATTAAGCCCGGTTCACACTAGTCTGCCTGCTTTGACAGCCATCTCTCACTGATGTAATATAGCCATCGATGATGTCACGAAAGCGGTTTTCCGTTCAGATACAGCCCCAGTTAAAAGATAAACAAACATGGACGATGATAACCTTCGCTACACCTTCCTCTCAACTACTGGCGGGAGCCCCAGCTAGGAGAAGAGGATGCTCGTGATAATAACTAATTGAGAGGTCACCTCGTGTGGAATTTAATCGCTTAATGGAGAGGGAGAAACAGATTGAGCCTGGTTCATTATATTAATTTATTTATTAAGTAATTTAGTTATTATTTATCATTCATTATGGTTAGGTTGCCTTAAAACTCATTTGTACAGAAAATGAGCATCACCTTTGGATAGAGGAGTAAAACACACTCCAGAAAACGTGCCTTCTGTGCAGTCTTGTCGTAACTTCAAAATCTGTATATATATTATCGCTGTAATGAAACTTCTCATTTCTAATATTGCATCACTTACTACCTCTCTGATGGACGGCCATGATGTACACCTCATTTAACCTCGCCCTTGAATGGATTTGCGAGGTCTTGGAATGACCCTCATGTCTGTGAGTCTGTCCGGCTTTGTTTGTGTTTCCACACCATTGCTAATGTAAAAAAAAATAACACACACATCTCAACCACATCAGTAACAAATCTGACTAAGCCTCTTGGACTAAGTTGGGTATACAATGAGCACTGGATTTGGGGGAAAGAATAAATGGGACTTGTTGCATTGGATTCCTCGACGAAAGGGGCATCATAGATGATTCTCCGGCAAAAAGGAAAATGTGTTTCAAAGTGGTAAAATATGCTCAGCTTCATTTAAGACATTGTTTACTGCCATAAGGTAGCCAAATTATAACTAATGTTGGTTAGGTAAGTTGAAGATTGCACTGTGAAGGTGGGGGAATGTAATGAAGCCAGTTTCAAGACGAAGACAGTCTCCATTGTTTAGTGTGGTGTAAACAGACCCTGACTACGTTATTCAACAATGCTTTACGGTAGTTGTGGCTTATAGCGGCTGAACGTCATACAGCTCTCTCTCTCTCTCTCTCTCTCTCTCCATAAAAAATTTACTCACAACAGTAAACACAATGTTGAAGAGCAACAAACACGCGACAAAACTGAGACTGCAATAAAATTATATAAATTAATATATCAACCATAATATAGGGAATGACTCGACACATATATCTTTAATATTTATATATTTGAGATGAAAATATCACAGTCAAGGTAACGTACTATAAAGGCAGAAAGTCGGGGTCAAAAGTTGGTTTGAAGCAACGGAACTTACATACCCTCACGCGTTTGGTGCTGCATGGTGTACTGTTTTATCTCATTTGGGGTCGAACTGCTTTACACGAACATTTGACTCTGACTATACTTGCGACACCACGTTACTGTCACATAGTTGCCGTGAAACCTTATCACACCCACAGTTATATGCTGTGTATTAGTCTTTGTCGGTGATGTATTCTTTAAGGTACATATTATAAGTTACACGATATTGAATACTGTTAGAAGGCAAAAAAAAAATGTAAAATAACAGAAATGTGCTTTTCAGTTCAGTAACTAAATGGACTGGGCCTCGCCGATGACTCACCAGTTATAAGGTTTATGGTGTAATCTTTGCTCTCAAATAATTCTCACTTATCTGTGGCGTCACGATACCAAGCTTATATATATACGCTGAAGTAAAACAGAGAGAGAGAGAGAGAGAGAGAGAGAGAGAGAGAGAGAGAGAGAGAGAGAGAGAGAGAGAGAGAGAGAGAGAGAGAGATGATAGATGCTGATGACTATAATATTATCACAGGTAGTCAATGAGAAGCCAAACAATTACCACTTGACCCTCCCTCCTACGTCTACCTCCTCCAGCCAAAGACATATTTTACCCTCATTGGTTACCTTCTCACAGTAAGTTATACAGAAAATGTTGATAACATTATGTGAGTCAATTCAACATTGCAGAACACGCAGAGACGAAAATAATAGGTTAGGAAGCGCGTGTGGAGTGAGCCAACACAACCTCGCGTAAACACCGACAAACTGTTGATCATCACCTGCACGACTGTTTATGAAAACACTGGATGCTGCACCACCCTGCCGCTGTTGTCCAGGAAATTCTAACGATAATTTTTTTAATATTTCGGTTTCCTATTTTGCTATTCTTCGTGCCCTCTTTCATGTTTCTAGGCGGTCTAGTTGGCAAGAGATGTGACCTTTTATCATGACACTCATACATCACGTCCCCGTGGTTCAGTTCTTGCAGTTTTATTCGTCTGACTAAGATCGATGCTGAGTGAGAGAGTAAAGCACAAGTGAGGAAGATCACAGGTGAAACTCTCTGGCCTCACACTCTTGGTATACGTCAGTAAAAACTGCTCGCAGCCGACTCATCAAGTCTTCCGCGAAATACCGCTTTTTACAGCTGATCACAGAGAGCTTTAATAGAGTATCCAGTATCCACACCTCAAGCCTTCCTCAACATAAAAAGTGATCGACATGCTGAATTATACGGGGCGCTCAACCACGCCTGTCTGTTGACTAAGTGAGGTCATGAGCCAAGCTTTCTCAGCTTTTCTAACACTTAAAAGGTACCAGGATAAGGTCGATGTGGCTTGTAGTTTTGTGAGCAATGTTCGTCTACTGGTTTCTGAAAGGTTGGCACAGTCGACCACAAGTCTTAGTAAACCGGTACAAAATTATCAAACATGTGGATCAAATTATCTGATCACACTTTCGTGCAGAGAACTCCCAGAATGTCAAGATTACCAGAAATCTAAACTTTATCCTGCAGATATTTTACAATTACATATGATGTGTATATTTAAATAAAGTCAAGTGTTGGGGAGCAGGTATTGTCCACAAGATATGACACTGTACTGGAGACCATATCAAAGTATTTCGTCCACTGGTTCAACCTGTAAAGACGGCAAAAGGTAAAGATATTTTTTTTCGGGGGGGGGGGGGGGGACTTGTGTTATTCTTTCTATGAAGCTTGAACTGGCTGGCGTTAATTATCACTGAGCCGTTGTGCTGATAGATATAGGCAAGCTTAATCGCCATAACTAGAGACACTAACAAGATCTTAAGGAGTAATTACCACCAGGAAAGTAATTAAGAGAAAAAACAAACAAACAATACCAACTTTAGTTTCTTTAAGTCATAATAAAGAGATAAAATAGGATTGTTGCTTGTGGGAGAAAGTCTTGGTTAGAGTTATTTAGTTGTGATCAGACTTTTGTGCTGTAACGTGTGTGTGTGTGTGTGTGTGTGTGTGAGAAGTAGGGTGGCAAAGGTGTGTATGGGAGGGAGAGTGAAGGTGGGGGAGAGTGGGTGTTAAGATGTGTGGGGGAGATTGGTGGCAAGGGGGAGGGGGAGGGGGCTGGGTGTTAAGATGTGTGGGGTAGAGTGGTGGTAAGGGTGTGTGTGGGGAGGTGGAGGTGAGGGTGTGTAGAGAAGAATGGCGGTGAGGGTGGAGATGGGACATAGGGTCGTGTACTTAGGAGAAACATCTTAACAATGTCACCCATAGGGGCCCATCTCCTCAAGTTATTAACCCCCACCAGCAGAGCCAAGTGTGTGTGTGTGTGTGTGCAACGAATACGTCTTCCAATGGTGTTAAAAAAAGTGGTAGACGCATTGGTTGTTGGCCCAAGAAGAGACAGATTGATAGTGTGTTCTGACAAGCATAAAATTTTGTGATTTGGAGTTACAGTAGGACGTTGAGTCTTGGACGGACGGAGGTACAGTTCGAGGATTTTTTTTTGTAATAAATAAGAAACGTTACGGAGAATTAAAGACGGTCTTGTTCCGGCTTTCTTTTTAGTATTTTTTTTAGACCTACTTCTGTGTCATCTCATAAGATTCCTGTTACCAGAAATACAAATGACTTGTCGAGTGTTTTAATCTTAAGTACCATAGACGCAAATAACCAGCTTGAAATCTATCGTATTATATTCCATGTTAGCTGAATTGACAAGTTTGAGCCTACAGGACAAACCACAATAAATCCCCGACTGTTTCTACGTTATGTTGGTTACCAAAAATTTGATAACCTGGCGACGTATTTCATACATTGACGACGCACCGACAAGTTGTGGGGCGAAGTAAAGATACCCGGACCTGCTGCAGTTCCCATAGCTAAGAATAGCGCGGTGACCTATTTTTCACCTAAAAGATGAATCCATAAGAAATAACTTATGTATGGGTTCTCTGATTACTGCACATTGTTGTTGTTTGTTGATTCACCTGATATAACTATCCGCACCGTTTTCCTGCAGGATAAATCTAAATAGCCCAGCGACCTGATTTCCATCTTGTAGCTGAGGGATCCGCCGCAAAAATAATTCAACCCAGTTCTCGGAGATGATTAAATTGCCTCTAAATTTACATGCATGTCTGACAAGTGTGTGTGTGTGAGCACGTGGCGGCGCCTTAATGGGGACTGTGAGGCGGGTATAACAGTAGTAATATACATGTAGTAATAATACGTGACGGAACAATAATAACCATCTTGCTAGAAATAATAATGATCAATATTAATTTTACTCTCGTTAACTGGGTCACAACTGTGTGTGTGTGTGTGTGTGTGTGTGTGTGTGTGTGTGTGTGTGTGTGTGTGTGTGTGTGTGTAAAATGGATTACTCAACAACACAAAGGGCCACAATGTTCGTGTTTGACTGATAAGGTCAACATGGCAACCACTGGATCAGATTCAGATTTCAGATTAGGCCCCAGGCAGTGGCGTGGGGGGGGGGGGGGGGGGGCACCTATGTGTTGAGGGTCAGAAGGTCAAAGGTCAAGGTCACAACCGTGGTCTGAGTTGCCGCCTCGCTCAATGCAATCTAATTCATTAAATTACTGTTAATGACATAGCAAACACTAATACTACCGTACTATTACTACCAATACTACTACTACTAATAATGATAATGATAATGATAACACTAATATCCCTACCATAAATAACAACAACAATAATAATAATAATAATAGTAATAATAATAATAATAATAATAATAACAATAATAATAATAATAATAAAACATTCTCTAGCCCTATTAAAGATCTGAGAGGGATGAAAGTGAGGACTGACAGAGGTTAAGATGATGAGATTGCCATAGCCCATAAAGGGGGGTTGACGTGTTGCAAGTGAGGGTAAAGAATAAACAGAAGAGGAATGATGGATAGGATTTCATTGTCTCACCGATCATGTCAAGTGTTAGAAGAGGCGGAGGTATGGAGGACGTGGAGGAGTGGTGGTTAATGAGGTGAAAAGCTTAGAGGTGGAGGAGTGGTGGTTAATGAGGTGAAAAGCTTAGAGGTGGAGGAGTGGTGGTTAATGAGGTGAAAAGCTTAGAGGTGGAGGAGTGGTGGTTAATGAGGTGAAAAGCTTAGAGGTGGAGGAGTGGTGGTTAATGAGGTGAAAAGCTTAGAGGTGGAGGAGTGGTGGTTAATGAGGTGAAAAGCTTAGAGGTGGAGGACTTATTCAACAGAGACGGGACATAACCCCCGGTGGCTGGTGTTGTACAGTTTAAGCTACGATCATCAAAACAGAACTCGCCTTGCCCACTGCCCAGGTATTTGTACACGGAGATGAGACTAACAACGGAGATTTAAACAGTTACTGAACTTAAACAAGATATTAATTAACGGCGACGTAAGTTGATGCATAACAGACTTAACAAAACTGCAAACATGAAATAATAAATTGCGACTAAAACATACGTCTCATAAAAATTTCGACCAAGTTCCAGGTTGCTGACCTGATTGACTTTCTGCCTCATTTACACACAATGGACGAGTTTTCGGTTTTGGGTAAACGCAGAAAATACATTCTGCCACGTTCGTAGAGTGATACAGTAGACATAATTTTTAATAAAAGTTGAAAGTCCTGCTATAATAATCGAGATAAGTTTATTTCTCTAAAAACAGGGTCGCCATTTGCAATGACGTCACCAGTTTCCCCGCAGACGAGGTTCTCCAACAAACTCACAGCTGCAGTCGGAAGTAGTACAAAGGATGGCTTCTTCGGACCCCAAATGCCAAGTTCAGATAAGTTTTAAGGGTATTTTTTTATGGTCTAATTTATGGACATTTCGTAAGTGAAGAAATGTGCCGTGAAGAGCAGCTTATGTATATAAAAAACTCCCATGTTCACACCAGCTCAGCTGTCATGTACTCTTACCTGGTAGACTTTCTCTCTTTTTTCCAGTGCCTTTACAGAGTATATCAGTACTAGATGGAGATACGAGTAAAATAGAAGTAATGACATTGTCTGGACTTTGTTTTGAGAATGCCTGATGCTAGGTAAGCATGACAACATAGTGCTGTTATTATTTTGATGATTCATAATTTATATTAATTTATGGGTAAAATTTTACTTAAACTACCATAAGTATTTGGATGCTTAGATTCGAGATAGGCTATAGTGGGTAAATTTTAAGTTTTGGTCATCCCTGTACTTAGACATGCAGACGATGTTTTTTCTGATGGTTTGCGATGTGTTATAAACGATTTTGACCTTAATTTCTATCGGAAATCACTAGTATTGAGTTATTACCGCTCCCCCCTTACCGGTGTATGTTAAGCTAATCTTATAACGTATAATATAACTTATCACACCCTAACCTAACTTAACCTATGACTTGTATTTTCGGATGCCATAGAAAAATATTTTGCGACAGAAATCCCGTAGAGATAATGTGTCTTATTGTTAAAAATACTTAATCCCATAGTTAGAATTTTAAGGTTTCCCAGATGACCAAAACCAACATAATACCAATATTGTTTGGAATGATTATATTATGAAATTTGTAGTAGGGACAGCAAACATCAATTGAATTAGATAATGTGCTTAGTAATATTTATATATTCAAACAGTATTACTGTGTTGCACAGTAAAGCATAATTAATTATATAATAATATTTAATTAGAGATTCGATCAGCCGGAAAGGTTGGACAATTACTTCCACGGTTCATCAAGGTAGATGAAAGAAATTTACCAAAGTAGATGTCTTTATGATTGTTGAGTATTATCAAGAACTCCGCCAACCAGCTTTGAAGCACGTTAAATTACATGCCATCTGATCATCTCAAGCCCATCCCCTGGCCATGGTCGTCCCTAGTCCTTCCACAACATTAAATATAGACATCAGTGACGAAAACTTACATTTTCCAGACATGAAATAGAGAACAGTGATAAAAACTTCTTTTTTGATTTATCAGTCTTTTGCATCATTTTGGCACCCAGCAAATAAATACACACGATGAATACTTGAACAGTAATTCATTTTAACCTATAAATAAGGTATACCTGTGTATATCAACATTGTGTATGGCCACAAGTCCTGTATTTCTGCTGTTAACAACATATACATCACAGTTGGCTGCCTCCAGGCTCTTGCTCGAGCTTGTCTGTAAGGTCACAACTACAACCAAACACAGAGCTTTTCGCAGGCACGTGACTTTTTAGCTACTTTAACTCTTATTTTTTTTACACTTTTTGGCCCAATTTATTTAAAAACATGACAGTGAATTTAAGCGTTTTCTTTACCAATTGACCTGCCATCTTACGAAAAAAATTCCGACCGACAACTCGTCCAATGCAGGGTCTCAATTGCTTCTCTTACTTTGACAACACAACATATACAGTATATTGTTTCTCATTCATGATTTTTTCATTTCTATATTTATTTTTGGTTCAATTAATTTTTTTTCGCCCCCCAGGCCCCGGCTGGACAAATCTCCGCAAAAAAAAAACGAACATAAAGGTAGGGAATAAGAAGACGGGCGAAAAAAAAAAAAGAGAGAAAATAACGAGGGGTAACTGCAGTAGTAGTTAGACAAGCCAACGTCTTCCCCCATTAACACAGTGGCCTACTTTCAGCTTTGATTAAGTATGACACTATTTTCGTCACACTGGATGTTAACTTAACCTAACCCTTATGGATGAGTGTCATAATAATTCAGGTGTTTATGCCGTTAAACCTTGTAGGGCGGGCGTTTTAATGGTATGGAATAGTGTGTAGGCGACGGTGGTGTTGGGGGAGGGTGAGGAAGTTGTAGTGGTAGAGGCGTGAGATGTGAAGGAGATGGGAGAAGGGTTGTGAGGATGAGAGGGTAGATGGAAAAGAAAAATATATGTGAAAGGTGGAGGATATATGAGGGAGGGAGGGTAGGAAGGAAGTGATAGAATGAGGGGAGATAAGGGATGGAATAAGTGAAGGAAAGAGGTGATAGGGAGGAGTGAAAGAGGAGGGGTAATAAGAGAGAGAGAGAGAGGGGGGGGGGGAAGGAAAAGGAAGGAAGGAAGGAGAGGGACAGAGGAGGAGGGAGTGAGTCAGACAGAGGTGGGAGGAGGGAGGTTAGAGGTAGGTGTGGCAACATTGACACAGTTCTCGTGCACCCACCTCACACCCTCAACAAATACCACATTTTTAACACACCTTGAAACGAAACACCATACCAACCCTCCTCCTTCTCCCCTTGTTTATGTAACATTCCTGTGCTTGAGTTCTTGGCCTTGTGCATTAAATCAAACAATCTTGTTATCCTTATTCTAGTTATGAGAAAAGTGTGTGTGTGTGTGTGTGTGTGTGTGTGTGTGTGTGTCTGTGTGAAGTTTTAGAACACTACTAGGATTAAGTCTGTAGATTCAGACGCGGCTTAACGTTAATGCCTCGGTGGGTGTTGCTGTTATTTCTGTCAGTGATGCTGTAACTACTGTACTGTCCTCGCCGTCCCTGTAGTGTATTTATTTTTATCGTGTTTAATGATAATGCAAACGCCGCTGTTATGATCACTATTACTTACTGTTTAATAAAGTCAAGACTGAATGACGGAATTTATCGTTTGTTGTTTTCCCCGATACAATATTGGTTTTAGCGGCTGTTACAGAGTTTTTATTGCTGCTTTTGTTGCTGTTATTGTTATTCTGATGCTGTTGTCAATGTTTCTGTTGATGATCCTACGGTTACTGTTACACCTGTTAGTGTTGTTACTGTGCCCACTGGCGCTAATGAGGTTTTTGTTGTTTATTCTGTTGCTGTTGTAAGAACTTGTTTCCGTTATATTACTGTTGTTTCTGTTAATGTAAATGCAGCTGCTGCTGTCATCAGTGTTGCTTCTGCTACTGGCACTGCCGTTTCTGTAGTTGTCTGCCCTGGGTTAATCCCGCCCTTACCGCTCTTCATCCATTCTTTGGCTGGCCGCCCTGTTCCATGTAATAATAATAATAATAATAATAATAATTAACCGTTTATTGAAAGAGCTTGGCAGCCAGAAGGCTGAAAATATACAGTTACATATTTGGGGAATGGGTTTCGAATTACAAATAATATACAAGTAACATAAGTGATACAAATAAGATATATAATAACTAGATGAGGAAAAGCTCAAACTACAGTGCATTTCAACAGAGTGACAGTGCAAGGAGTAGTGTTTACTGGGAGTGAATACACTGGTTTATTACAAGTTATTGATAATTTTTACATGGTTGGGACTGGGCTGTTCTTATAGCGATCAGTTCGTGCACGTATGGGCTGGATGCGGTTGTGGTGTCGAACAGCAATTCTCGGGCTCGGGATCTCAGGTGGTGTGTGTGTGTGTGTGTGTGTGTGTGTGTGTGTGTGTGTGTGTGTGTGTGTGTGTGTGTGTGTGTGTGTGTGTCTAGGCTACAATGCAGGTGTGGATTACCAATCTTCGTATATTGGTTTTTCCCTCTGACTGGGGACAAGAGTCTCAGAGCAATTTCTGTTTCATTTTGACAGTTGTGTATGTCAAGGCTAAAGTAAACCCAGATGGGTTGGTTCTTACTTCCCAAATTAATGGTAAGAATTGAGAATGTGGAGGAAGGACTGTTACCTGCAGCTGTGACGGTGACCTGTGACGCTGTATTTACGATCATGGCGCCCAGAGGGATTCAGACTGAACTCCTGGTGCTTGTACCTCACACGGCCTCCAGCCCAACACACGCCACGAATTTATGCAATAGTGTCACTCTCTCAGTTGCAACTTCATAAAAGCACGAGCCGCTGCATTCACCCAAAATAGAAGATAGGAGGGGATGGTTAGAGCTCCAAGTGTGATTTTATCACGATTCATCTTATCCACGTTTTCATTGTGGATCTACATGATATATATACACACACACACACACACACACATATATATATATATATATATGTATATATATATATATATATATATATATATATATATATATATATATATATATATATATCCCTTGGACCTCTATATAAAGAATACCTGCATATGGGTGATTGTGTGTGTGACACAAATATACACTATATACACTAACGTTCCATTTAAGAAAACACCAACACAAAGTTCTTTTCACACCATGTACACATGGTATGTGTGACCATCACACATACATACAAATTAATCTACATTTATAGTAAAGTTAGATATCGTATGGAGTGTGTTTCAATTTGTTTTAATAGTAAAATTAAATAATTAAATAGTAATAAATTAATATATTAAAATAAAACGAAGACACATAAACATGATACAGAAACATTGAAATACTAAGTCAATTAGAGGATCAAATTCCTTCACAGTTTCTATAAAATACATGGAAGGCTCTGCCTAAATTGATTCCTTTTATTTATTTATTATTTCGTTTTATTCCTAGACTCGTCCACCTTCTCCATCATGCATGTACAGTATAGGGAGTTGCGTTTTTTATAGAATATTGGCGCTGCAGATGAGGTGTTTCATTACGACTCACTAACTCTCACACGCTACCCGAGACAACATATTTTAAGAATTAATTAAGACATTCCCTCTCCTTCGTCCGCTGGATGTCTTGCCGCATAGTTGGAACTTAGTCATATTTGTTGGGTCCTTTTCTTTGATTCTAACTTTGTTGCGGTTCTATGTAATGTATTTCTGTGCTTCAACATGTTAAGTCTTTAAGCACGTACTCTTAGTTAAGTCCAAACGCTAGACAACAATAAAAAACTAGGAATATTTTTCTCTCAGGCTGGAGCTATTCCCTGGAATACCCACAGACAGACGACCAGTGACGAACTTCGGAATCTGCTTGCTGGATTTACAAACGAATGAGAAACGTATCGCAAAGTGAGTAAAAAACTGGACATAATTTTCTGAGGGAACAAAAAGTCTTGGTTGGTCTATACAGCTACACCCAATACGGATATATATATATATATATATATATATATATAATCAACGACCTCACCAGCAAGGAATCGAACCCTCGACCTACTGGGTGTGACTAGGGAGCGCTTACCGGCTAGGCCACAAGGACACTAAAAAGCAGTTCTAGACTCTGTTATATTTCACACAAAGCCTGTCTCGAGCTGATGGCGCCGTGAACCTCATGGGAAACTGCCCGTGCCTCGTATGTGGTTCAGTAGCAGTTTACCGAATCCAGATGGTATGAAACGCGAGGTAACACATATATATACTTTTCATTTTAGTCCATTTAACACGAGGACTTTGAACATACAATTAACGACCTCACCAGCAAGGAATCGAACCCTCACCTACTGGGTGTGACTAGGGAGCGCTTACCGGCTAGGCCACAAGGACACTAAAAGCAGTTCTAGACCCTGTTATATTTCACACAAGCTGTTCATCGAGCTGAATGGCGCCGTGACCTCACTGGGAAAAACTGCCCGTGCTCCGTATGTGGTGTCCGTAGCATTTTACCGAATCCAGCTGTATGAAAACGCGAGGTACATATATATACTTCATTTTTAGTCCATTTAACACGCGGACTTTGAACATACAATCAACGACCTCACCAGCAAGGAATCGAACCCTCGACCTACTGGGTGTGACTAGGGAGCGCTTACCGGCTAGGCCACAAGGACACTAAAAAGCAGTCAGACTCTGTTATATTTCACACAAAGCCTGTTCTCGAGCATGATGCGCCGTGAACCTCAATGGGAAAACTGCCCGTGACTCGTTGTGTGTCAGTAGGCATTTTACCGAATCAGCTGGTATGAACGCGAGGTACATACTATATTTACTTCATTTTAGTCATTTAACCCACGCCGGACTTTGAACATACAATCAACGACCTACCAGCAAGGAATCGAAACCCTCGCCATACTGGGTGTTGACAGGAGCGCTTACCGGCTAGGCCACAAGGACACTAAAAGCAGTTCTATATATATATATATTTTTAATACACGCAACACTGCAACACCTACACCATAAGATAGATATTCTCTACAGTATGTTAAAGCAAGAGCTGTGTTGTGTCATCCTGAAATCCAATTCTCCAGCAACACATTTTACCATATATGAGGACATTTCATTTCATTTGAATTAAACATTTGTAAATGTACATATTCCAATTGTCACTCACCTTCACCTTTCAGCTTTGACCAGTAATCGTGTTCTCAGTGGTTAATGAATCAGCCAATCACATACCGTCCTTTGTGACCAACCACCTTCTGTAAATGACAATAAGATATATTATTATTTTACTTGAATGGGGCAGCAAAAGTACAGTGGTTTTCTCTTAATAAGTATTGTTAACGCTATGTTGTTTATATTACATAATACTGTAAACAACACCCAAAACACCGCTTATTCCTCAACAGCATCACTGATCATCATGTGAGTGAGTTATGTTCCTCTCACAATAATTTAATGTAGTTCTTGATAGGTAACATATAGGCCGTTCTCTTATTACATGTGAACAAATAGCGTCTTTTGTGTTACTCGTCGTGGATGGAGGTGCTAACCACGACTTCTTGTCTCATTTTAATCAATTCAATTCCAATTTCAATTGTTTATTCCTTGATAGAGGAAGCGGGATCCTAGTGCTGTCACTAGGTACCCCTGTACAATGACACCAGAAGCATCTGGCAAGTGTGACAAGTATATACAGTATAAATATTATAAAGGGGCTTACTAAAGCCTAAGGAAGGACGGATATTCCTTTAACACATAATCAATATTATTTACATAATATCTGGCCAGTATGGGGAGGATCATCGTGTCTCCGTCAGGGGGTCGTGGAGTGGTGGTCCAGCAGGCGTCACGGAAGCGTTGTGTGTGGGGACATCTTAGGAGGTAGTGGATAAGGGTGCTGCCGTCGGGTCTTCTGCATAATGCACAAGAGCGTTGCTCAGGGGAGGTTCATTTTAATCATTAAATTGTTGTTGGCTTCGTGTTGTGTTTCAATAACTAATATTATTAAGAACTGTTCATAATCATAGTTTCTACAACTTACAATTATGTTGTAATCAAATTTTGCGAAACTGAATACTGTGATAAGGTATTCAGCAAAATATGAAAATTTACAAACGTCACCGAAATAACACTTAAATTGTGACTACAACTGCAAGCAGCAGTGTCACAGGAACTCACGCTCCTGACAGCAGCAACACACATTGAGACGTCCTCACCTCCACCTCCCCTCACTGACCGTATTTTTCCCTTAACCAACATTTTTACCCTCGTTACTCCTCATATAACACGCCAGGGAGCAACGCTTTCTGTTGAGTCTCTGTTTATCGTTCAGGTTCATGACAAGGACAGATATAAGCATTTCGTATCTTTCCGCTACTGAACGAAAACGGTATAACTGAATAAAGCTACAGTAGTATCCCGGCCAACCATCAAATATTATAAACTTCTCAAAGGTGATACCAGGTCCTTTAGAAGTAATTAGCTTATCAATAAAGGGTCGGGTATCGTTCCCCAGCAAGATGGAAGGAATATATCCTCCTGTGAGCGGCCAGGAGTTGTCTATCCCCCAGGAGGGTGTTGGGAATACTTGAGGCAAGGAATGGATAAGTGGATCAACAACAAACTTTCCTTCTTGTTGAAAATACAACTACGAGTTTACTTCATAAATCTTGGAGGCTTAAGATGTTAGGGACAGTGAACAGTGAAGAACAACCTGAACACGAGGCCATGCTACAGAGGCAAAACTTGTTGGTGAAGTGTCGTGGTGGTGCGTACCCAGTATCTAAGATTGAATTGCAGTGGAAATCTGGTATATTTGGTTTACTGTATATATATATATATATATATATATATATATATATATATATATATATATATATATATATATATATATATATATATATATGCTACAACCTTTTTTACAAGAAGGCCAAACACATGTCTTTCTTCCATAATGACATCAAATGTTAAACCTGTAACCTAATCTAATCGTGGCCTGGCATTTAATATTACCTGTTTCTTGGAATGTAGGAAAGAAAGTCTTTGGAAAAAAGTCAGTGTATAACTAGAGACAGATGATGGTTAGGTTAGATTTGGTCTGGTCTGGTTAGGTTTAGTCAGGCAAGATTTGGTTATGTTATGGGCCTGGCTGTCAATGTTTTTTTATATTCTTACAAAAAGGCCGCAACATATACTGTGCTGAATATTAATATTATACCTATTCCTAATTTAACAGCGAGTTTGATGCTAAAAAGAGATTTTGCGTCGAGAAATATGTTTGTTTTGTTAAATACTGTTTCAACGTTAATATCCCGGGTTGGGTACAATAAAGACAGCCAGGGTGACACAGTTACACCAAGAGTGAAGGTCGAGTCCATGATATATGAGGCTGTGGGGCTTCAAATAACAGATCCAGTCCGCTGGGGAGTAAAAAAATAATTAAATGCATCCACAAAATACTGCCCGGGAGTGCTATTACAACGACACGACCAACCCTTTATTTATCTTAATTCTACCCCCAATTAAAAACAAAACCGTTAATCTTGATAATGGCGTTGTGTGGTGGGCAATGGTTGAGAGCTGAGACCCCCCCCCCCCCCCCCCCCCCGTAGAACGATGGCGAGGCAGACCTGAGGTGAGGGGACAGCATCGGGGCGACCAATAGTTGTGTGAGGGGTCTGAGAGGGTGTGGCCAGGTTAGGGGAGGGGCTCAGCTTTCTGGGTCAATTACAACAAGGCCACTGCTGCCGTTACCTCCACCGTGTCTAGACAGAAAGAATCCAATATGCGGTTTGTTTCACACACACACAAACACACACACCTCCAAGCACTAGAAGACAGGTCGTACAGTTTGTCAAATCGATGTTTAATTGGCAAGTTTAATAATGCTTCTCAGTTTCACGTGTAATGAAGTGACCATTCGCGTGCCTCCAACTGAATGATTAAATGTAATGGATACTTCACGGTGACCTCATACAGTCTGACCTTATTGGGGTCACATACATGAATAAACAGTACACTGACCTACTAGTTACCGGAAGTGCCCCCACGTCTACTGAACTTCTACTTCCTAGGTAATAAACTCAACTGTACTATTTACCACTGTACTATAACTAATGAACACTTTAAACTATGTTATTGTAAGGATCATAATTCGTCTATCACCACCACCAACATATATGGAACCAGTTTTGTTTACTTTATTGAAACTTGAAACACCAAACAAATCACAGCCATAACTACTGATAACTACTGAATCACCTTAACCTAACATAACCATTCCTTACCTTATAACAACCATCACCCTGACAGAAAGATGCGAAGGAAGTCAAAGGAAATTTCAGATACAAGTTCCAACCAAAAACAATTCCTGAAGTTTGTGAAGGAAGAAAAAAAAATAAGACTGAAACAACAATATTGGTTTTGCTGATTCAGTGACGCAGGAAGACGGGAACAAAATAAATAAAGATGAATAAAGATGAAGAAAGGGAAGACATCTTGTTGAAGTTTATCCTTGAATACGACAGAAACCGACTCAAGAAGGACTCGTGACTACTACAAGGAGGAACTCTGTACAGTGGAACCTCTATTTAACGGACTATATGGAGAGGTAAGTCCGTTATATTGAGTATCGGTTAGATATGAAACCCCCCAACTAACGGATTATAAGAAGAGGAAAGTCCGTTATATCGAGGCTCCATTATTTGTAAGCCCCCAGTATTGGTCCAGGAAGGTTAGGTTAGGTTAAATTAGGTTAGGTTAGGTTAGGTTAGGATAGGTTAGGTTAGGTTAGGTTAGGTTAGGTTGAGATAATTGTACAGTGTGAACAACATCTTGGTACTGTAAAGACGTGATTAACTGGGAATGAGATTAAAAGTTGGCTCCCCGAGAGATACAACATCTCAGACAGCTAAACGATATACACGATAATATAAAGAATTTGAATCGTGAAGACTGATTGAGAATACACACACACACACACTCCATATTGTGGTCGTATCAAACAACTTACTCGAACAGCTGATCTGATCTGCTTTTCCAAACATACTAGGGATGAGTCAACAGTGAAGCTATATGAGTCAACAGTGAAGCTATATGAGTCAACAGTGAAGATATATGGGTCAACAGTGAAGCTATATGAGTCAATAGTGAAGATAGGGAGATAGGAAGAAACTGGTTCACAAATAGGGTGGTGGACGAGTGGAACAAGCTTAGCAACTTTGTAGTAAGTGCGGGAACTCTGGAAAGTTTCAAAAGGAGGCTAGATAGATTCATGGATGATAGAGAGTGGTAGTAACTCTCGACAGGAGCTGCCATGCACAGGCCAACCGGCCTATTGCAGACTCCTTATTTTCTTATGTTCTTATGTTAACACCGAAGGTAAATGAATCAACAGTGAAGGTATATGTGAGTCAACAGTGAAGGTATATATGTGAGTCAACAGTTAAGGTAAATGAGTCAACAGTGAAGCTATATGTGAGTCAACAGTGAAGATATGAGTCAACAGCGAAGATTGTATACATCGCTCTGGATTCTAGGTCACGTGATAATTATAATTTTACACCGTGACTGATATACGAGGTCAACAAATCAATTTCCGAGAATGTCTAGTGACAAAAAAAAAAAACTCCAGCACACAACGACTCCCTCACCGCCATTAACAACTTACACAATCATGCCCTGACCTTGTACGAGTCATTTATCTGATTGCAATTAAATCAACGTTATTGTCCTCTGAGAGAGAGAGAGAGAGAGAGAGAGAGAGAGAGAGAGAGAGAGAGAGAGAGATTTTCTTCATAACAGATACATTAGCGTTATTGACTTCGAGAGAGAGAGAGAGAGAGAGAATGTATTTTTATAATTTATTTACATACATGCGGGCAGAGATTTCCACAAGACCTTCAGAACTAAAAGAAAAATGATTTATCAAGTGTTGGTCACAAAGGTAGGCGCAGTGGGTGAAATATACTCTTTATAAGTGGAGTACAGTAAAGTGGTCAACTTCACTATGATTCTTAAAGTATTTTTCAATTTTCCATTTTATTGTATTGACTTGGTTTATGAATTATAACCACACTTAATGCAAGGTTATATGATAGTAAGAAACAGTTGATAATCGGTATATAAAGATAATGGATGATAATTGTAGTAAATATACTGTATATGTACAGTCCTGGCAACACGCCCCCCCCCCCCCCTAACACAGGTGTGGGGTCGTCTGTCCTTACTCAGTTGCCTACGTCATCCTCTCACGGGTACGACTGTGTAAGATAGATGAAGGGGAACACAAACGTCAGGGATGGAGAGAAACACAAAGGAGAGTGAAGCCAGACAGGTTTATAAAGCAACAAGCAAGGCCGGAAACAACATGTTGAAATATCTGCATACACTTCTTTATACCAACTCACATGTGCAGTATATTCGTTAACATACACATTGACTCACAACATATTGTTTCAGTGCATACATAGTTATTAAGCCAAGTGGTCAGGTTATCATACAACAGTACACACTCCACGATCTACTACTGTACTATGCTATACGTCTTGCTATGAGTAATACCTACTGTCGAGTTCAGTGGTTCTCATTCTATGGGTAATTACCCACAGGTGGATAATTTAGGTAATGCAAGGCACAATAAAAATGTCATTCATATCTCAGTAATTTTAAAATAAATCCTCATTTTTTCCAATCAGTTCAGCTTGATTAAATTAATCAATATTTCTAACGGTATTCAAAAATATTCAATAGAACATAAGGTTTTAAAGTTATTGAACTCAAAGGGATAATTTTTCCCGTTACTGTACTACAGGAACAGGCAAATTCGGGTCCTGGTCTGACGTCATACTATTAAATGAGATTTTAGGAGCGGCTGGTTTGAGAGGGCAGCGGGTAACACACCTAAAGACAGTAAATGGGTAATAAGCTGAAAAGGGTTGAGAACCATTGTTCTAGATCTTCATCTTTTTCTCTGTCTTTCTCTCTCTGTTGAGGTGTCAACCTTGTTGTCACAAATATTTTTACATTCGAAGCCTCACATGCCCTTCCTTGTTAATTCACGACCTTCCTCCATTTACAGTATGGTAAGGTCACATTCACACTAATATTTTTGTAAAAAAAAAATCACTCCAACAATTACCTTGACATTAAATTCCTGTAAACCGCATCACAATATACCACCGATCTTTTTCAACACTCCTCTAGACTTGGTTAACAGAACAACATCGACTAAAAATATATGTGATGGTTTTCCCTTCTGTGTCATCATGTGTCAGTTTCACCATAGAGTCACTTATTCTTGCTTTCACATTGAACCTGTACATAAATGTATCGTCCAGTCCATTATCAAAATATTTATATCTCTTACTTTTATACCTTTTTTAATCGTGCCAAAATTATTACACAATATATTGTCAAGTTGATAGAAATAGCCATAACAAATTACTGTACAGTATATTTCACCACCACGAAACGATCCTGACTGTAAGTGTTTTATTGTGTTGCTGTTACCCTCTTACCAGATTACTGTATATTCATAAATTTATACTGCAAATACATATACCTGTATATATAATAAAAAATAAAATCATAAGAGTAGTAACATTCTAATAAGTAGGCTACTTCATAACACTGTGTTACATGTGTTTGATTAATCCAGATGATATTAAATGTTATACAACAATTCCTCAGGATTAATGAACGAAGAGTAATTTATCAGGTGCTACAAAGAGTGTTCAGGCTCTCACTTTGTTCAGCTATGTCACTATTGTTGTTATTGTTTACTTTTGAATCTGGCTAAGTAAAATGGTTCAGCGTCAGAATCAATATAAAAAAACATCAGAGGTTGACAAAAGGCCACTGGCTGTGACCACCAAATTTTATTGATACCCAACTGTCAACTAGGCGGATCACCTGTGATATTTAGGTAAATTTTAGTTCATAGTTGTACACGCTAGAAGGTTTACAAAAAATACAATACTTGACTAGGCGGGATATATCAAGCAATAAGTGTAGCTCGGAAAATCACATAAAGATTATCACCAAATCTTATTTCACCTTACCTTTAACCATCCTAATGATAACCGAACCTAATTTAACGCAACCAAACTCTAACCTAATCTAATCAAACCTAACCTAACAATAACCTTACCTAATCTGACGCAACCTTACCTAACACACTTAACGTAACTTAATTTAACCTAATCTAACTCTAACCTAATATAATCATACCTAACATAACAATAACCTAACCAAATCTAACCTATCCCCCCCCCCCCCAGTTAGCATTAGGGCGTTTATAAATCATCAGGTGAAATAAGCTGGAGTGGATACGGTAATCTGAATGTGACCTCCTTCTACAGAGTACAAATGGCAATAAGTGGAGTTAGCTGCGGGCGAGAGAGGTAAACGGTATGTATGAATTAATAAAGAGTGTCCAGTACTGTATGTAGGTTACGGAGATACGCCCCCACCGCCCTGGACCCAGTGGCCCTGGAGCGGTTGTAGCCGGAAATACTTGGAGGAGAGGAGGGTGGGGGGGAGGGGGTCAGGGTGAAGGGGAGGGGTGATGGAGGGTCAGGGTGTGAGCTGAGGGCGAATGAGATAAATGATATCAGAAGAGGATGTAGTAGAAGGAAGGATAACAAGAGAAGGAGGAGATAGAGATAAGGGAAAGATGAGGGCGAGAAAGGAGCAAGGAAAATGAGGAAACTATGGTAAGGGAGTAAGAGAGAGGGGAAACAGGTTTGATTACGAAGAAAACATAACTCCTTGAGCCTTCAAGTCATCGTACTCGAGGGGTTGTCATCGTAATCAAGGCATTGAGGACCAGAAGAGAGACGAGACAGTGAACAGCGTCAGCAGCAAGAGGGAGGTCACACAAAAGGGAGAGGAGGGGAAGGACATGAGGGGAATAGAAAATGAATGATAAGAAGGGAAGTAATAAAGGAATAAGAATGAGGTGGGACAGACACTTACTTAGATTCTTTTGAGGGCGTCACTGAACTAACATAGGTGGTATGAATGCTGTGATGATAAGAACATAAGAACATAAGAATGGAGGAAACTGCAGCGGGCCTATTGGCCCATACTGGGCAGTCCCGTTTACACCCAACCCCTATTGCTCATATAAGCATCCAACCTATGTTTGAAGCTATTCAGCATATTCGAGTTAATGATGATATTTGGTAACGTGTTCCGTTCATCCACTACTCTGTTTCCAAACCAGTGTTTACCTATTTCATGCCTAAATCTAAATTTGTCCAATTTAAAACCATTGTTACGAGTTCGCTCCTGGTTGGATAATTTGAGTACCTTTGTAATGTCCCCTTTGTTTAGCCCTGCCTTCCACTTATACACCTCTATCAGGTCGCCCCTCGCTCTACGTCTCTCAAGGGAGTGCAAATTAAGATGCTTTAACCTGTCTCTATACTCAAGGTTCCGAATGCCCGGGATTAGTCTTGTCATTCTCCTCTGAATTCTTTCCAAGGATTCTATATCCATTCTGTAATACGGTGACCAGAACTGGACTGCGTAATCCAGGTGTGGTCTCACAAGAGCAAGATACAGTTTTAGGATGACCTCGCTAGTCTTGTAACTAACACTCCTTTGTATGAACCCAAGTACTTTATTAGCCTTGTTACGAGCAAAAACACATTGTTTACTTGGCTTAAGGTTCCTACTTATCATTACTCCTAAATCTCTCTCGCAGTCGGATTTCTCTATGGCATCGTTGTTCATCTGGTATCTGGTTTCCCTGTTTACATTTCCTATACTGAGTACTTTACATTTGTCGATGTTGAATTTCATCTGCCATTTTTCAGACCATTCGAAAAATTTGTTTAGATCCTCCTGTAGTTTTGCCGAGTCCTCGTCAGATTTGATAACACATCCTATTTTAGTATCATCAGCAAATTTACGATGCGATAGTGGTGTTATTATGATGATGATGATTCAGAAAATGAGGCTAACGTTTATGATGTGATGATATTAAAGGTGATGATTGTACATGTGTAATTCCGATGATGGTGATTATGATGATGCTCTTACAGCGATGATGAAAGGGGTGGTAAAGTTTATAGTGTGATGATCTTGATGGTGAAGTATATTATGATGGCGATGGTTGAGTGGCTACAATGCTCGTCTCCTGCCCTAAGGTTAGGTTAGGTTAGGTTTCAAGCTTCAAGGTAACATCAGTTTGGATTCCCAAAAAGATTGTCTTTTCAACTGGAAAACAAATACACTACAATTCTACCCACTCTACTACGTCTCTAAGGCATTAACTATTTTACTAAAATATCCTTTTCTCTACTAATTAGAGCCATGGGATATATACATTTATAAGCGATGCCCGAGACAACACAGCTCGACAACAGTGCATGATGTTGTATCATCCCAAATACAAAATATGTTCGTAATGTGTTCTTCTAGGACAAACCCATCGTGGAGAATCAGGTTCAGATTGGACCCACACGGATACTAGTTTATGACCCCCTTGCATCCTGTGCAAGGTGAAGCACCAAAGAATTTACAGCGCCCAACTGGTTTGAAGATCATACTTGCTTTTTTCATTATTATAATTTCACCATTTATCAACTCTCTAGGCTTTCGGGAGGTTGGTCTATCCAGTGTTAGTACAGAAGGAAACCGGATTCCGGGAAACCTGTGATGTTTGGTACAGAGGGTCACACTGGATAACACCCTTCTCACGTGTGTCCGGGCCATACCAATCTGGACATGAACCCTTGAACATATTGGTGAGAGATATAAGGTCGTTACCGCACGAGCCTACCATAGCATTAGTTCCTTGTGTACAATGAAAGACAAAAGTCGTGTCGTGAAATTTGGTGAAAACATATGCCAAAAAGCTAAACTTTTGGTGCGCTCTGTCGTGTAGTAGGGGGCTCTCTCATAATGTTTAACGAGTTATATTTAATCTTCGGACAAAACCGCGACACGGTTTTTTTTTTGATTGTACAGTACTTAAAAAATTCATCTCTTCATTTTTTTTTACTGATTTCTATTTCATGTTCAAGTTCACTCACGCCAAACTTTTTGTCTAAAGATTCTTGTCCCACAACCCACCTAGACACCTGTTGAACTCCGTAGAAACTTCGATATTATAAATGTTTTTCGTAAGGTTGGTGACACGTCCTCTATCGTCATATCTTGCACATTTGTAATATTGACGTACCGAGAGTGAATTGGGGTCGGGTGTGTCTATCATATCGATCCCTAAAACACCGTCCTGTGCAATAGTTAGGTCACTTGCTGAACCAGACTGAATAGATCTGTATATGAAGTATTGAATTAGATCTTGTTAATAGTGACCGAGCGTGGCGAGGAGCCAATCCAAGTGATAATGGTTGTGTCTTTCTTCCTGAGTCGATGAATTTTGCTTGGTTGGCGCATATTTTTATTCTATTTTTTTTTTTGCTAAGGCTAATCTTACAAATCTCGTTACGTTGTCTCTTGCGATGATCGAAAATTGGATGATTATCGAGAAACCTAACCTAACCTAACGCCGAGCTCCGGTGTTACAAGTTGTTCTCCTGCGTTAAAAGATGTTCTCCTGTGACATAAGTTGCTCTCCTGTGTTAAAAGTAAGAATTCATGAACAGCTCATAACATTGTGGGCGCTAAAACATCTCAACACACAAACCATATCAACACCAACCACGGACTCCTGGCAGGCGGGGTTACTGTACACACGAGTATAAAACAAACTGAAGCAGAAAATAAAAGTACCTTGAACTGGTGAAAAACATCCACCAATTTTAAACATTGGCAGCCTCCATATGTACACAGTGCATATTGTCCATCACTGTTAGCTACGTCCCTGGCTATATATGTTTGTTTTATTTAATTATTGTTAATTTTGTCAATAAACCCTGCAGTCCCACATGCTTCAGGATTTTTGTGTCACTCGTGGGCAGAGGCAAGTGACAGAAACTGGTACTGTATATGATGTACAGCACAGTACCACTCACCTGTATAGCTACATCTTTCGAAGCCAACGGCACAACGTTATGTGATCAACACTAAAATGCAGTCTCTCACCAAGTGTTCTGATTGGTACTGATAAATTAACCTAAACCAGAGTAAACTGCGTTTTTATATTTAGGTGTCAAATATCTATTAGGTTCGGCTAATATAATAATACAAGGCTTTTACACTTAATTACGGATTTTTTTTATTTAAAAAAATATCTTCTGAGCATAGGTCTACCACCCTGCGTGAAAAGCGTTTCCTCATATTAGTTCTGCATGATAACTTGGCCAGTTTGTGGTTGTCCTTTCGTGTAGGTGCGTGACATCACAAAGAAATGTCTCGGGTTCACGTTTTCCATCCCTTTCAGGATTTTGAATATTTCTATGAGATCTACCATATTGTGGCTCGTCTGAAGGGTTGAAAGTCCCGAGGCCCTCAGTCTACTTGGATAATCGAGATGACATACAGTAGTACCAAAATCATCTTAGTCGCTCTGTGTTGCACCTTTTCTATGGATATTAGATCTTTCTGGAGGTAGGGTTTCCATGCCTGTATACAGTAATCCAGACTGTGAGCTACCTGAGTTTTGTACAGTTGAAAGAGCATTTTCCTGTCTTTGTTTTCATAGGTACGATTTATAATTTCAAAATCTCCACTTGCTTTTCTCACTGCCGGCCCCTACTTGTTGCGCCGCCTTCAGTGAATGATTTATCTCAACGCCTATCAAGACATTTCTCCTTATCGATAGTGCTAATAGCAGTCTGTCCGATAGGATTCTGTCCAATATCGATTATTTTATCTGTAATAGCATTCTGTCCAGTGAGATTCTGTCCATAGGCTGATAAAGTCCAGAAACAATAAGACTCGGGAGACGTCGTAAAAGAGGGGTGACAACTTTCAACATATATATTACACAGAGATGCAGGGATAAGGGACAGATAAGAAAAGATAAGAAAAAAACAGATAAAAAGAGAAAGCGAGAATAAAAAACAAAAGAACAATGGCAAACCAGATTTTCTACCACGTATCAGATGATCACGGCAACGTCCCACCTTCCAGCACGCGTTCACCCCCTCCCCCGTCCCCCCCTCCAACGTCACTCAAGATGAAATGTTCCTCAAACCTCCCCATTGTGACGCCATCCTTCTGTATGTGGTGTGCAGGTGTTGAGCTGACGTGAGTGTAGGTGGGGTGGTGCACGTATTGAGTTGACGTGGGTGTAGGTGGGGTGGTGCACGTATTGAGTTGATGTGGGTGTAGGTGGGGTGGTGCACGTATTGAGTTGGTGTGGGTGTAGGTGGGGTGGTGCACGTATTGAGTTGGTGTGGGTGTAGGTGGGGTGGTGCACGTATTGAGTTGACGTGGGTGTAGGTGGGGTGGTGCACGTTTTGAGTTGATGTGGGTGTAGGTGGGGTGGTGCACGTATTGAGTTGATGTGGGTGTAGGTGGGGTGGTGCACGCATTGAGTTGGTGTGGGTGTAGGTGGGGTGGTGCACGTATTGAGTTGGTGTGGGTGTAGGTGGGGTGGTGCACGTATTGAGTTGACGTGGGTGTAGGTGGGGTGGTGCACGTATTGAGTTGACGTGGGTGTAGGTGGGGTGGTGCACGTATTGAGTTGACGTGGGTGTAGGTGGGGTGGTGCACGTATTGAGTTGATGTGGGTGTAGGTGGGGTGGTGCACGTATTGAGTTGGTGTGGGTGTAGGTGGGGTGGTGCACGTATTGAGTTGACGTGGGTGTAGGTGGGGTGGTGCACGTATTGAGTTGACGTGGGTGTAGGTGGGGTGGTGCACGTATTGGGTTGATGTGGGTGTAGGTGGGGTGGTGCACGTATTGAGTTGATGTGGGTGTAGGTGGGGTGGTGCACGTATTGAGTTGATGTGGGTGTAGGTGGGGTGGTGCACGTATTGAGTTGACGTGGGTGTAGGTGGGGTGGTGCACGTATTGAGTTGATGTGGGTGTAGGTGGGGTGGTGCACGTATTGAGTTGATGTGGGTGTAGGTGGGGTGGTGCACGTATTGAGTTGATGTGGGTGTAGGTGGGGTTGTGTAGATATCACACAAAGATACCATATACCTATGACCAACGTTGTAGTCATACAGGAAATGTATTTAAGATAACTCAGCTCGTGACGCGCTACCGACGCTAAGGTCAGCTGAGGAATGCCTGTCCTGAGTTTGAGCCACCGTTTGACATGGAGAAGAGGCTCCCCTTCTACTAATACTTTTAAACATAAGATTCGTAAAAAAAAATAATAATAATAAATAAAAGCATATATACAGTAATACTCATCCAGTAGTGGTCCATCTTTTGATTCCGACTTCAAGCATCTTGGACAAGGAGAAATATGGCATCCAATGTGTACATACTGTACATCCACTCGCGCAGTAAATTTACCGTTCTTTTATAAACTTTAGATAATTTATAACGAGTTACGATACAATTTTTCATTGTTATAATACTAATTAAATAAAACGTTGTCAGTATACATAGTGCATGTTTAAACTTACGTCAATCATTCTACGAGAACTTTAGTTCATTATCAGTACAGAGACCCAGGTATTTTTCACATCTATAGTTTCAGGTGCAAGTTTTCGTCGCGGTACGACAGGTGGGGCACCCTCTTACATTTCGCAATGGTCAATCTCCGCAATCATTCTCTGAAGCCGATAGAGGTTTTCCGGTAATGCTTCAGTGTCTTAGCTTTTTAATTCCTCTGAATAGCATACTTTCAACTGCAAACATTTGTAAGGAAGAATGAATAATATCTGACATATCATTTATGAAACACACGAACAGGATGAAGCACACTGCTACCACACATTGTTTACGATCGTAAAGGTCTCAACCTTGAATTCTATATCTTCGAATTGAATTTCAACTTTTAGTGAGGTTATATACACTGTTAAAAGCCTTAAGAAAATCAAGATGAAACAAGGTCTATATGTTGACCTCGGGTAAATCTTGACAATATTATAACCACGCTTAGTATTTCACCCAAATTAATCGTTATTAATTTCATTGAATTATGCACATCCTTAACAGGTAGAAGGATCTTTTTTATAACCTAAGGATTAGACACCTCAGGTCATTTCACCTGAATATTAACCACCTTAACGCTAAGGGGAATAAGCATCAGGTGAAATAAAAGAGCTGTTTAATCTTTGGTGATCCTAAGTTTCTAATTTCTCTAAACAGGTAAATGATTTGGCATAAAGGAGATATAATTTTCTTTATAAGTATCACAAGTATAAGGGAATAGTAAAAGTAGGACGCTGTAAATTGACCGATCTCCACAAGTTGTTGTTGAAGCAACATATTTTATCGTTAACATTTTTGCCTTACAAACAGAGATGTATCTCGTATGTTCATTAGTTAATATCTAGTCTATAGTATACAGATAAAAAACTTAGTTATTGAAGAGCCGTATTACATATAACAATAAAATTTTGTACCCATTTCCAATCTAACTTGAAATAATAGGTTTCTAAGTTTCGTGAGTTTATCAGTGTGTGACAACGACCATAACACTGCTCTTGTCCCTTTTAAAGTTATGAGAATACAAACTGACGAAATCACAAGTCTCGCAATGTTGTTCTAGGTTTTACACCTAGATGGTATTGTTATGGCTCAGAGCATCAACAGATACTGCGGTTTCTAACTAAACTGATATTACTGTGTGATCCAAGAAGCTAGCAACATGTACTCTTTAGTGTAAACTGACTTGGAATTCAAATAAAAAAATAATAATAAATGAAAAACTGATAGGAAAACTGATAGGCCCCGCGCTAGAGTAATCTACTCTCGGCTCGTCAAGTACACACAACAACACATTGCAATATATGGCATCTGGAGAAAGGAGTTTTTCCAAGCTGACACTGATTAAAACTTATTTGAGATCATCAATTCAGCAAGAACGTTTGAACAGTTTGGCAATTATGTCCAATGAATCTGAAATTAGCAGGAGTTTAAACTTAGACAAAATTCTAAAAGACTTTGGAGAAAAAAAGCATGAAAGACAACTTTCTCATAATAAAAGGCAATAATAATATGACCCATTTATAATTTATGAATGTTAATAGAAATCCCAAAAAGATAATTTGTTTCCAGCAATGCACTTAAATTCTGATTTTTTTTTCTGAAAAAAAAAATGAATATTTTTAATAAATCATTTCACAGTCACTAAAACAAGTGGTATTGTAACTATGTACTTTTCAGAGGTGATCTACACATTTTGTTTGTTACTTGTAGCCTTACATGTATGCAATTTTATATTAAAATGTAGCTAAGATCTGTTTGGTCCCTTAACTCGCATGTACTTTTTAAGCGCACATTTTGATTACTTTCCATTCTACCATAGAGATATAAAATCTATAATAAACTTTATTTATATTTCTATGATTCTACAGACCTTGGCTGGGAACCTGGGGCCCACCAAAATTGTTCCCAATTGGGCCCCGCACTTCCTAAGGCCGGCCCTGTGTGTGTGTGTGTGTGTGTGACAGCCCATCCTACAAGAACAAGTCCTTGGTTACGGCCGTAAGGACCACCTTATTCCACGGCCAGAAAGCAATGAGAAGACATACTGTACAGCAAGTCTGACAATGTTAACTATGTATTGGACTGTACAGTACAGTAATAAGATAAAACATGGCTTTATTATATGCATATATTTTAATAAGTCAGCGTGAAAATGTTGATATACGATAGCTTACGTTAATTTTGATCTAGTTAGGTGCGGTATAAACTACAGTGTCTAGTTTTCTGGTGTATATGTTTGCTTCATGAACTTTACTTAAAGAAATTTAATAATTCTTATGCATTTAAGTCCGGCTAATTCTACTTACTCTTACTTTTGTACTTAATGACAAGCACCTTTATGCCGCTTTTCACTCGCTAAGTGAGTACAGTAAGTCGACAATGAGGAAGTACTTACACAACATCCTTCACATCACTGGTTGACCACCACTAACACTCGTGAAGTGACGTACTGTGAGGGTGGGAAGCCAGGCAGATCTCACGTGATGCCAGGTGAGGGTGGTGTAACATGTGCAGTTGCCAGCAAAAGTCTTCCCACAGCCCTGCTTCACAGGGCTGTAGGAAGACTTTTGCTGGCAACTGTACCTACTTGTTACATCACCCTTACCTTTACCCTTCAGTAGATGGACTTCCTTAAATGTCAGTAAAATGAAAAAAGGAGGGGTTAAACTATATGTTTCAGAGGTATATCTTGATTTTTTATGTAATTCCATTGAGTAACGCTAACGTTCTTTGGTAACCTCTTAGGAAAGATTATGGTTAGTTCACTTAGCTAAAAAGAGAACATGCACATAGTATCCTGTAATTATCAATGCATTTTATATCTTTTCCAAGAAAACTTTAAATGTCAACATCCTGGAAAGAAAATATGTGGTGTCAGCACTAGCAACACCCGCCCCTCCGGTACCGATACAATACTTATTTAAAAGAATGACACTTTATTTCTGTAAGTCATGTAACATATTCATCAGGTCACTATTATAGCGTTAAGTACTATATCCATTTGGCCTTTAAATTCATAAAACACAAATAGTTTTCCCAATAATTACCAGAAATGACGAATGTTAGATTATGTTAGAGAGAACCAAGACTGAACATTGCGCATTGCGTTTAACATTTCGAGGTGTAGGTAGTGCATCATTTTCTGAAACGGAACACTGTTTGTTTAATCACATTTTGGACACTTGTGTAGCTTCCTAGTGATTGGCAAAAAACTGGGATCACCATTATCCCTATGGTAATTACACTGCAAAAATTTACTGAAGTTACAAGAGAAAGAGAACCGTAGCAACCTGACCACGTGCACGTCACCTGGCACTTTACTGTACGGTAGTTCCAATGTACGGTGACATCATGTTCATCAGACTCAAAAGGCAATGTTGTAATACTCTCATAAACAAAGAGTGTTCTTAATGAATGCTGCAGTACCGAAGGAGCGTATAATAATTTATCGTATCACCGCGGCGACACATCCTTATCACCCGTGACACTCAACTCATGTCCGCTCTTTACAAAATCAAAAATTATCTTGTATTTCAACATCTGCAGAGAACACTCTGGTGTATAACTCCAGAATTTCTTTACCATAACATGATGCATAAGATGAAGTTTTTCCACTGTACTGTATGTGAAGTTATACATACGTTCAAAACAAGCATTTCAAAATAAATATAATTGTTAAATAGTTTTGACTGACATGAGTAAGGTCTACATATAGATATAAGGACTGACGGAGCCCGATGATTGCTTGGACCTACATACTCAAGCAAAGAAACTCCCTTCGCAAGTAAACGTCGTCAGTCATGGGAAATAGTGTAACCCTCCTTACGACACACATAAATATCAGCAAAGTTAAAGAAATAAGATTTTTCTTATCGTATTGTCGTCTACTGAGATAAATAGAAGTCACGATTCCAATCTGACGGAAGACAGGCTGAACCATCCGACCTACATGATGACTGTGAACGGTCAAGCTGGGGCTATCTTGTATGACATCTTAAGAAATAAATGTACTTAAATTCATCTTGAATATGTAACCTAAATAATCTTTTTGATGGGAAAGAGGGTAGTAACAGTAGTAATGGTCGCAGGAGCAGTAGTGGTAATAACAGTAGTAATGGTCGCAGGAGCAGTAGTGGTAGTAACAGTAGTAATGGTCGCAGGAGCAGTAGTGGTAGTAACAGTAGTAATGGTCGCAGGAGCAGTAGTGGTAGTAACAGTAGTAATGGTCGCAGGAGCAGTAGTGGCAGTAACAGCAGTAATGGTCGCAGGAGCAGTAGTGGTAGTAACAGTAGTAATGGTCGCAGGAGCAGTAGTGGTAGTAACAGTAGTAATGTTAGTAGTAGTGGTAGTAACAGTAGTAATGGTCGCAGGAGCAGTAGTGGCAGTAACAGCAGTAATGGTCGCAGGAGCAGTAGTGGTAGTAACAGTAGTAACAGCAGCAGCAGCAGTAATAGTGGTGGTAGTAACAGTAGTAATGGTCGCAGCAGCAGTAGTAGTGGTAGTAGCAGTAGAAGTAGTAGTAAGAGTACTTTACAATTTTGGTCTGAATTATTCTCTTTGGCACTGAAACAATAATAATGTGGGAAGAAGAAACAGCTGATCATGGCAGAATGCGATTACTATATGAGGTGTTATTTTGAAAATATACGCAGTAACACAACTATCAATAAGAAATTGTGATCTATACGAGTACAGTACAGTATATCAGTGTATGTGTTGGATGTGTGGTGAGCGGTAGCAGAGGTGACAGGTATTACTGGATGGCCACAGCGGGTGAATGGCGATCACCCAATGATTGATATCCCGTCTTCTCAAGGTTCCGAAATTAAAATAAATCTTATTTAGCGTATTACTACAGTAGAATACTTAGGCTGTAGCCTGACTACGTGTTTTAGATAATCTAAGCTGCAGCCTGATTATCTATTAATTAGTCAAGGCTGCAACATGGCCTGGTGTTAGAATAGTCTACAAAGGTTGGTTTTCCATATAAGACAAACAATCCTCCCGAATCGCACAATAGGTTACAGGTCCCACGAGGGCTCAGCCAACTGCCAAAATAAAGAAAAGCTGACAGTGAGTTGCAATATTTTGACGATTTTGTTTATTGCTGCATTTTCTGAGTGTCACCGATAACATTCACGATTTAAGTCAAAGCCCCGGTAGCCACACCCAAGCGGACACTATTCTTAATTGATGCCAAGACAAAGACTGATGAAGAATGTTTTTTAAGTTCATTAATTTGTACCTCTTTCTTTTATACAATATATCTCAGGTGTTAGGGAAGAGTCTCTGAGCCTCCAACCACTCCGACTCTCGTTAGCCTTTGTTTGATATTAGCCTAGGCTGTAGCTTGATTTTGTATCTCATCTTAGTGTAGTCTACATAGTGACTCCTTATTAGTCAAGTCTGAGAACGCAGACACCCTTGGGTACAGGACAGTCACCCCCGAGGAGCTTCAGAGGGTCATGATAGAACCTTTGACTTCATGAGAAGTGACAGAGGCTTTGAGGGAGGGAATTTACAGTTCCATTATTCACTTGGCCCCGTGACGTCTCGTGTATCCAGCTGAAAAAAATACCAGGCAACAAAAGCCAGATAACAATATAACGAGATCACCCTCACAATACGTCCACATTCCCCTTTTACTTTTAGTACAAAGGCAGACGATATATGTATATTTTCTGGGTTTCTTTACTATTCATTCCATAATTCCTTGAAATTGTTATACAATAGAGAAATATAAATGATGAATAAATTTTAGGAAGAGCACGAAGGGGTAATGACAAGCTGAAGAGTAAACAGAAAAATTAACGTAAATAAACGAAGAATAAGTTTTGAGTATAGGACACACATACTGTGTTTATGTGCGTGCGTGCGTGTTACACCGATTATTATTGATAGCTTCTATATACGTATTTCTCTTTATTGGAAACTTCCGAGTGACCGCAAACGATCATGAAGATCGTCAAAATACACACGGTATAGATAAATGATTAGGTTTATACAAAACCTAACACAATATAATTTAGGTATAATTCGGCTACCTTATGACAAAGGACGTCCTATACAAATTAATTTCCATTAATTTCTAGCAAGAAAAAGAAAATAGTTTTCCCTATTCGGCAAAAAGTTTTTTATTTAAGCTTAGTGATTATTCCCATTTAGCTCCACCACATAAATATTGAGTGATTACATCGTGAACTTCTGATTTTAAACATTTATAATGAAAACTGTTAACAAAGCTACAGTGTAAAACAAGATGTACAAATAAATAATTGTCCGATGAGTCCCCCTTGACTATTTGTTCTACAAATGCTAATAACTTGGGGAAAAATAAAGGAAAGTATATGAGAGGTTGTTAGAAAAGTTCAGTATAAATTTTACTTTTTACTTTTATCCTCTTCACTGATGGGCTCGCTAGCCTCTTGGGCGGTCGGTCGCGTCTCTGATTGATACGCACTGTTGGTAAGTACTGGGCATGCACTGGCTCCTGAATGCACCTGAACCTGCTCCAGTGTTGGTCAAATCTGGTTTTGAAAGAGCTCACACTCGGTGCCGTCACAACACTCTCTGGCAGGTTGTTCCAAGAGTTCACAATTCTCACTCCGAAAAAGTTTGTCCTCACAGTTCGCTGGACTTGTGGCTTCTTCGACCTTGAGCTGTGACCCCTTGTGGGGCGGGCGTCCGCCAGCTCCAGGTATGGACACTTGACTGAGTAGTGCCCTTTGGGATGTTTATACACCGCAATTAAGTCACCCCTTGCCCGTCTGTAGTATAAGCTAGGCATTTACAGGTGCTCTAATCTCTCTGGATAACTGAGGTGCCAAACTGCAGGCACCAGTCTGGTGGCCCTCCTTTGGACATTTTCAATCAACTGGCAGTCCCTAACATCACGGGAACCAGAGGGGATGATAGTACTCCAGACTAGGAAGCACCTCACTCTTGGAGATCGTTACGAGGGACGGACCGTCTAAATATCTGAACGACCTTCTTATAAGACCTAGTAGTTTAGTAGCTTGATTCACCTTCTTCTCACAATGACCCGAAAACTTCAGTCAACATACACACCCAGGTCCTTTTCGCACTCGGTCTCTATTAATGCAGTTTCTTCGTCATGTTGGGACGTATGATACGCCTCCTTACCATTGGTAAGTCCCAGGTGCATTCTCTTACACTTCGTGACATTGAAGCCTTGCAGCCATTTTTCGACCGCTCTCGAAGCTCAAAGAGTTCTTTCTGCAGCTCTTCACATTCTGTTTGGTTCTTAATTTCCTTGAATAACTTGGCATCGTCCGCAAACATTTGTATGGAGGAGTGTATGGCTTCTGGCATGTCATTAATGAAACAAACAAACAACGGGCCTAATACACTGCCCTGTGGTACCCCGCTTGTCACAGGTACACATGACGATTTCGTACCATTTCTAACCACACACTGCTTGTGATCATGCAGAAAATCTGCAATCCACGCTAGGACACTTCCCCGAATGGAAGAACATGACCGTCCAGAAGAAGAGGAAAAAGAATAAAAGGAAGAGAACGAGAACATAAGAATAACAAGACTACGGCCGTAATGACCTATGATGTTGACGGCCAGTAAAACAAAGTATCGAACGACAAGACGAAATGAGGCACAGGGTTCCGACTCTGGTAGGATGCGGCCACTTGCACTGGAGCGGTATTTCCTCTTATTGATCACATGCAGGGGTACCTAGTGACAGCACTAGGATCCCGCTTCCTCTATCAAGGAATATATATTGAAATTGAATTGATCACATGTTGGCGACAATATGTACGTTCGTGTGGACGCACCTTTACACATACCTGACACCCTTATGTTTATATATTTTTCCGAGGAATAACGTTTCATTATGCCATAATATATTCCATATCATACAGGTAATAGCATCGGATAAAATGAAAATAATGGTTTTATTCATAGTCAAAATAATTTGTCACATAACTTTAATAGCTGGCATCACAAAAATTTAAAGGAAGCCATTCATTTATTCATTACTAAAGCACAGATGTTGCAACTCATTCATGTTTGTTGGAGAACTTATGCTGCAGTTACGCGATATCTCAGCGTCATTTATAGTATCTAAGATTGTTCTAAAAGCTACTTCATAATACCCCTTTTATAAATTTTATAACAGTGCATATCGTATGTTGATGCAGTTCTTGCTTGCTCGGGTAATGTGCTTTGTCGACCAGATGAGTGATGGGGTTATCGCATGTAATCGTATGTGGGTCAAATTAAATGTATCGTGTCGTTTCTGGGAAAGTTGTCGCGACAGTACGTATGCAATCTAGGTCAGTTAACTCCAACACTCCGCAAATACACGATATTGATTCACACTGTTATGAAAATAATAACTATATAATACGATGAAATTAAATTTCAGCTACCTGACTATACGATACGAACACAAAACGATAGATTATTGTGGTTGCTTAGGGCTTCCCTGCACGAATTTCATCAGAACACATTTTCTTCTCGCCAGACAAACCACCGCTGCGTGATTATTATTTTCACAGAAAGTAGGTCAAGTTTTCTGGTGTTCTTTTTTCTGGGTGGTGGATCACAGTTTAGCAAACTTCTCTGCACTGTTTCTCAGTTCACTGATATACAGTTTTAGTTCAAATGTGTTGGCAAAATTAATGTTACTGTGACAGGGGAATGTGACATATTGGTAAATATGTAAGTTATCTTTCTTGTGCATTACTGTTGGGTAAGTTGCTGCCATGTGCAGTGAAGCATCCACCTCCTCCAGCTTCTATTTCTAGTATATTCTTACTGTAAACATGACTACGACAGGTAGAAGGAAAAAATCGCTATTCGCCGATTGTTTAAATTGTGTATCATACAATCAGGAAACGCTAAGTTATGCAAGAAGCCTCAAGTACGGTGTACCATTTTGAAAGGTTAGAAAAGGGGAGTATATAAAATAGCTCAGGAGCCGGTAAAGTTCCGGCCGAGTGGTGGGCCACTTCATATAAATAATATTTGTAAATAAATTAAATTCCTTAGAGTCTGCAATTAATGACTAATAACCCTGTCAAGTTTCAGTAAAATTATCTGAAAGCAGTTGATTACATAAACTATAGACCGTAATGAATGGCAGCAAGACAGATACAGTTCATTTCAGGTATGGTCCCCCACAATATTTGTTGACGGTGGAGTTTATTATAGGAGCTGCGAAGGAAAATGATCAGTATAAGAGATGTTGGTCAGAAACGTATTGAAGTGGAGACATGAACGAGGCAATTACCTAACCTAACCTACTAAAATTAGTATTTTCTTTGAACAGTCTTTTTTAGTTGAATAAATGTCGTTATCGGTACTTGTCTTTTATCCAAATGAATTACATACCTTTTTAATCAGCCCACGAACATATTATATATTTATATTAAAGTAAACAGTTCATCAAAGAGAAAAGACCCAATGACTAATTAATATTACATATTACTTAAACACACTGTACTGTACATACTTGAAACGTTACTTTTCCTGGTCGAAGTAGCCAGTGGTCTGATGGTTGATATGCAATAGTTTCAGGATTCCTCATCTCGAGTTTTCGGGTCGTACTCTCAATCGCCATGTCCGATGCCGTATCCGGCCATAGGGCACCGTAGGCTTGTGTGGGGCGAGGTCATTCAAGAGCGTGCTTCGGGCAAAGTGATGAGTCAGGATCGCGATGTACCGGGCAGGGCTACCAGTATTTCCAAATCAGCTGGATGGCTCACTGTTACCACAACCCAAGCTTCGAATACACCAATAATATTTCTCTCAAACACCAAAAAATGTAACCAAAACTAAAAAACAAAAAAAAAAACCATATGACCAAACGAACATAAATGTGATAAGAAGACATCTATGGGGTATACAAATTGTTATTCTCTGGTGTTTGTGAGGTTTGTTTTGAAGGTTATATTTCACAAGGTGTTAGCCACACTGGGATGACCGCCGGTTGGCGCACAGCAAGTCAGCTGACACAAACAACACGCCATGTGGATCAGAGGTCTTTGCATGTGGATGCACACTCACGATCAGCCGGGAATATTTTACGCTTGTAAATAACTGACAATCTTTGAATGTATGTGGAAACAAAATAAAGTTTCAAACACCAACAAACTTTTTTCTTTGTTTTGAATACAGTATATTATATCTCAATATATCATAATTTGGAAGGTGAAAAAGGTTTGTATATTCAAAGGGTCTGTCATTGGATGGACGCTATCACATTGGTAGTAATGGTTTTGCCCTTTTAAGTTCATAATGAAGTACGTACCTCACCGCCTTAACATGTAATCAGCGGTTAAGTTGGTGGAAATTTGATACTCATCAACATCTAATTTCTCTAAAATCAACTAAACATACGAAGTTTAAATGCTCATTATGAATAGTGCATTGTGAAAAGAATACTGAATAGTCTAAATTTGATACCTTGCACTTCTAAGCCATGTGAGAAAAATGGCATTTGGCATGTTACCTCAGATTTTGTCTAATTTGGCCGATAATAATTTCAAAAGGTACGCGAAAACATTATTTTTATACAAATTAAGAACAAAATATAATCAACGTATTTGGCTATTTATTCAATCAAGTAATAATTATTCATGAACAGTATTTCTCGCAGAAGTCGCGACTAGCTAGATTAGGGTTGCCATATCTGAATATTACGTAAATAATATAGCGAAAGTGGCTAGATTATGGTTGAAAATTGCTAAAAATGCCTAAATGCAGGACAAGAAAAACAAATGCTAGTGAAAAAAAAAGCAATAAGAAAAAAAAATGGTAAACTTTCAACATTTCATTTATGGCTGTCATAGCACTAAATACAAAAAAAAATATAATAATGCGCGTGGCTGAAGAACAAGGAAAAGTAGTACATGGCACTGCAGGCTAGCCCAAAAACTGCTAGCAGCTGAGTTGACAACACCATATAGGCGTACACGTGACTTATCAGCTGACGAAAACTGAACGAGATTGTAGTGGATTTCTCCCCTACAAACGCTGTTTGTCGCTGCGTAGCCGACCCCACGAATTCCCCAGTGTATGCCTCGTGGTCTAGGTCAACCAGCGCCGCCCACGGAGAGGGGATCAACTACTAAGCCACGCCAACCCCCCGCTATTTAAGACCTGACCTCGTGGTGATCTCTCTCTTTCTACCTACACCAACCAGCCAGCAACACCTCCTCCTCCTCCCTGGCGGTCCTCGCTCCCGCCGGCGAGCATGGCGACCCACAAGCTGGTCCTCATCTGAGCACCCTCACCAACCAGCTCTCTACATCACGCTTGTAACCATGCTGCCTTCCCAGCACCAAGCTGCATTGTATATCCAATACAACATGTATATAGAGAGCACATTGTGAGTTTCCTTTCTCCAACCCATCCTGAGTGTGAACACAAATACCCCATACCCAACAAATGGTGACCCCCGGAGATTCACACTCACACAGGATGGAGGAGAAACTGATCACGCTCCCAGTCTTCAAGCAACATGGAAGACTGGCTTATCCACACAGAAGCAGCTCTCATCGGCTCTACAACTACTGTCTCTACACCGCAGGTTAGACACCCTGGAGCAGCTCTGCTACTCTAAGCAGACAGTCGCTCCTCTTCCGACCCCAGCCCAGCAGTAACCCCTGCCGCCCCTGATGCGGCCCAACACACCCGTCCTGCCTCAGACGCCGACCCAGGCCAAGCAGTACCCCCTGCCGCTTCCCCTGTCCCTGAGTGCGGACCCACACACCCCTCTCTTCTCCCTCAGGTACTCCCTGCTAATGTCCTGCACCCTGCTGCTGGTGTGGACCCAGCTGCTGTCACGAGCCCTCATCCGCTTCTGCTGACGCAGCCCCTGCTCCTGACCCAGGCCCACACACACCCCAACAGGCGCATCTGACGACTCTGTACCTGCCGTGAGGGAAGCACAACATTCATCGCCTCCACACACACTTTTTCTCCCTCTCTACTACCACAGATATTGTGTATCTAGACAGTTGTCTCCAGCGACCGGCTCATCCACGCCATCGCCGTTGTCTCACATGAGGCATGCACCGCCTTTTCTGCCTCACATGTGCTATGCAACCCTGCAGACAACAAGTCTCCTACACCGCTTGGAGGGAAGGAGGGAGTATTGTAGTGGATTTCTCCCCTACAAACGCTGTTTGTCGCTGCGTAGCCGACCCCACGAATTCCCCAGTGTATGCCTCGTGGTCTAGGTCAACCAGCGCCGCCCACGGAGCGGGGGTCAACTACTAAGCAACGTCTACCCCCCGCTATTTAAGACCTATCCTCGTGGTGATCTCTCTCTTTCTACCTACACCAACCAGCCAGCAACACCTCCTCCTCCTCCGCCTGCCTGGCGGTCCTCGCTCCCGCTGGCGAGCATGGCGACCCACAAGCTGGTCCTCCTCTGAGCACCCTCACCAACCAGCTCTCTCTACATCACACTTGTAACCATGCTGCCTTCCCAGCACCAAGCTGCATTGTACATCCAATACAACATGTATATAAAGAGCACATTGTGAGTTTCCTTTCTCCAACCCATCCCGAGTGTGAACCAAACATCCCATACCCCCACAAGATCTCTACTGTTTCCACCTCCCCTCTGTCTCACTCTTTTTTTCTCGTCATTACAGTTTCATGTTTTTTTTTACGAGGAGAAAATGATGGAAGCTGAAATAAGACTTTTGAAGAATTTAAAAATTACTTCCGGATGAAGATTTCGAGACCTAAAGGAGGTCATGTCCGGGAAAATACGGACGTATGGCAACCCTAAGCTAGATTACCTTCTAGTGAAATAAGCGCATTTAAATCGTTTGTTACGATCACGGCCACAGTACGTTGTTAATGTCATGGGCCAACCTGTCAGGTAATATATATCAAAGCAGTCCCAATAAAACGCTTCAGTTTTGGGAAACATCATTGTGAACTTTTGGGTTTACTTCATTTTAATCTACTTTTTTAACTCATCATTTCATTGTTATTCAGCCTAAGAAGCAGTCAAGCTAAATATGTTAAATGAGAAAAAAATTACGCTGTTTACATTATATTTTTCGTTGACTATTTTCAGAACTTACAAGCGTATTTAACAATTCAAATAACTCGATACATTAGGGGCTCTTACTTTGTAGGGTTACATGATATTATGTTGTCTAGCACTCAGGATGGATGGATGGAAACTCTAGGTGGTGGTTTTCTTATATAAAATATATTATATACAAGACAGTCTGGTGCTGGAGATGCGTGTGGTGAGGAGCTGCTCAGAAAACACGTTCGGCGAGTAGCGTGTTTTAGGAGGTAGACGTGCAGGAGCTTCGTTAGAGAGGATGTTGCATGTTGCTGGATTCCAGGTTGAATGAGAGTTGGACAGCGAGGAGCTTGCTTGGAGGTGGTGTTGCGTGTTCAGGAACTTAGAGAAGAATGAATCTGAAATGAGAGACTGCGAGCTTATATACACAGCAGCCGGAAGTAAACCCGTGGGAACTCGCCGGTTTCTCGACTCCGTTGCTAGGGAAGACGTAGCAGGCGGCCACCACCCCCCCCGGGTACTCGCTTGGTTGCTAGGATATTGTCGCATTGGAATGCGGATGTGGTTGTAGGGGAGAGATCCACTACAACTTATCACTTTATTGAGATTCGAATATTCAGTTCCAAAACATTTTAAAAATATTTTATGCCGATAACCACAAGGAAACGAGAAAACGCAAAGTTCCCGAACGCTTTTGTGTAATTCACATGTTCAGGGGTGAGTAGTGTTGTGGGGTATGGGTTGTTTGTTATCTCTCAGGATGGGATGGAGAAAGGAAACTCACGATGTGCTCTCTGTATACATGTTGTATTGGATGTACAATGCAACTTGGTGCTGGGAAGTGGCAGCGTGGTTCCAAGCGTGATGTAGAGAGAGCTGGTTGGTGAGGATGCTCAGAGGAGGACAGCTTGTGGGTCGCCATGCTCGCCGGCGGGAGCGAGGACCGCCAGGCAGAAGCGGAGGAGGTGGTGTTGCTTGCTGCGGCTGTAGCTAGAAGAAGAGAAAGGGCACCACGAGGTCAGGTCTTAAATAGCGGGGGTAGGCGTGGCTTAGTAGTTGACCTCCGTTATGTATGGCGGCGCTGGTTGACCCAGACTACGAGGCATACACTGGGGAATTCGCGGGGTCGGCTACTCAGCGACAAACAGCGTTTGTAGGGGAGAAATCCACTACAGGGGTCCCCTGTCTGCTGAATAAAATCGTCTGGCATTGGTCAAGCCCCAGCGCCCCCAGGTTGTTGTTGTGACTTTCTGCTTCATTTACACACAATTGCAGGGTTTCAATTGTTTCTCTTACTTTGGCAACACAACATACATATATCATCTCACTCGATATTTTTTTTAATTTGTATTTACTTATGGCTCTTTATTATTATTATGATTATTTAAAATTGTTAATACTGTACTAGTATTATTAAAATTTTATTTTATTTGAATTATTTTTTCTTATTGATTTTATTATTACAGTACTATTATCATTATTAGTACTATTTTATTATATTTTCGCCCCCCAGGCCTTGATGTGGGTCATTAAAAATGATATGTGCCTGGGTGGGCTAATGCCCGTTAAAAAAAAAAAAATAAGGGGATGCCACGTCCCCATATTGAAGGGGTTAAAAGGTTCAAGGCAAAGCAACTAGGATTATATCTGAAATAAATCATCTCAATTATCCAAGTAAATTGATAACTCTTCATACAGGACACAACATGGCAGATCACATGAGACATTCAAAATCCTAAAAGGTTTGAAATACATAAACCCAGATCAATTCTTTGATATGTCAAGTACAGTACCACAAATACAAAGAAGTCATAGCTCCACACTTGCCAAGTTGTCATGCAGAATGAATATAGAAAGTACTTCTTTACACAGGATGATAGATCTATAGAACAGTCTACCAGCTGAAGCTGTGGAAACATGAGCTGTGCAGTACTGTACTGTATTGGGTTTCAAAATAGCCCTGGATAAGACTAACAAGAACAATGAGGGGATCTTACAGAGGCCATTGGCCTCCTTCCCATTACAGTACTATACAGCCACTTCTAGTTATGGTGATCATTGTGTAAATTTGGTATTATGGTAGGTAAATAAAATCTCAGAACTCTAGACTTCAAGTTTTTTTTTTAGCCCTCTTGATATTCCATGACATCATTTTACAGGTGTACTTGTACCTTAATTTAACTACTCTTCTTAATCCATACCAACAAAACAAAAATTAAATATGCAATGGTTTAATTTTCTCACATTATGCGACTACACATTCCTATTTCAGTTTAGTTCTGCATATCCAAGATTGAACTATGCCTTCTGAGTGAGGTACCAATTCTGAAATGCCTTTTTATAACTTGGTACAGATTGTGTGAGTCATGTATGTATTGTGTAAACATGTCTATGGCTCAATGCCTCAGGATTCCCAGAATTCCTGACCTGTGTGACTTGGACTATACAGTATTCCAACTTCTGTACCTGGATAAGAAAAATATAGAAACAGTATATTTTCCAACTTAACTACAGTATAGCTAGCCCCTAAAAATTAGTACTGAACTATACATGGAAGAGCTAGTTCCAGTTTGGTAGGGCTAAGAGTCCTCACCCACTGCACACATGCACATGCACTCTGGTACAACGCTACAATTACAGTACAAACCAGGCAACAGTTCCAAATCTCTTCAGCTCCAGTTCACTTCAACACCCTAAGAGAAGAGGGAGGGATCAGTCACCCAATAGTTGCTTCATAATGAAATTGGAATTCAGGATCAATCCCTCAATCAAGTAGTGGATCTGGCTTCATATAAGATAGTACACAGAGGAAGGCAGAGTCAATGAGCTTCATAAATTGGCACAATTCACTCCCTTTACCCTGGAAACAGATCAATAAACGAAAAACCATCTACCATGTGCTACACAGTTCGGTGAAGCAGTAGTCTATATACATAAAGTACATGAAGATGAACACCATCATCAATGTTCCAATGAAAAAACTAAAGACATACAATGAAAATGCATTTCCTCTTAAGTCATGCAACATGATGCATGCAACCCAACTACATGTAGCGAGTTTAATGGTTTTGCCCATGATACTGGAAATTCAAGCCCTAGAGGCTCCACATTCAGACCAATAACTAATTACTCTGTATTAAGTATGATGGATCACTGATTAATCTGGTCTGACAACAGTATGGATCTCTAAAATTACCTTTACAGTACCTCCATACAGCTTCTGAACATAGACATTAATCTTCTTGGGTTTGAAACTATGAGTCTTATACTTTTAGTAAAAGTTTAGACTTGACCTAAGGCTGACCTGTTACAGTGAATGGCCAAAAGAAACAAACTGTTACCACTCAACAGGGTGCGAAACTCTAATACTCTTCTCCTCAACAAAGGTATCTGTCCTATCTAACTATTTTAGAACTGTTTCAAAGGACAACTAGACTTAAAAAAATTGAGACATGTAAAAAAATAACCCAACCAGGTCAACAAATGCCTCCGAGGATATGTCGGTAGTAAAAGGCTCTCTAAAAGGACAGGCTATTGAAATGACTTGATAGACAATGAGGCACCATGGACCTCAGGCTTAACCACAGTCCTCGGCATGGAATGGCATCCTTGACCCACAAGAAGTAAAGTTAGTTAGTAAATGTTAGTAAAAATGTTTCTTACTCCATAACAATCAAAACTAAGATACTCCATAACAATCAAACCTTTAGTTAAGTAATTTTATCCAAGTTATAAATTTGCTCATAGTCAAACAGTTACCAAAATTCGGTTTCTACTGACCAAAAATTTGTCAGAAAAGCCAGCTGGAACGTTGATTCCACCGAACCAATATTCTAGCCAGCAATAAAAAACATAACTATGTAATACCACGTATCATCTACTTTTAACCACAGGTTCCCTAAAGACCCATTCAATGGCCTAACTTATAGGACTTAAAGGATCAGCCTTAATACCAAACTCTTCAAATCATTTGCCTGCAGTCTAACAGCTAGACAGAAATATATGAGAGAGAACTCTAACAACATACTGTAGCTCTCCCAGCAGCCAAAGGGGAAAAAATGTATACTTACAGCATCCAGCTGCCAAACCATGGACTGCAACTTTCCCTATAAAGGCTGGACCACTAAGAAAATACAACACAAGAATAAACTGCCTGGAAGATCTAGCTCCAGAAATAAAGAGCAGGTGGTTTTGAGATGTGTTGCACCACAAGAAGTCTTGCCAAAATCCAGGTTTAATACAGTACAGTACTGTACAAGAATGTAGAACGTCACAAACCATGGTTCCTCAGTCCAATTTCCCTTCCACCAGGCCCCTCAGCTACGTTTCCCTGATCCTACGTAGATTGAAGATGCCACACAAATTAAAAGTTGATCTTGAAAATACTGTACTACTGTAAAATTTGGTTAATCAGACAGATATAATGCAACAAGATTGAAGTCTCCCTTCACGTTTAAACAACATTAACGACTCATTTCTAAAATTCAGCTAGGGAGAAATTACCCGTCAAATGACTCCTAGAACTCCATCTAACATGACGACTTTGGTGTAATGTTGTCCGAGTGGTCCAGTTACTGTACCATCATAAGATGATGACTTACCAAGGATGGTGCTTAAATAAATCATTAAAGGAGGGTCTAGGAAACAACCTGATGCCATCCTTACCATTAGGTCAGGACACAAAGTTGGAACATTCCACTCTCCTTACTTAGGAAACAGACTCTGCACCTTGACCTGTAGCTGGCACATCATCACTCCCTTTTAAACTATCCTCATTGAAATTCGGAATATCCATCTCCCTCTTCTTTACCCGGAGACAGCAAATCTACAAAAGATTTGAGCTTTTTTGTGTGTATCCATCCACAGCCATCAGAAAAGATGGACTTAATTGCAAAGAATATAGAATATGCTCTTATGTATGCCACTACGAGTGTTACCCAGGATAATGACCTGGAATTAGCCAACAGTGGAAACACATGCCGAGGAGTGGGTAACCAACACTTATCAGGAGATTTATTGTAAAAACCCAATACCCCAATAAAAAACCAGGATGTGGTTAACCAGCTGCTAGATCTAAAGAATTCCTATATGTTAAATGAATAGGCATAAAAGACCACAAAGTAAATACTGTACAGTACTCAAGAGAACACTGTACAGTAGGGTGTGTCAATTTTGTCAACATGTTAAAAATCAAATTTGGTAGTCAAAATATTGTGCCTCTTTATGTCTAAACTTGAGATTAGCAAACAAAAATGAATTGAAATAACCCTCACCTACATCAATTATACCTTATAGTTTCAAATATCAGTATTTCAACAAATTAATGAGACTTGATTAGAATTATTCACTTGATATTAACTAATCTCATGTAAGCATATGGATTATGGAGTATTTTATGGTTCTATAGCTTGTGTACAATATGCATGTCAGAACATGAACATGAACAGGCTCTCCGTGTGGGACAGTTTAATTCTTGTTTTGACTAGTACCAAGCGTGAGGATAAGGCGCCCGGCTCACTCTCCTTCTAGATATCATAGACGGTGGTTTGCTCTCATTGCACTTGCACCTACTCTACCAGACGAATTCTACATTTTAATTATTGTAAGTAGGGCATATTGATTGTCGCAGTTACTTATATCATTGTATAAAACATTATGTTCTAAGAAATTATTATGTTATTTCTGTTACAGCATTTTTGATAAACAAATTGATATTTTTTGAAACAACAATTGAATTATGAAACATTGAAATATTTTTCTATTTGTCAGATAGTGTGAAGATGTCAAAATTGAAGACAAGAAGTCAGTTGTCAACCCACTTGAGCCTGCTAGTTGGTAAAGGGAAGGAGCTTCCTGTATCAGAACTTCCAACAGTGAGAGACATGCTAAGATTAGGGTTACTCCTTCGAGAAAAAAATGCAAAGGACAGAAGGAACTATACAGATAAAGAACTCATAAATGACATGATAGTCCCTCTTCTGCATCAATGGACAAAAGCTAATGCACTATTCAAACCACCTGTGATTAATCAGTGTCGAACTATTGAGCTAAAACTAACGAAATTATGGCACAAAGCAGTTGAAACATCACTTGGTAAAGGAAACTTGGCCAGGAAAAATGAATTTCTGCACACACTTGATACTCTGTTTGACATTTTGACCTGCAAGTGCTCCATACAATTATGTTCTGAATCCAACTGTTCTCACTCAGGTAAGAGAGAAAATAATTCCCACATTGATTGTGGTTGTCCTCGTGAAAAGAAGATCCCTGTTTTAGAGCTTGAATTTATAAAGGCACAGAGGACAAAGGCAGAAGGCCAAGGAAGTATGCAAATGGGTTCAATAGATTATTCAGAAACAAAGAAGCAGATTGCTAATGCCAAGAAGAGAGAACAAATCCGAGAGAGGGAACAAAAGAAGAAAATGAAGAGTGAAGAAGCCATCCAAAGAGAGGAAGAGCTGTGTCAAGATGTTTATCACTTCTTTGATAGTTCTTCTGATGAACAGGAAGCAACATCAGATGATAGTTCCAAAGAGCCATCTGAACCTTTACCAAAGAAAATGAAATACAACACAAGAAATATTTCAAACATTGCTTTAGCGAGTATTCCCCACCATGCTGGACTTCGTGAGGCTGCAGAAATTGCAACTGCCGCTTGGATAGATGCATGCCTCATCAGCAGAGAGGATGTATCTTTGGTGATAGATCATAATAAAATTAGAAGAGCACAAGAAAAAATAATGAAGGAAATATCTGATCAGCATAAAAGAGATTTAAGCGAGGGAGGGCTCTCCTGTCTTTTGTTTGATGGAAGAATAGATGACACAAAAGTTTTGCTAGAAGTAGAGGGAGTGAAAAGAAAGTTTCCAGGTCTCATCAAAGAAGAACACTACTCTGTCTGTTCTCAGCCTGGTGGTCGGTTTTTGTTTCACTTTGCTCCCGAAACTGAAGTAGAAGGGAAGAAACATGCAGAGGTCATTGCTGATCATATTTTATGTTGGGTTCAGGAGAGAGGACTTGGCAGTTCACTGCAGGCTGTTGGTGGAGATTCAACTGCAGTGAACACCGGATGGCAGGGGGGTGTAATGACGCATTTAGAGAAAAAACTAGGAAGAAGACTTGTTTGGATTGTATGTGATTTACATACAGGCGAGCTACCTCTTCGTCATCTCATCCAGGAACTTGATGGTCCTACAAAGAGCAACAACAAGTGGTCAGGTCCCCTTGGCATCATGCTGGATGAAGCAACACAACTAGAAATAAATACAACCTTTCCAAAGGTCGAAGTTGGCCCTCCCCTTCCGGCGTTGTCTGAAGGAGTCATCAAAGATCTCAGCACAGATCAATCCTATGCTTATCGTATTGCCCAAGCAATAAGATCAGGAGAAGTGCCTCAGTCATTGGCTCTCTTGGAGATTGGACCTGTCAGTCACAGCCGTTGGTTAACTACAGCTCTTCGTTTCTGCAGGATTTGGATTTCCAAACACGAATTGAAGGGCAAAGTGCTGAAGAATTTGAGGTTAATTGTTGAATTTATTATTGGAGTTTATCTTTCCCAGTGGTTTAGTGTGAAACTTAATCCTATGTGGGTGGATGGGCCCAATCACCTTTTGTTTCAATTGCAGCTAGTAAGACCACAGAGGAAGGTAGTGAGGGACATTGTGTTACCTGTGGCAAGAAGGTCCGCTTGGTATGCTCGATCAGAAGCAGTTTTGCAAGCAATGCTTTGCAGTCAATGTACCAATCTCCGAACCGAGGCTGTAGAAGTCATTCTAAAGATTAGAGGAATGCTAATAGATGACGACCAGTTGGGAGACTGTTCATTTCATTCAAGAAAAGTTCCCCCAATAAACGTCAATGCCACCAAATTGTCAGAATTGGTTGACTTGAGTTTGGAAGTCTTAGAGCCACCATTGACAACAAGTCTAACTAGCCAAGAATTGAGAAACCTTAAAGAGACTCCAATGCAGGTGCCGAAGTGGCCTTCCCACACTCAAAGTGTGGAGAGATGTGTGAAAATGGTCACAGAAGCAGCGGGCCATGTTTACAGCCACGAGAGGCGAGAAGGTTACATCAAAGCACAAATAGCAAGCAGACTACTGATGACAAGAAACCAAAGCAAAGAGAGTATGAAGGCATTGGTTACTTTCAAATAGACTACGGATAATAAAATATAATAATTTGAAACTTGAAACAGCAACATGTGTGCAAACGCTGGTTATGTTATAAATTCACAAATATGTACATTTAAAAATCCATTTGATGTAGGTAGGACTTATTATAAAAAAAAAATTATGCCAGAATATTGTTTTGCATGCTTAAAGACTACAATAAATTGCTACCAAATTACTCGATTTTCAATTTAGCCAGTTCACCCCCTAAATTGACACACCCTACTGTACAGTACTGTGTTAGGTGCAGATCTGACATACCCTTGGACAGGATAACAAGTGTGTGTACTTCTGAAACAAAACTTTCCTAAAATTGCACTCCAGACAATATCCCCCAGCAGAAATGGACCATCTATTGATGGCCTTTGTCTACAGTAGACCCTACATCTGGTGAAACATATGCATTATACATTCTGAACTATAGTAGGAAGGAAACATCCCTGGGTAATGCTGATTCCGACCCCAGCAAACTACTAACTTGGTCATTAATAAACTGAAAACATTCTCGCAACACCTAAAATATAATGCAAATGCATAGGACTGCAAGAAACCAAACTATCATTATACTATATGTATATAAAAATCTTAAAATATGCTATAGGAAGCACTTACCCGGTAGCTTCTGAAAACATGGAGCAGTAAGACCATGTTCCTCCAGCTTGATGAGGTGTTAGAACTGAAGTGCTACCCAGTTAGTTTGTAACCACTACACTGAGTTGAGGAACACATGCATATTAGTGTGGTGGGCGAGGGTTACTAGCTCTTAGCTTGATTGACAAATGCATCTTCCATGTTTATGAGCTATGATAGAGTTAGGAGACACTATATCTGAATTTCTAGCTTTTTTTTAACTGTTTCAATAAGTCCAAGTAACACAAGTCAGGGATCCTAGGAACCCTGTACTGTAGTCTTGCGAGTTAAAAAGTTTCAGCTCATAGGCTCTGCCATACTATTAACTCACAGACTTCAGCACACCGACAAAATTATATCCTTCTCTCTGGCTCTTTTCCTACAATGTCCAGGTAGTAGGCAGCTATCAAACAAGGAGGTACTACCGCCTGGGAAGATATTGGAAGCATAACATGTTGTCTAATGTTAGACTCTGCTGCTATATGGCATCACAAAAAATTGTGACCAAGTCCCAGGTTGCTGATCTGACTTTCTGCCTCATTTACACACAATTGTAGGGTCTCAACTGTTTCTCTTACTTTGACAACACAACATATATTGTTTCTCACTGTTGATATATTTTTATTTTTTATTTATTTATTTATGGCTCTTTATTATTACTATTATTATTTATATTAAGTTTTATTATTACTATTAGTTTATTATATTTTTGCCCACCAGGCCTTGATATGGGTCATAAAATGACCTGTGCCCGGGTGAGCTAATGCCCGTAAAAAACAAAAAACAAATATATATATATATATATATATATATATATATATATATATATATATATATATATATATATATATATATATATATATATATATATATATATATATATATATATACAGTATGCTGACAACCACAAGGAAAGAAGAAAACACGAATATATATATATATATATATATATATATATATATATATATATATATATATATATATATATATATATATATATTTATATATATATATATATATATATATATATATTTTTTTTTTTTTTTTTTTTACGGGCATTAGCTCACCCGGGCATATACTGTATATAAGCTTAACACAAGCCTACCTTTCAATATTCTTCAAAATTCACCTACTTTCCACTTTCTTCCATTTAATCAAGTAAGTCCCTAAATTTTATATGCCTGTACTTTCTCATAGACACCTGAACAACTAAGCCATCAACAACCAAAAAAAGTCAAAGGAATTGTTGATAAGTTATACTGTACCACGTCACACATAACCCAAAATCACAAATTTCCTCATGTTCTTCACAACTGCTATTATTGAAAATCCTAAGTGGAATACTTTTTATAATAAACTCACTAAAAGTACTTGTATATATTGGTTTTAGTGCTAACATTAAGCATTTGTACAAAATAAAGTCTTTTTTTTGTTTGGACTAACGATCTTGTAATATATTATAATACTATGAGGATTCAAGGAGTGTCAAAAGGAGTGCAAAAAAGTTCAAAATTACTGGAAGCCATGTGTCAGTTTTGTGGCAAGACCAAATACTGTATTAAGCTCTGAGCAAGTTAATATCGTCATCAATATCATTTTACGGCCATTTTCCACACTTGCGTGGGTTAGCCTCAGCTACCTATCGGCAGCTCTCCATGCTGTATGGTCTCTCTTGTCAGGTTCCTAATTTAATGTAATTTCCTGCAAACTCTCTTCCCCCCCCCCCCCCATGTTATTTTTAGCCTATCCCTGGCTTTCCTCCCTTCCACATTTAGGCTCATGGACCTCTTCACCAAATTGGTCTCATCCATTCTTTTCACATGCCCAAACCATCTCGGCCTGCCTCTACACAGAACTTTGTCAATAGTACATTACTGTATAGTACCTGTACTCTCAATACCCATCTGCCCTCTTAGCTCTGAAGAGGGCCTACTATGTTTCAGTATCACATTACACACCCACCTTACCATTTTCATTGCAGCTCATTCAAGTCTACTTATATCATTCTCTTGAACTGTCCAAGTTTCACTGTCATACATCATCACACCACACACCAGCTGCATATATTCTTCCTTTCACTCGGAGGGAAGATCCTCTGACTGTCATTAAAGGTAGCAGCTCTTTAAAACTTCCTCAAGATACTTCTGACTCTTGCAAGTGAGCTGGTTTCAGCACCCCCACTGGCACTGATCATGTCACCCAGATACAGAACTCATAGACACAGTACAGGGACATACGGTATCCTCAATGTTGACTTTTCCAGCCTTAATGTGAGCACATAGTTACCTGCACATAAGAGAACACTTCTCTAAGTCAGCAACATCCTGCAGTCTGACATTTATTCCAGTGCACCTCTTGTGTACCTACTTTCTACTCTCAGTGTACATTATTGAGGTGCTGCAAACACCTTTCTTGCAGACAGCATATGGTCATTTTCCAGCATGGGTTCCACACCACTAATCAATACTTTTGTTTTAGGCACATTCACTCTCAGTCCATTTGCCTCTATTCCAGCCTTCCAGTTCATAAATTTCAACACTGCCTCTTCAATACCATTTATCATCAGTGCTAAATCTTCAACATACAATAACTCCCAGTTAATCAAAACTGATAATGCGCAACAAGCTTGCTCTTTCATTCTGAGATTCCTGAAACTACCTGGGATCATAAAACTGCAAATATCATCTTGCAAACTTTAAAATGCAGGATTCCACACTGGACGATACTTGTATTTCTGTGTACAGCGCCCAGTCCTTTGCTTATTTAAAAAATAAATAAATAAATAAATAAATAATAAATAATAGAATATATACTGATTACGGTATTATGGAATACCAACAAGTGAACTTGAGAAACTCTTAAACACTACAAAACACTGAAAGACTGATAATAAGCTCATCAATACATATGCCAATATATATATTTCGGCAATGCCAAGAGTTAATAGAGTTAATATGTGAAATACATGATTCAGGTGTTCTATAAAGAGATAAAGAATACATAAATCATTAACAAAAAAACTTATGCACAGAAAACAGAATCCATAATTGGGAATACCGTATAGGTAATACATCTAATTATACAAGTTCTGGAATTTGATGAATTCTGTTTTCCTAAATATAACAAATACAAACTGATGTGTCAATAAAACTGAACATGATATGGCAGGGGGTAAGACTAGAGTAGTATATAAATCCTTTCTTATTATAATAGTATCCAAAAACCTACTTCATAAATTTTGCTTACCGGAAGGCATAATTTGACCTCATCCTCAGTCACACAATTGCACAGAAATATATATAAATTTTAGAGGAATGGCAAACCCTACTAAATAAACAACTGGTGCATCTTCATGAGCATAAAGTGCTTTGTCTCAACTTATATTATGTTGGGTACATGTAATGCCCCATACAGTATAACACCAGCATACTGCACACCTGTAAACAATTCATATTATCCATAAAATAATGTCTCTGAAAATATTTGTACTCTTCCCCACTGCAAATATGAATAGATAAATATAAGTTATCTTTATGTTTAAGGTAACAGTGAGGCTCTAATTCAATTCTATAAATATATGAGGTATTAAGTTACAAAAAAGCTGAGGAAAGGGCTCACCACTGTGTTATGGTCATCAATACATACTGTACTGGAAAATCAGTGCAGGCATTGTGACAATACTGTACAGGGGTATTTCCTAAACAATAAAAGCACAACTGCTGATGCATTGGTAGATCAAATGTGTTGATCGATATCTAAAATGAATACACTATTACAACTGGTTGTGAAAAAAATAATCAGTCGTATTTCCTTTTGAATCATAAAATGGATCATGCAGAGTAACAAGGCTTCCATTGTACTGTATGTAAGATAAATCTACAAAGGCAATTGTGGAAAAAACTTTGAATTACTTAATTTATGCATTATCCAGATAAATTTACCAATTGGCATTACTCACATAAAAGTATATATATATATATATATATATATATATATATATATATATATATATATATATATATATTATATATATATATATATATATATATATATATATATATATATATATATATATACAGGTATTTTTTTTTTTTAGTCCCTTGAGAACTTACGTTTGTTGTATTTTATACATCAAATATCACAATAATATAATGAACAACATCCAGCCATACATGCATAAATATAAACACTTAAATTTTGCAAGACAGTTGGACTAGAAAATTTTTCTTGCTTGTACACTCGGTAAAAAACTACCGTACAGGTGGGGTCCAATGATTTTCCAACTGAACATTCCCATTGTCTCGTGAGGGTTGGTAGGCCTGAATGTGAGACATTTTGTACTTAATTTGGTAGGCCGAAATTAGCTACAGTATTTCATTGAAAATATTGAATTATGTACTTTGTTACAATATGACTGGAGAATGTCAGTATATCTAGATAAGTTAAACTGTATGTTATATTAAATGTTCCACACACCGTGGACTACAGTAACCATGGAAGTGGATGAGTTGCCATATGGGAATGCATAATATGTTTGGCAGAGTTAGTGAATGGTATAAGATTATTTTGCAACTGAATTTCGAATCTGTATTTGTATTGCTACTTCACTTTGGGCAACTGCCACAATATGTCATTCTTTATTCATATTGGAATATATACCATGCTGTTCCAAAACATATGAATAGCTCCAGTTTCGCATGCCGTCACAATGGAACCCGACCCACGACATTTTACCATATGATCTATAATTCTGGAAAGTCTAGTACAGTACTAGGTTTCGTTACAGAGTGCCGGCCACTTGTTTCGAGCACGTGTGGCTAAACCCATACACTCGCAGGGCTACCAATGCAAAGAATGCCTCAGGGGCCTTTTTTAAACACTTCGTTTGTAGTGTCAGTTTGATTCGCGCAAGAATTGTAATGGTAGTTTTTTACCGAGTATACAAGTCATTGTAACACACACTGGTAGCCTTTCCTTTTGAATAAAATCATTAATATTGTTAAGACACTATCTGCTATACTGTACAGCATGATGTCCCTTCACAAAGCATACAGTACCATTATCTAACTTACTTATAGTCAGTATCAAACAATGGCCCAAAGTCTCCTGTTTAATGTTGAGCCATTCAAGAGTGACTTTACAATTAATAATATCCTCTTAATATAATTCACCAAGGGTGAACTACAGTATTACACACTTCGTATTACAGTACTTTGAAATTATAATCTATAAACGTTACATTTTAAATTACAACTTTTAACAGATTCAACCAGAATGTCAACAAGGAGAATACCATTCCATATTAATAATTACTGGTACCTGTACTGTACTATATGCATGAGCAATGTTATACACATTATATTTAATTTTGTATAACCTCAAGCAATGTTTCTACCATCATTAATAGCATTACTAAATAGAGTAAGTTATATAATATAGTACAGTGGTCCCTCGGTTAACGAGCACAATCCGTTTTAGAAGGTTGCTCGTTAACCAAAAAACTCGTTAACCAAAACCATTGTTTCAACGGGTTTTTGGGTAATTGGTTCCAGCTCACCGAAAATTGCCTAAATTCAACAAAAAAGGTAAAAGTACACTTACTTTGAGGTGTGTATGTAGAAGGCTCCTGGATGATGATGATGATGGGAATTAGAATGGGGGTGGAGGAGAAGGGAGAAGAGAAGGCATTAGGGTGGAAGAGAAGTCACCCCACGGCGCCATTTCACCCATAAAATTTTAGTTCTCTTGGTGTAATTCAAGATTATTTTCTTTAAATCAACACTGCACTGCATTATATATTGTCAATATGTAAAATAAATTTCAAAATGACCAATAATTTGCTTGGAAACACAGAAAAAAGCGTTTAGTTGAAGAGAGTTTCAAGCAAGATGTTACCTCCACTGAAAAGACAGAGTGACTGGCACCTGCTTGATGTGTTGACAGGCTGGATGGCGCGCATAAAACTAGTTTCCTTACCTTCAATTATGTTCAATAATTGCTAAAATTACTAAAAAATTTAATATTAAACTTTTAAAATTATTGAATAGTATAAACTTCTTGATATTTACTAAAATAGCAAGGAATTTAAGCCCTAGAACCGGTTACTGTATTGGCGGACTAAAACTACAGCTGGTGGACCCCCAAATGCAAGCAAAAACATGTTGAGGTCGGCTCGTAAGAAACTCATTAACCGAAGTTAAGAATCTTATGGAAGGTAACTCGTTAACCGAAATCTCGTGAACCGAGGCGCTCGTTAACCGAGGGACCACTGTACATACTTTGAAAGATTGTACTTAAAAAATCTATGGACGAAAGTGTTCTCAGTAATGATGTACAGACTGCTCAATTCAAGATATTCTCTTTATACTACACAGTACATAAAGGATGGGCAAGAGAGCAGGGAGTCCGATGTGGTGAATAAAGTTCTTCTACATTGAAGATTCTGTTTAGTTCATTCACCATAACACTATTCCATTCAGCACTGCAATCAGGGTATTGAAATATCCTCATAGACCGGCTTTATACTGTACACTGCATGTCTCATCCACAGCAGCGATTTAAATAGAACCATCATGGAAGTTTCATTTACCAACCATCTTGTATATCACTTTCCCCAAAAGGCTCTTCAAATTCATTTTACACACAACAAACATGCAGTATGGATCTACACATCTGAGAAATAAGAGAGAAAAATCTTTATATATATATACATATATATATATACATATATATATATATATATATATATATATATATATATATATATATATATACAGTCAACCCTCGCTTTACGAGGTCCCACATTACGTGTTCCCACGTTTACGCGGTACCCTGCCGAAACCGGAATGCTCACATTCCGCGGTACATGTACCCCTTTACTCGGAGAGCGGCTGGCGAGCCGCGCCATTTTTGGATCCAAACCTCCCGCCATCCGCCATGTTGTGTAAGCGGCGCGAGTAGGTTGCGCAGTGTGTGTCTTTGTTGCGTTATCAGTGACGTCATATGACGTATCGGACTGTAATTGGGCCATGCATCCTTACCTCCCTCCGCTGCTAGCTGTGATTGGTTTAAAGTAATATGACGTGTCCACCCGCGGGAGGGAGGGAGGAAAGACGACGCTTGACCTAGCCGCGGCAGTTTCATCCCTCCAGGCCACACCGTGTATACGTGATTCCATTGTTCTGTAAAATGGCTTCCGCCGGACCACCGCCCCCAGAGAGAAACCTTTCCTTACCTGGACCCAGCCGCCCTAAGCCAAAGAAGACACGATGTTCCTTAAGCTACGAAATTAAGTATAAGATCATACAAGAGTTGGAGAAAGGAACAAGACAGGTTGATCTCGTGCGCCAGCATGGTGTTAAAGAGTCTACGATCAGGACAATTAAGAAGGATGCAGCCAAGATAAAGGAGCACATGAACATCACAAAGTCTACAGGTGCTTCTATGATCAAGTATTTCCACAACCAGGTGCTTCTCGACGGAAAAATTACTTGTGAGCTACTTGGTGCGTCAGGCGCGATGGAACATGGCGGTGGACACGCGCTCAGTTAAGGAGTACGCACGTGAACTGTATGCTGCAGTGTCACGAAAGATGGGAATTACAGAGCCCAAACCCTTTAATGCTTCCTCTGGGTGGTTACAGAGGTTTAAGAAGACGAAGAGATTATGGAGGAAGGACAGTATACCGACGACCAGGTGTTTATCATGGACGAATCTGGTCTTTTCTGGAAAAAGCTACCTTCCAAAACCTTAGTTGTGAAGAATGCCAGCAAGATTCGGGGCCGGAAGTTGCAAAAGGAGCGCACCAATGCCTCCGGTACCTGTAAGCTCAAGTTATCGGTGATCCACACAGCACGCAAGCCGCACGCCTACAAGAGCATGGACATGACCACTACACTGCTGGCTCTTCCCTCTCTGAGAATTTTTGGGGGAAAACCACTAGATTTTATGGTATAGTAATAAATAATATCTCAAACTAAAGTTAGGATAATATAATTGACATTGCTGGATTCCTTGTAAGACCAGGAATATTTTGAATATAAATGTCATATATTTTGCACAAAAGATAACATATTTACTCAGAGTAAACAAAATACTTACATTAGATCTAAAATTTGTATGTCTAATGCAAAATCTATGATGTTTATATTCAAA